>QXTE01000061.1:6618017-6813923 GCA_003942145.1 Platysternon megacephalum
ATCTGGTTTAAAACCTGCATATGGTACAGAGAAGGTGCTGGTCTCTTGGTCAATGATCTCCTTATTGCAATGAACAAATACTAGCTGTCCATACTGACATCTCTCAGACCTTCTTCTGAGACATTTGTAGCCAAAAGTTACACATGTAGTCTTATCCAAAACTCAATGAAGTCAGTGGAAATACTCCTTACCATTTATTTACTGGATTAAACACTGTTCAAAACATTGATATTAACAGTCAAACCAGGGTTTGCCTTATTTCCATGTGGAGTTAGGATTGGTTAGGATTGGTTAACCAAATTAGACTGTTTATAAGGTCCAAAAGAATTATTATTTATTAGCGGTGTGTGAACTTCTCTGTGCGTGAGATTCAAGAGTCAAATCTCACTTTGAGTACTGAAAGTGCATTTCAAGAAATGTGATCTTACACACAGTAGGCTTCTAAAGCTCTTTAACTGTTTTATTCTGAGACCTGGTCTACACTATGAGTTTAGGTCGAATTTAGCAGCGTTAAATCGAATTAACCCTGCACCCGTCCACACAACGAAGCCATTTAGTTCGATATAAAGGGCTCTTAAAATCGATTTCTGTACTCCTCTCCGACGAGGGGAGTAGCGCTGAAATCGACATTGCTGGTTCAAATTAGGGTTAGTGTGGACGAATTTTGACGGTATTGGCCTCTGGGAGCTATCCCACAGTGCACCATTGTGACCGCTCTGGACAGCAATCTGAACTCGGATGCACTGGCCAGGTAGACAGGAAAAGCCCCGCAAACTTTTGAATTTCATTTCCTGTTTGCCCAGCGTGGAGAGCACAGGTGACCACGCAGAGCTCATCAGCACAGGTAACCATGCAGTCCGAGAACCGAAAAAGAGCACCAGCATGGACCGTACGGGAGGTACTGGATCTGATCGCTGTATGGGGAGAGGATTCCGTGCTAGCAGAACTACGTTCCAAAAGATGAAATGCCAAAACATTTGAAAAAGTGTCCAAGGGCATGATGGAGAGAGGCCACAATAGGGACTCACTACAGTGCCACGTGAAAGTTAAGGAGCTCAGACAAGCCTACCAGAAAACCAAAGAAGCAAACGGACGGTCCAGTGCAGAGCCGCAGACATGCCGCTTCTACGCTGAGCTGCATGCAATTCTAGGGGGGGGCGCCACCACTACCCCACCCCTGACCGTGGATTCTGATGAGGGGTTACTCTCAGCCATGCCTGAGGATTCTGCGGATGGGGAAGAGGAGGAGGAGGAGAAGGAGGATGAGGACGAGCTTGCGGAGAGCACACAGCACTCCGTTCTCCCCAACAGCCAGGATCTTTTTCTCACCCTGACTGAAGTACCCTCCCAACCCTCCCAAGGCGGTAGCCCAGACCCCCTGGAAGGGACCTCTGGTGAGTGTACCTTTGTAAATATAAAACATGGTTTAAAAGCAAGCGTTTTTTAATGGTTAATTTGCCCTGAGGACTTGGGATGCATTCGCGGCCAGTACAGCTACTGGAAAAGTCCGTTAACGTGTCTGGGGATGGAGCGGAAATCCTCCAGGGACATCTCCATGAAGTTCTCCTGGAGGTACTCCAAAAGCCTTTGCAGAAGGTTTCTGGGCAGTGCAGCCTTATTCTGTCCTCCATGGTAGGACACTTGACCATGCCATGCTAGTAGCAAGTAATCTGATATCATTGCATGACAAAGCGTTGCAGCGTATGGTCCCAGTGTTTGCTGGCATTCAAGCAACATCCTTTCTTTATCTCGCTGTGTTATCCTCAGGAGAGTGATATCGTTCATGGTAACCTGGTTGAAATATGGGAATTTAATTAAGGGGACAGAGGTGGCCGTTCCTACTGGGCTGTTTGCCTGTGGCTGGAAATAAATCCTTCCCTGCAGTTAGTCAAGCGGTGCGGAGGGGTGGGGGGCAATGGTGCTGAGCTTTTCGCGATTGGCTAGCAGGGATCTTCCCTGATACCAGCCACGCAGTGTGGAGAGGGGTAAAGCGATCATCCCAGAGAATTGGATGGGGGGTGGGGGGGTTAAGTTTGGTTTCTGCTGCTGCACGTTAACAGGAAAACTGCAGCACTCAACGGCCTTTGCTTGGTATGGGAAAGGAGGGCGCTGCTTTTTATTAAGGTTGCAGAAGCCGAAAGATAATGGCTTACCATGGCTGCATACAAGCTGAATACTGTTGCCCGGCCCTGCGTCTGTGATCTCTAACACCAAAGCCGCAGGCACTCTATATAATGCAAAATGCGACCTTGTACTGAAATCACATGTGCTATGTAATGTGAATAGTGTTGTTCACCGTGAAATAGTATAAGCATTGTTCTGTAAAATGTATCTTTTTACATACTTCTCTCCCTTTTTTTCCCCTCCTCCCACAGCTGCAAATTTTTCAAGCCTCCCTCCTCCGTCCCAAAGGCTATCTCATATAAGGCGGCGAAAAAAACGCACACGAGACGAGATGTTCTCGGAAATCATGAAATCGACCCGCGATGAAAGAGCTCATCTGAATGAGTGGAAGGACACGGTGTCACAGTACAGGAAAGATGCCAGTGAATGTGAGGACAGGAGGGACCAACATGAGGACAGGAGGGACCAACGTGAGGAGAGAAGGGACGCTCGAGATGAGAGGTTGCAGGCTGCAACGCTGGGGCTTCTGCGTGATCACTCGGACATGCTCCGGCGTCTGGTGGAGCTTCAGGAATGGCAGCAGCAGGATCACAGAGTGCTGCTGCAGCCCCTCTATAACCGCCCTCCCTCCTCCCCAAGTTCCATAGCCTCCTCACTCAGATGTGTAAGAACGCGGGGGGGAGGGAGGGCTCCGTGCACCCTGCCACTCCACCCCAGTGGACAGCCCAAGCAAAAGGCTGTCATTATTTTGAACTTTTTTAGTGGCCATTTTCTTCCCTCCTATCCTCCTCCCAAACCCCACCCGGGCTACCTTGTCAGTTCTCTCCCTATGTTTATAATCAATTAATAAAGAATACATTATTTTTAAATGATAGTGACTTTGTTTCCTTTGAAAGCAAGCTGTGATCGAAGGGGGGAGGGTGGGTTGCTTACTGGGAATGANTCAGACGTGTAAGAACGCGGGGGGGGGCTCCGTGCACCCTGCCACTCCACCCCAGTGGACAGCCCAAGCAAAAGGCTGTCATTATTTTGAACTTTTTTAGTGGCCATTTTCTTCCCTCCTATCCTCCTCCCAAACCCCACCCGGGCTACCTTGTCAGTTCTCTCCCTATGTTTATAATCAATTAATAAAGAATACATGATTTTTAAATGATAGTGACTTTGTTTCCTTTGAAAGCAAACTGTGATCAAAGGGGGGAGGGTGGGTTGCTTACAGGGAATGAGTCAATCAAGGGGGCGGGTTTTCATCAAGGAGAAACAAACAGAACTTTCACACCGTAGCCTGGCCAGTCATGAAACTGGTTTTCAAAGCTTCCCTGATGCGCACCGCTTCCTGGTGTGCTCTTCTAATCACCCTGGTGTCTGGCTGCGCGGCCAGGCTACGGTGCCTCAGCCTCCCACCCTGCCATAAACGTCTCCCCCTTACTCTCACGGAGATTGTGGAGCACAGAGCAAGCAGCAATAACAATGGGAATGTTGGTTTGGCTGAGGTCCGAGCGAGTCAGTAAGTGCGCCAGCGACCCTTTAAATGTCCAAAGGCACATTCTACCACCATTCTGCACTTGCTCAGCCTGTAGTTGAACAGCTCCTGACTACTGTCCAGGCTGCCTGTGTATGGCTTCATGAGCCATGGCATTAAGGGGTAGGCTGGGTCCCCAAGGATAACTATAGGCATCTCAACATCCCCAACAGTTATTTTCTGGTCTGGGAAGTAAATCCCTTGCTGCAGCCGTTTAAACAGACTACTGTTCCTGAAGACACGAGCGTCATGAACCCTTCCCGGCCATCTCATGTTGATGCTGGTGAAACGTCCCTTGTGATCCACCAGTGCTTGCAGCACCATTGAAAAGTCCCCCTTGCGGTTTATGTACTGGCTGCCCTGGTGCTCCGGTGCCAAGATAGGGATATGGGTTCCATCTATCGCCTCACCACAGTTAGGGAATCCCATTGCAGCAAAGCCATCTGCTATGACCTGCACATTTCCCAGAGTCACTACCTTTGGTAGCAGCAGCTCAGCGATTGCTTTGGCTACTTGCATCACAGCAGCCCCCACAGTAGATTTGCCCACTCCAAATGGATTACTGACTGACCGGTAGCAGTCTGGCATTGCAAGCTTCCACAGGGCTATCGCCACTCGCTTCTCAACTGTGAGGGCTGCTCTCATCTTGGTATTCTGGCGCTTCAGGGCAGGGGAAAGCAAGTCACAAAGTTCCATGAAAGTGCCCTTATGCATGCGAAAGTTTCACAGCCACTGGGAATTGTCCCACACCGGCAACACTATGCGGTCCCACCAGTCTGTGCTTGTTTTCTGGGCCCAGAATCAGCATTCCACGGCTAGAACCTGCCCCATTAACAACATGATCTCCAAAGCACCGGGGCCCGCGGTTTGAGAGAATTCTGTGTCCATGTCCATGTCCTCATCACTCTCATCGCCGTGCTGCCGTCACCGCCTCCTCCTCGCCTGGTTTTGCAGGTTCTGGTTCAGCATAAACTGCACGATAATGCGCGAGGTGTTTACAATGTTCATGACTGCTGTCTTGAGCTGAGCGGGATCCATGCTTGGGTATGGCGTCTGCACAGTTCACCCAGGAAAAAAGGCACGAAATGGTTGTCTGCCGTTGCTTTCACGGAGGGAGGAGGAGGATGTACCCAGAACCACCCGCGACAATATTTTTTGCCCCATCAGGCATTGGGATCTCAACCCAGAATTCCAATGGGCGGGGGAGACTGCGGGAACTAGGGGATAGCTATGGGATAGCTACCCACAGTGCAACGCTCCGGAAGTCGACGCTAGCCTCGGTACATGGACGCACACCGCCGAATTAATCTGCTTAGTGTGGCCGCATGCACTCGACTTTATACAATCGGTTGCCAAAAATCGAATTCTGTAAATTCGGAGTAATCCCGTAGTGTAGACATACCCTGAGACATTTGAATGAGAGAATTAACTATTTGTGTCTGTAGCTGTGGGGGAAAAGAAACTGAAAGTAGTCAAAAGCCCAGATTCTTTGGAACTTGCATCACTAAGCAAAATTTGGACTGATCAAATGTAGGCTTGTTTAAAAATTTTTATTCTTCTGAGTATAGATATTTTCCAGCAAATCTTACACAGATTAAAGACCTTTTGTATGATAAGTACAGGCTGTCTGGTGTTCTTGTAGTGTTGTTATAGTGCTTATAGTGTGAACAATTATGTTTACACTTGCAACGTCAGGGCAGAGGCAGTTGAAGGAACATGGAACCTTGTGGTGTTGAAATCAGCAGTACTTAATAATGGACATGTGGTGAGAATGCTCCTTAGTTTAGTCCTCAGCCCGTCAGCTCCCTTTTTTCTTGTGAATTCTTTAATGTTCAATTTTATAATTTTGAAGAATTATAGTCTCTTAATTACATGCTGTGAGTGGTTATCATGATACATTTTTAATACTGACAATTCTTCAAACTGTTAGTAAAAATAGGATCACACATCAATTTGATAAAACACATACTGGAACATTCTGCAAATCTAGCTTCAAACTTGTAAGGGGTATGTCTACACTACAAAATTAGGTTGATTTTATAGAAGACGATTTTTAGAAATCGATTTTATACAGTCGATTGTGTATGTCCCCACTAAGTGCATTCAGTCGGCGGAGTGCATCCTCACTACCGTGGCTAGCATCGACTCATGGAGCGGTGCACTGTGGGGAGCTATCCCACAGTTTCCGCAGTCTCCACTGCCCATTGGAATTCTGGGTTAAGCTTCCAATGCCTGATGGGGCAAAAACATTGTTGCGGGTGGTTTTAGGCATATATATCAGCATTTCTTCTTTTTGATCGGAGTTCTCCCTGCACAGATTCTTCTCCCCAGACAGCAATCAGATCCAGTGTCTCCCATTTGCTTCATGCTGGAGCTCGTTTGCGATTCTGGGGGGACTGCATGGTCAGCAGTGCTATGCTGCTGAGCTCGCCACGCTGACCGAACAGGAAATCAAATTCAAAAGTTCCCAGGGCTTTTCCTGTCTACCTGGCTACTGCATCGGAGTTGAGAGTGCTGTCCAGAGCGGTCACATTGGAGCACTTTGGGATAGCTCCCGGAGGCCAATAACGTAGATTTGTGTCTACACTACCCCAAATTCGACCTAGCAAGGTTGATTTTAGCGCTACTCCCCTCGCCAGGGAGGAGTACAGAAGTCGATTTTAAGAGCCCTTTANGAGCTATCCCACAGTTTCCGCAGTCTCCACTGCCCATTGGAATTCTGGGTTAAGCTTCCAATGCCTGATGGGGCAAAAACATTGTTGCGGGTGGTTTTAGGCATATATATCAGCATTTCTTCTTTTTGATCGGAGTTCTCCCTGCACAGATTCTTCTCCCCAGACAGCAATCAGATCCAGTGTCTCCCATTTGCTTCATGCTGGAGCTCGTTTGCGATTCTGGGGGGACTGCATGGTCAGCAGTGCTATGCTGCTGAGCTCGCCACGCTGACCGAACAGGAAATCAAATTCAAAAGTTCCCAGGGCTTTTCCTGTCTACCTGGCTACTGCATCGGAGTTGAGAGTGCTGTCCAGAGCAGTCACATTGGAGCACTTTGGGATAGCTCCCAGAGGCCAATAACGTAGATTTGTGTCTACACTACCCCAAATTCGACCTAGCAAGGTCGATTTTAGCGCTACTCCCCTCGCCAGGGAGGAGTACAGAAGTCGATTTTAAGAGCCCTTTAGGTCGACGGAACGAGGTTGCTTGGGTAGACACAGTCATTATAAAATCGACCTAATTCGGCTAAATTCAACCTAACCCTGTAGTGTAGACCAGGGCTAAGAACAGAGTTTTCCCACTGTCAGTTACTGTGGCTAACTGCACCTCTGACCCTTCCCGGTCTCTTCAAACGCACCCCTGTGGGTCTGAGGCTTGAGCAATCACCTGTTTTAGGGTGGGATTGTGATTCTCCCACTCTCAAACTAGGCCTTGGGTTGCAGCCCCCTGGTACTAACTGTGGTTATCTCTGCAGGTCTGACTTAGGCTCAGACCCTGCAGCTCTGTTCCCTCAAGAATCTGTGACTGTAACCAAACAGTCTTCTTAAAACAAAATATTTAGTTAGAATCAAAGTATTTAAGAGAAAACAAATCTTAAAAACAATAAACCGGTCTACATGTGTGCATGCCATTCCCTAAGGCTTACCATTCCCTGTATCTGGGAAGGCCCAGCTCCTTCAGATTCCTCCCACAGTGTGTGTACTCTGTTGTCTTCACACACCGCTGTAGCGCTTTAGTGAAGTCGCTCCAACGCCGACAGAACTGCTCCCATCAGCGTAGTTAATCCACCTCCCTGAGATGTGGTAGCTATGTCAATGGGAGAAGCTGTCCTGTCGACATAGCGCTGTCTATATGGGGGGATAGGTCAGTATAACTATGTTGCTCAGGGGTGTGGATTCTTCACACCCCTGAGCGATGTAGTTATACTGATATAGGTCTGTAGTGTAGACCTGGCCTTTGTGTCAACCTGTCTCCCTGGACATCTGTGTATGAGCAGGGAAATATCAAGTAGGAGCAGGGATGTTATATCACCTCTGTATTTTGCACCGATTTAACAGCTACTGGAATACTGTGTACAGTTCTGGTGTCCTCAATTGAAGAAAGACATTCATAAATTGGGGAGAGTTCAGAGAACAGCCACGAGAATGATTAAAAGATGGGAAAACTTTCCTTATAGTGATGCATTCAAGGAGCTCAATCTGTTTAGTTTAACAAGAAGAAGATTAAGGGGTGACAGGGTCACAGTGCATAAGTACCTACTTGGGGAACAAATATTTGATAACTGGCTCGTCAGTTGAGCTCTGGCAGGCAGAGGTATAGCAAGATCCAATGACTGGAAGCTGAAGCTAGATAAATTCAGACTGGAAATAAGGTGCAAACTTTTTACAGTGAAGGTAATTAATCCTTGGAGCAATTTATCAAGGGATATGGTGGATTCTCCCTCACTGGGAATTTTTAAATCAAGATGGGATGTTTTTTCTAAAAAATATGCTATAGTTCAAACAGGAATTAATTTAGGGAAGTGCAAAGACCTGTGTTATGCAGGAAGTTAGACTAGATTATCATAATGGTCCCATCTAGTTTTATATTCTATGAATAGTCTAGGGGGAAATTCAGTTCTGATCTTTCACATATTGGTAACATCCAGGCAGGTTGCAGTTGTAATTTTAGTTTCACCTTTGTATGCAAAAAGTGCCATTCATAGCAAATAGTCCCCTAACTTATAGGGTTTTTTTAAAAAACAAAAAACAAACCTTGTCCTTCAAAATTCCATTCAGTTTAATTTGTCAACAAAATGCAATCTGTGAACAAAAGGAACACAAAGCCATCCCTTGATTAGATCATCATTATGGTTGGGTTGCAATCCCAGAACTATAAGTATCTCTTGCCACATAAGACCCCTTTAGATGGGTACTTACAGAGTTTAATATTATTACCAGTGACTTTAGGAAATGTGTAATGTATCTGCTAACCAGGCTTTTTTTAAATGAGGGAATAGATGTGACATTGGCAAAAGTCATGACTGATGTTAATCTTTAACTGCTTTGTGAGTTTTGTTCATATTCTACAGCTGAATATGGGGAGGCAAGGGAAACTGGAATGAATATGTTTGGAAATAGAACTAACAAAGGGAAATAAAACATCATGTTCTATAGAAAAGTAATCCTTCATGCCTTTGTGATTATTTTTTTAAGACCATCATTTACCAGCAGATTGAATTTAGGTATTTAAAAGAAGGTATCTGAGGGAAGTTACAAACACTTATGGTCTTAAATAAGTTATTGCTACAGGAATAAGTTATTGAAACAGGAAAACATAAAAAAAGAGCTCTCCAACCTGGAGACTCTCATTAATAACCAAACTTCCATACAAACGGACTTCACTAAAATAAGACAGGAGATCTACATTACTCACTTCACCTCTCTACAAAGGAAAAAGGACTGTAAGCTGTCTAAACTCCTACCTGCTACGTGGGGCCACAACCGTGGTACCCCTAACCCACCCAGCAATATCGTCAATCTATCCAACCACACACTCAGCCCAGAAGAAAAGTCTGTCCTATCTCGGGGACTCTCTTTCTGCCCTGCCACCCCCACCAACATGATACAGTTCTGCGGCGATCTGGAAGCCTACTTTCGCCGTCTCCGACTCAAAGAATACTTTCAGGACAACACTGAACAGCGCACCGATACACAGTTACCCTCCCACCAACAGCACAAGAAGAAGAACTCCACATGGACTCCCCCTGAGGGTCGAAATGACAGTCTGGACCTATACATTGAATGCTTCCGCCGACGTGCACAGGCAGAAATTGTGGAAAAACAACATCGCTTGCCTCATAACCTAAGTCGTGCAGAACGCAATGCCATCCACAGCCTCAGAAACCATCCTGACATTATAATCAAAGAGGCTGATAAAGGAGGTGCTGTAGTCATCATGAACAGGTCTGACTACCAAAAGGAGGCCGCCAGACAACTCTCCAATACCAAATTCTACAGGCCACTTCCCTCAGATCCCACTGAGGAATACACTAAGAAACTGCATCATCTACTCAGGACACTCCCTACACTAACACCGGAACAAATCAACATACCCTTAGAGCCCCGACCAGGGTTATTCTATCTACTACCCAAGATCCACAAACCCGGAAATCCTGGACGCCCCATCATCTCGGGCATTGGCACTCTCACTGAAGGACTGTCTGGATATGTGGACTCTCTACTCAGACCCTATGCCACCAGCACTCCCAGCTATCTCCGTGACACCACTGATTTCCTGAGGAAACTACAAAGCATTGGTGACCTTCCAGAAAACACCATCCTAGCCACCATGGATGTAGAGGCTCTCTACACAAACATCCCACACACAGATGGAATACAAGCTGTCAGGAACAGTATCCCTGATGATGCCACAGCACAACTGGTTGCTGAGCTCTGTGCCTTTATCCTCACACACAACTATTTCAAATTTGATGACAATATGTATCTCCAGATCAGTGGCACCGCTATGGGCACCCGCATGGCCCCACAATATGCCAATATTTTTATGGCCGACCTGGAACAACGCTTCCTCAGCTCCCGTCCACTCACGCCCCTTCTCTACCTACGCTACATTGATGACATCTTCATTATCTGGACCCATGGGAAGGAGACTCTGGAAAAATTCCACCAAGATTTCAACAGCTTCCACCCCACCATTAACCTCAGCCTGGACCAATCTACACGGGAGGTCCACTTTCTGGACACCACAGTACAAATAAGTGATGGTCACATTAATACCACCCTATACCGAAAACCTACCGACCGCTATGCCTACCTTCATGCCTCCAGCTTCCATCCCGGGCACACCACAAGATCCATTGTCTACAGCCAAGCACTGAGGTACAACCGCATCTGCTCTAACCCCTCAGACAGAGACCAACACCTACAAAATCTCCACCAAGCATTCTCAAAACTACAGTACCCGCACGAGGAAATAAGGAAACAGATCAACAGAGCCAGACGTGTACCCAGAAGCCTCCTACTGCAAGACAAACCCAAGAAAGAAACCAACAGGACTCCACTGGCCATCACATACAGTCCCCAGCTAAAACCCCTCCAACGCATCACCAGAGATCTACAACCCATCCTGGACAATGATCCCACACTTTCACAAACCTTGGGTGGCAGGCCAGTCCTCGCCCACAGACAACCTGCTAACCTGAAGCACATTCTCACCAGTAACTGCACACCGCACCAAAGTAACTCTAACTCAGGAACGAATCCATGCAACAAACCTCGATGCCAACTCTGCCCACATATCTACACCAGCGACACCATCACAGGACCTAACCAGATCAGCCACACCATCACTGGTTCATTCACCTGCACATCCACCAATGTAATATACGCCATCATATGCCAGCAATGCCCCTCTGCTATGTACATCGGCCAAACTGGACAGTCTCTAAGGAAAAGGATAAATGGACACAAATCAGATATTAGGAATGGCAATATACAAAAACCTGTAGGAGAACACTTCAACCTCCCTGGCCACACAATAGCAGATCTTAAGGTGGCCATCCTACAGCAAAAAAACTTCAGGACCAGACTTCAAAGAGAAACTGCTGAGCTTCAGTTCATCTGCAAATTTGACACCATCAGCTCAGGATTAAACAAAGACTGTGAATGGCTTGCCAACTACAGAACCAGTTTCTCCTCCCTTGGTTTTCACACCTCTACTGCTAGAACAGGGCCTCATCCTCCCTGATTGAACTAACCTCGTTATCTCTAGCTTGCTTCTTGCTTGCATATATATACCTGCCCCTGGAAATTTCCACTACTTGCATCCGAAGAAGTGGGTATTCACCCACGAAAGCTCATGCTGCAAAACATCTGTTAGTCTATAAGGTGCCACAGGATTCTTTGCTGCTTTTATTGCTATTGTGTATGACACATTTCATTCTATGACCTACAAGGGAGTATATAGAATTTAAGAAGAGATTGATGACATTTCAATTTAGCAAATTGTCTCTTGGTCAGGTTTACAGTACTATCAAAGTGGTGAATCCTCTAACAACATGTAGGGCTTCCACATAATTTCTGAAATGTTACTGGGAAGACTAGGTTTGATAATCCAGTAAAATTTATTATAAATTCTGAAATTTAGTGCTCTTCCCAGAGAGGTAACACCAAAACAAATGTATGACATTTGGGTACTTGGTATCATAGCAGAATAGATTCTTGCCTTTCTCTTGGGGATGCTTCGATTCTTTCTTCTGTGATACACATGTGTTTACATCTCTAATCCAGTACAGTAATTAATCATCCTGCTTTTGATCTTCATTTTCACAAGCTCATGCTGAAGGCAAGATACTGAGGGAAAAATGAAGCAAGATAGAATGCTAGTATTTGGGTTTTAAGCCTTCCACCCACCTCCTAAAGCTTGTATCTTTAACAATGGATAAAAATTAATGGCCAGAGGCAATGACTAGTTTTATACCAAACCTGGTATGGGATTAGTTTTGCCTTGACCATTATTCATTCTTGAATTCTGGTGTGTTTAGAGTGGCAAAATAAAAGGTCACAGATGTAGCAATAGAAAATGCAGGAGCCTGCATGAACAAACTAAACCTAAGAATAGTAAATAGGCAGAGCTGGGCAGGAACTGGATTTTCTGTCGCATGAGAAATTCAATGATTTCAAAAATAATCTCTGTTCTGAAATGGCATGAAAACAAATTTGAATGTTTTCTGTGAAGCAAAATTTTAGATAAAAAGTGTTTTAAGTTGGTCAGAATATTTCATTCTGATTTTGACCTAATTATACATTGTATCATAATATACAATTTTAAAAAGTGAAATGAAATGTCATTTTGAAATTGAAAATCAAACATTCTGTTCCAAAAAAGTAATAAAGGAACTCTTTCCATTGACCTCAGAAGGGGCTGGTTCAGGCCATAGGTCTATACATTGATTTAGGTGCCTAATTCTAGGCACCGAGGTTTGTCTTGGCCAGAGATTTTACAAAAAGCAGCATTCATTTATCTATCACATCCTTGTGTTTGCTGTATACCATAGTTGTTTTAAAATATCCGTTTATATTACAACTATTTTGTCTGAGTATCATGGTCCATATGATAGTTACGTTAACCTGTTTAATGTATTTATATGGACTATATTTGTTTCCCTGTTTTGAGATTTTTTTATAACTGTTTTAATCAGAAAGTGCCTTTACTGACTAGTTACACCTGACTCAGTGTTGTTACTACTGATGTATTTGTTTAAAGGCTTGATTTTTTTCAAAAGGCAACTGTCAAGGGCTGAGTCTGTTTTGGGCCTGTGCTGGGGTACCCCCATGGGGTCAGAAGAGAGTCCGTCCCAAAAAAGAGGACTCCATGGAAGGGACCTCGCAAAACGCTTCTGATCAATCTCCTCCCACAAGTGACTGTAGACTACTATTCTCCAGATCAATGGTTCTCAACCTTCTTGAGCTCAAGACCCATTTGTAATTTTATGGCCTGTTGCAACCCAGTAAATAGTTTGGAGGTGGAGGGGTTGGATCCTGCCCAGCACTCACCCCACAGTGGCAGCTCCTGTACTATGGGGCTGTCTGGGCTTGGCTCTCCGCTCAAGGCATTGCAACCTCTGGGGTTGCAGCGCTTCTCAGGTTTGGCTCTACCCCCCTGATTGGACCAAATTTGTGTGAGTGGAGTTGTGACCTGGCTCATGGGATTTCAGTGCCACTCACTCAAATTTGGCCTACCTGGACTGCTGTCATCACAGAGGCCGGGCCAAACCTGAGTGGCACTTGGACCCCAGAGGTTGTAGTGCCTGGAGCAGGGAGGTGAGCCCATCCAGCCCTATGGAACAGGAACCACAGGAGCTGACACGTGACCCTTTGAAACATTCTGGTGACCCAATTTTGGGTCCCAACCCATGGATTGAGAAACCCTGCTCCAGATGACATCTTTGATCTCATTACTGCTCAGACCCTCCAGGAATGCTTCAACCAGGCAGCTGTAATCTATGGGGAATCCACCTTCGAACACTCCACCCAACAATTTCCCCATTTTGAGTTATGCAATGAAATTCCTTACTGGGTGGAGTAACAACCTTATGCGAAAGAGCCAGAATCCAGTTCCACGTTCCCAAGCCTGCTCGACGAGAATTGTTGAGACTAGCACATTCTGTCCTGATGGCCAGACATCTGGGTAAGGCAAAGATGCTTGAGACAGTACTGGCCCAATTCCTTTTGCTGGGAATTTTTTGGGAAGTAGCAGATTTTTGCCAGTCCTGCCCAGACTGCAAGAAGGTAGACAAGGCCGGGGTCCCTTGATTCCTCTCCTCCTCATAACAACCCTGCTTGAAAGGGTGGGGACTGACATCATAGGACCCCTTGAGAAGAGTGCTTGGGGACACAAATTTATTTGAGTACCAGTTGACTATGCCACAAAGCACTCAGAGGCTGTTTACTTATGGAACGCCTTCATGCCCACCCTCACGTGGGAGTGCCTGCACATCTTTTCCAGGGTAGGTCTCCCCTCAGAATTGATCACTGATCAGGGGACAAACTTTATGTCCCAATTGCTTCAACAAGTCTGGTCCCTCTTAAAGGTTTGACCACTCTGGATCTCGGTCTGTCATCCTCAGACCAATGGCCTAGTCAAATGGTTTATTAAAACCCTTAAGTAAATGCTGTGAAAGTTTATTGGGACAGAAGTCAGAGACTGGATCAATTGCTGCTGTACCTTTTATTTACAGTACGAGAAGTGCTGCAGGCATCTACTGGCTTCTCCTTTTTTGAACTTCTCTACAGGAGACAACCCCAGGATATCTTAGATCTGGTCAAGGTGTCATGGGACACCCACCCTACCCACTCATTGAATGTCCTCCACTAAGTCTTGCAAATGAGGGAGAGGCTGGAGTGTCTCGGTTACTTCGTCTGGGCCAACCTATTCCAGTCCCAATAGAGCCAGGCCTAGCTGTATAATCAGGGAGTTAGGATGAGGGTATTCCAGCTGGGCAACCAAGTTGTCCTACTGCTTCCTAGTGCGGAGAAAAATGTCTAGCCATGTGACAGGGCCCCTATAAAGTCGTTCAGAGGGTAGGTCTAGTTGATTATAGGGTTTACTGCTCAGAGCAGTGATGAACAAAGCAGATCTACTATGTAAGTCTGCTAAAGCCCAGGAGGGCACACTTTATCCATCCAGAAGGAGATGATGAAGATTTAGGACTCTGCTCCTGGAACTGGTTGAGGTAGGAGTTAAAGGGGTTCCACTGGGGTAGTGGTTGTCCAAAGGCCAGAGGGGTCAACTAGAGAGCCTAGTGTGAGCATATCAGGATGTATTTCCCCCCATTTCCAGGACAAACCTCCTAGTGACCCATCAAATTCATATAAAACCTAGAACCAAGTCCAGTCAAAAGACCTATCCAATCCTCGAGGGGTTGAAGTCCCATTTCACACAGGAGAAGATGTTAAAGCTAGGCATGACTGCAGGATCGATAAGTCCCTGGTGTAGTCCAGAGATCCTCATCCCTGAACCGAAGGGGACTATTCAGTTCTGCATAGACTTCCACCAAATCAGTGCAAACTCTATGCCTACCAGATGTCCCAAGTTTATGACCTGTTCGATCAACTTAACTAAGGCCAACACATCTCTGCATTAGACTTAACTAAGGGCTATTGTCAAATCTGCTCTCCCCTGAGTCCTGTGCCAAGACAGCCTTCTTGACCCGCATAGGCCTTTTTCAGTTTATTAATATGCCCTCTGGTTTACGTGGAGCCCCAGACACCTTTCAAAGCCTAATGGACCAGGTGTTGCAGCCACATCAATCCTATGCAGTGGCCTACCTGGAAGACATGGTAGGCTATAATTAGGATTGGCCAACCCACCTCAGGGACTTAGCCACAGTCCTTTAGGCCCTATGGGATGCCAATTTAACAACAAACCCAAAGAAATGCATATTAGTGAAGTAAGCTACCACATACGTAAGGTATCTTTTGGGGAATGATAAAGTGCAACCCTTTGCCGTCAAAGTGGAACCCTAGCTAACACATCCATTCTGAAAACAAAAAAGCGAGTTTAGGCACTTCTTGGGCTGGTGGGGTATTATAGGTGATTTTGTACCCAAGTTTACATCTCTAGCGGCTTCCCTTACAGATCTCATTAACAAAGCAGCTCCTCGGCAGGTAACTTGATCTCTCCAATGTGACCAGGCATTCCAAGACATTAAAAGGATTCTCTGTAATAAACCAGTACTGCGTAGCCCTGATTTTTCACAAGAATTTATTTTACAAATGGATGCCCCACACCAGGTCCTGGGGGTGGCACTGCCCCAGTAATTCCACATTCAAGAACATCCTATTGTGAATATGAGTAGGCAACTCCTGGACTGTGAAATCTGGTATTTGGTCCTCCAGAAGGAGTGTCTAGAAATACAGTGGGTGGTGAAAGCCCTGCACTATTATTTGTTTGGGACTTCCTTTCTTCTCGTCAATTACCACGCAGTGCTTCAATGGCTCCAGACAATGAAAAATTCAAATGTCTGGGTTACATGTAATGTACCTTGCCTTAAAGCACTTTCGTTTTCATACAGAGCATAGTCCCAGCAAGAACCACTCTGTCCAGGATGAATGAAGATGGTGAGCCACACGGTGAGTTCCCTGAGAGGCCTGCGCAGAGCAGAGTCGGTATGTGAAAGGGTATGTCTACACTGCAATTAGATACCTGCAGCTGGCCCATGCCCACTGACTCAGGCTCGTGGGGCTCCGGGTGTGGGGCTGTTTAATTGTTGTGTAGATGTTCCAGCTTGGTCTGCAGCCTGAGCTCTGGGACAACCTCCCACTTCCCAGGGTTCTAGAGCCTGGGCTCCAGCACAAGCCAAGACAGCACTACCATTAAACAACCCCACAGCCTGATCCCTGCGAGCCCAAATCAGCTGGCACGGGCCAGCCGTGGGCTTTTAATTGCAGTGTAGACATATGATGAGAGAGCAGAGGGAGTGAGGGAGCTACCTGCAGAAGACGAAGCCTGGAGCAGGCTTGCTAAATGAGTTAACCAGAGACATTTGGTGCAGGGAGGGAACCTCAAGCAGCTGGTTCCTTTTAAGACAGCAGAAGCAGTTCTTGAAGAGGGCTGACTCTGGGAAGTCTGTCAGGGAGTCAGCTCTGAGTAGGGTAGCTGCACGCTGAACCCAGAATGGATCACCTCTGAAGGACTGATAAAAGGACCCTGTGAAGGATCTTTCACTCACCCAGGCTCTGAGGTCAGAGTCAGGCCCCAGGACAGACTTTTGGAACTTTGAGTTTTAGACTTGGTCTATGCTACAGAGTTAGGTTTACACAAGGAAGCTTACATCAACCTAACTATGGAAATGTCTACACTTAAATTTTGCTCCTGCCGATGTAACTGCCCTGCTATGCTGACTTAATAACTCCACCTCCGTGAGTGGCATAGAGTCAAGGTCAATGTAATTAGGTTTATGCATTGTCAGTGTAGACACTGCGTTGCTTATGTTGATTGTTACTGACTTTCAGAAGCCTTCCCACAATACCCCACACTAACAGTACAATTGATACAAGTGCTCCTGGTGAGGATGCACACGGCTGACACAAGGAGCAAAGTGTAGACACACACAAGCGAAGTAATTACTGTGCTGGCAGTATGCCGACCTAAGTTAGGTTGAGTTAATTTTGTAGTGTAGACATGGCCTGACTTTCGAGTTCATTTTGTCAGAATAAACCCAGCCCCCAATAAGGGTGGTGATTGGATGAGCGAGCATGTGGAATCTGTAAAAGAGCCTGGAGGACAGAATAAAGATCAGGGCAGTGCAGAGGCACTCCAGTCACAAGGTGGTATGAGGGCAGCCTACTCATTTATGGGGCCCTGATTGGAGGCCCTTAGTGCTACAGTAGTACTACTACTACTATTAATAATTTTGTGCAGGCAATTTGCATGTGAACTTGTGGTAACTACATCTGCAAACTATGCAAGCAGCAGCATACCTGATTTTTTGAAAATCAGAACAAGTTGAAAGCCCTAATGTATTTTGGGGCTGGGAAAATAGTTAAAAACAGGAGACTTTTCTGCAGATTTCATATACAAAGCCTATCACTCGATCTGGGAGAAAGCTACGTTATCTGCTATCATTATTTTATTATATTAAAGTCTAGTTAGCATCAGGACTTCATTGTACTAGGTCCTGCACAAACACATATGGAGACAGATTCCCTGCTGCAAAGATACTTTAAAAGGTACAAAAACCTAGACTTCTTAAAGACTTTTTCAAGGCCATAAATTCTTCCATCAGATAGAACTTTCATAAACAAAATGTCAGTTCCTCTTTTTTGTGTGTTGTTTATGATGTCAAGTTGCTAATCTTGCATAAAGTTCTTCCCCAGCTAAAGGGTGTTGGCTGAAGCAACTCCCACATGCCAAAACTGTGTTCTGTTGCAGTAGATCTTAATTTCAATCAGCTGATGAAACAAATGTGTATTAAAGTGGGAGGATTAGACAGCTCATCATGATGAGTTCTGCATCTTCTTCCTTCTCTTTGTAGTTTAACTATAGACCAACTATAGGGTCGGCAACCTACGGCACGGGTGCCAAACACCGCACGCGAGCCGATTTTGGGTGGCACGCCACTGCCTGCCGCAGTCCCGGCCCCCAGCCCCACTCAGCCCACCGCTCTACCCTGCGGGGGCAGGAGGCAGAAGCTTGGTCCTGCGGCAGCCAAGCTCCCCCTCCCCCTCTTCTTTCCCCAGCGTGGTGCTTTCCTGCCCCTCCCCCTCCCTCTCCCTGCCGCCGACCAGCTGATCCCCCTTGCGAGGGGGAGGGGGAGCGGAGCCGAGCCGCAGCGGGCTCGCTGCTCCGTAGAGGAGACAGAGAAGAGGTAGGGTCGGGCCCTTGGGGAAGGGGGTGGAACAGGGCATATCCCTTCCAGCCCCCTGCCATGAGCCGCTCAGGGCAGGGAGCTGGGAGCACCCCCACGAGCCGAGCACCCCAGCCCTCTGTCCTGAACCCCCCCCACCCCAGCCTTCTGCCCTACACCCCCCCACCCTCCTGCCCTGACCCCTGAACTCCCCCCCATACCCAGCCTTCTGCCCTGACCCCTNGCCTTCTGCCCTACACCCCCCCAGCCCTCTGCCCTGACCCCTGAACCCCCCCCAGGTCTGGGGTCCCGGCTGCCGGCCCCTTGCCAGCCGGCGTTCCGGCCGCAGGCCCCGCTCAGCCCACTGCCGGCCTAGGTGAACAGAATCCCAGGCTGGAAGCGGGCTGAGCAGGCTGGTGGTGTAAGATCAGCATTTTAATTTAATTTTAAATGAAGCTTCTTAAACATTTTGAAAACCTTGTTTACTTTACATACAACAATAGTTTAGTTATATAATATAGACTTATAGAGAGAGACCTTCTAAAAAACGTTAAAATGTATTGCTGGCACGCGAAACCTTAAATTAAAGTGAATAAATGAAGACTCGGCACAGCACTTCTGAAAGGTTGCCTACCCCTGCTATAGACTAACAAGAGTTGGTCCCTTGTTTCTTGTGTCATCAATCAGCCACTGACCCGAAATCTGAGCCTTCTCTTCCCCTCACCCCCAGATGGTAGGAAAGGGCAAAGATTTATTTTAATTAGAGAATTTAATGAATTTACCCCTAACTCTTGTTGTTGAATTATAGAACAAAATGAGTGAATTTTGGTCTTTGAAAATTTGCTACAAAAATTTCTTCATTATTTGCCAAAATATACTAGTTTACTTTGAACAGTTAAATATGAGAATGAAAAAGTATATACCCTGGAAAAATATTCAATACAATAAAATTAATGACTGAAACATTAAAGATAAACAGAATTGCATAAGCTATCTTACATAAGCTGTTTTTTAAAAAGCATTAGATATACAAGATAAAGGAATACAACAAAGTTGATGCAACTCCAAGTGGGAAGCACTATTCGAAAAGAAATTATTTCTATAACTTTTATAACAGATATATGTATACTTACTATAACCCATAACCTGTTTAATATATTGGGCCAGATCCTCAGATATTGTAAATTAGTTGATTTATATCAGTGGAGGATCTGGCCCATTAATTCTACTGTTGTGATTTTAAATGACTACTATCTGTTATACATCACCATGTTGATTTTGTAGTGTGGAATCATGTGAATGCAATATTACAGAGAAGCAGGTAAAATAAGTATTATTTTAAGCCATTCTTTCCACTTATTGGGAAAATAAAAAGCAAAATTAGCCTATAAAAATAACACCTTGGATTTTTGTTTATTTGTTTACTTCGTTCTGGTAGTTTTGTCCAGATTTTAAAGTTTTAGGTACATTCAAAAGGATCACAGTAAAAGATATTTGCCTAATGATTTCAAAAGAGTAATTAAAAAAAAAATGACACTACTGCTGCTTCTTTGACATAATCCTCCCCGTGTAATGTATAAATTAAAAGAAAAGTATACAAAATATTTTTAAAGGCTTGATGTTGTTCCTCTTGAAATCAATGGCACCAGCATCTGTACCAAAACATTTAATGATTCCATCTTCCTTAACTCTAATAACAATATATGAATTGCTCATCAAACAACCTGTCTGGGAGGGGAAAACTAAATTATTGTTGTGAGGTTGAGCTCATTTCCTGTTCTCAGGTCACAATAAGCATAATACCATTCTGTGGCACAAAACTCCCCCATTACAGTGCCAGGCTTCTTAGCTTAACAATTGCCCTACTATGTTCCAAATAATTGCAGGCCCTTTTTCATTATGAGTTTTCCTAGGACAGCTTGGGACTGTAAATTAAAACCAGGTGGCATAAACAGTGGTATGTATTCAAATGACATTCATGTACCATAAAATAAGGAAGACTCAGCAACATGTTTACCACTTACTTTATGTTGAAGTTTTAAGGTAGATAAAGTTCTGTTTTCTCGCTGTGGAATATAAAGTTCTTTATTTATTGCTCTTATCAGGTTTGGTAAATAATGGTCCTTAAGTTTTCATAGAAATCTAGGATTCAGCCCTCAAATGCTGAGTATTTACTGCATATGTTATATGTGAGGCATGTCACATCTCACTGACATTAGAAGATGAGGGTGCTCATAGAATAGAAGGTGATCAGCATCTTTTTGATTTGAGCCCCAACGGTGCATTTTCTTCTGAGAACATTAAAAACTACTAAAACTCAGAAATCAGTATTGTAATGTGTTAGAAACTGAATGGTTACATCAGGTACATAGTAAAGGATTCCTTCCTCCCACCTCCTGCAAACACCCCCTTTTTATTGGATTAAGAATCAACATATAAATCAAACAAAAATGATATCCTCATCCATGATTGCAGAATCCCCATCCCAAAAGTAGAAAGGTGAAACCAACACTAGGCACGATGTATGCACATTAGCTATTATGCTTGTGGTGTTTATTATTTGCTATTAAGTCATCATAACAGACAATATATAATAATAAACACAAAAAGAGAGACAAAACCCTTCTGAAAAATAGCATGAGACAGAAGGGAGAAAGAGGGGGAGTTGGGAAGAAATTGTGTACTGTTTGATTCACATAACCCTCATATGTTGATTTTTTATTTAATGTTAAAGGATAGCTAACTAACCAATGTTCATTAATAAATGTGCAAAGACCTTTATGCTCAGCTTGGATATTAGTGAAGACCTCAAGCTGAAATATGTAAATTTGTCGTAGTACTGTTTCTCTTCTTTCATTATATGGAATAAAGAGTCTTAATTTTTTTATACTGCAAGTGAACCAATGTTTTATTTTTATTTTATTGAGAGTGGCAGGACTATCCCAAACGGTGGTTTTATAGAGTTCAGATATGTTGGAAATTAGGAATATCAATATGATGTGTGTCCTATTAAATTCTTCTATAAGTAAACATTCTAGAAGGCATCTGATTTTATACTCAATCTTACTTTCACAATACCTGGGTCACATTTTTCTGGATTCACAGAAAAATGTTCAGTAAAATGCCTCAACAGAAAAACAATTGGAGTCAGTGACTGGACACTAGGAATGAACTTGACCCTAAATCTTTTTTTAAACATCCTCCGTATATCTGGCAACATCTGAAAGACAACAAGAAATAGTTGTTAATCACTAGATTTTATGTTGGTCTGAAATCAAAGGAACAAATACTACTTATGATATATGCAGGGATGAAAGAAAGCAAAATTCCGTGTGTACTGACTCACTGCTTTGCTTATTTATATTGTAAACTGAGCTAAGAGATGGTGCAAGGAGCTGCCAGGAGAGGCAGAACAGCAATTATAGTTGCTGCACTTTTGACAAAGAGCATTATTAATCATAACTGAGGAATTACAGTTCAGAATTATGCATATGATATGTATTGCTGCTTTTTAAAATACATTGGGCCATATTTGTTTACTGGTTTAGCTGACATGAAAAACAGCAGAGTGCCCTGCTGTGGAAAATGGGGACATAGGGTTGTAGCAATGCAAAGTGACCATAGCTTCACTTATGAGTGCCCACTGTTAGAGGTAATAATAGCACTCAAATGGTGATTGCTATCTTAACATTTTTTATCAGTCTTATGAGTACAGATTGAATATTGTGCCACAACAGCAAATCTCTTCCATTATCTTGTCTCACAAATGATGAACTCTGCTGTAGATTTTGGAGTTGAAGTCCCTTCTACATCCTTTTCTGCTGCTCATTTTTTTAGCTTTTAGAAAAACTTAGGAAAACATCCTCCTCCATTAGCCAACAAAAGAAACAAGTGGTTTTCTACAGTAAACATAACCTCTAGTACAAAAGGTCACTTAATACTGTAACTAAGAAGGAAGTTACAGACAAAATTCCTGTTAATAAGAATGGGAGTTCTGTGGATAACTCAATTTTTTTGTTCATTGCTTTGAAAATCTTAGCTCTATCAAGTGCTTCCTGTGGGATAATCAACATCTCCTAAATCCTTGCTCCTTCTGTTCTCTCCTCTTGGCTGTATGGATTACTATCAGAACATTCATCTCTCTTTCAGGCTTCAGAAGACTAGCTTGACCAGGCTCAGTGACATTGATTGAGGACTTTGAGTTGAGGAGCTTGTAAGCCAGGGTTCCTGAGGTAAAGGCCTCTTAAACAGTTATTTCAATCTGTCTGACTGTTCTTTCATGTGTCTGAAGCCTCTCTCAGCTACTTCTAGCTACAATTAATATTAATCATAAAATCATCATCAGTATTTACTAGTAATAATACAACCTTTATCTTGTGGGACCCGAAAGCAACTAGTAAGCTGCTGCATCAGAGGATGATACATATATATGTTTGAGATTTTATACAATATTTTACATAGTAATGCTACTATCCTGTGCACTACCTTGCAAGAAGAGAGGAGAGGGCCACCTGGTTATTGAATGTAGAAAGGGAGCTCCAGAGAAAGTATTCTGGATTGAGAAATTCAGTGGAACATACATTCTTTCCTATGGAGTGAAGTTTTAGGCTACTGACTCCCAAACAATCAACAGAGAACTTGCTGGTGGCCTATCCCTAAAGAGCAAGCTGGTCACATGATGCTGGCTCTCTTCCTTGACACCGACCCCCAAACTGTATTAAAAATAGCTACAAATATATTAAAATGATTGCCTAATATCACTTTTCTATATAAGCAATTGCTGTAGTAGCCACAGGTTATGTGAATGGGTGAGAAGGTGGTCCCTATGATTACAAATGGGAAGTGGTTTGTAACAAGTTTTGCAAACCCCTTACTTTTGGCATAGAATTTGAGTGATTTAACTGGCTGTGACTAAGTAGCAGATAACTGTATGATTACACTCCCCCCTCCCTTCAACGCAACCTGGAAACACATTAAGACGCTAAAGGGGAAGTGTAGGTGGACTCAAATTAATTCATTTATCAGGAATCAAATTAATTCATTTTGCTTTATTACAGCTGCAGGAAATGTTCAACCAAGGCTGATGACAACTGAAAATGAGTATATAAAGGGATTATTCTGCACAAATATACATAGACTCCTATTTGAAAATATGGTGGTTGTCTCTATTGGAAACTGTGGTGTTTTGAAAGTTGTGTTAAAATTGTGATTTATTACTTTAAATTATCAACGGTCTTCAAATGTCCTGCTCCTGCTTGCCCCTATGGGTCTTTGTAATGAAGCATGAGATCTGGGCCTGGCCGTAGCCAGACCAAGGTAAGCTGTGGTCTGTTTTTGAGAGCAGTCTGCTTTGTCTCTCTCTGGTTTGTGCATGTGTTACTATTCTGAATTCAAAGACATAACGTTATGTTGCATTTTCCAGCAAGAGTATTTTTATGTTTATCTAACATCTCTCTTTGTATGCTGTGCCTGTAACAGAAATTAGTTTAGGCCATGAATTATTATAAGTAATGTTACAATGTATTCTAGGCTTTCCTTCACTCCACGTATTTTCATTATTTAATACTAACTCCTTCCTTGTCACCCTGATATTGGCATCTATGGTACAGTCTGTTTTTAACAGAAGGGGAATGGGTGATAGCACTACCCCGTTTCCAGCGCCTTTAAAGGCTAAAATTACTTTTCCCACTCTGGAGCGAACGCTAAACTCGTGGGAAACTGGGGGCTTCCCCTCCAGGTCGCTGTTGCTCCGCCCCTGCCCGCGGCTGGCCTGCAGGCGGCGGTGGCTCTTCGAGGGGGGCGCGGCGCACCTGTCTGCGCTACTCCCCCTCCCCCGGCGTGGCTCACAGCGCCTGGCCCCCCGCGTCCGCCCCAGGCCGAGCTGGCAGCCTGCCCGCGGAGGCGGCGCGGCCGCTCCCTGCTGCGGGGAGTCAGGTGAGCCGCTGCCGCTCCAAGGCGTGTCCAGTCCTGGGCGCTGCCCGCGCGGCTACTAATCCCCGCCCCGGTCTAGCTCGCCCGCACTTGCTGCCCCGCGTCCCAGCTCCCGCTCCGCCGTGCCCAGCTCCCCTCTCGGGGTGGGCGCCCCGCGGGCAGCATGTACGGCGGCCAGCAGCAGTTGCAGCCCCAGGCGCTGCCCCCGCACCTGCAGCACCACCGGCCGCAGCACCACCGGCCCGAGCCCTGCTACCACACGCTGCCTCTGCCGCACCACCGGCCTCGGCAGTGCCCCGAGCCGCTGCCCTGCTACGAGCCGCCGCCTTTGCAGAACCGGCCCCGGCCGTGCCCCGAGCCCTTGCCGTGCCACGACCTGCCGCCCCTGCCGAGCCGGCCCCGGCCTTGCCCCGAGCCGCTGCCCTGCTACGAGCCGCCGCCTTTGCAGAGCCGGCCCCGGCCGTGCCCCGAGCCGCTGCCGTGCCCCGAGCCGCCGCCCCTGCAGAGCCGGCCCCGGCCGTGCCCCGAGCCTTTGCCGTGCTGGCCCCAGCAGTGCCCCGAGCCCCTGCCGAGCTGGCCCCAGCAGTGCCCCGAGCCGCCGCCCCTGCAGAGCCGGCCCCGGCCGTGCCCCGAGCCCCTGCCAAGCTGGCCCCAGCAGTGCCCCGAGCCGCTGCCCAAGCCATGCCCCGATCTACGGCCCCTGCCCTGCCCGGAGCCGCTGCCTCACCAGCATCAGGACGGCAACGTGGTGTACGAGCGGGTGAGGACCTATAGCTGCCCCGGGGGCAAGCGGGTGCAGGTGCTGGAGCCCCCTCCGTGCTCCCCCAGGCCGGTGTCCCCGCTAGAGAACGCGCCAGGCCACCAGCATGTCATCTGGAGCCACGACCCGCCTCAGCAGGTACATGGGCCTCCCTCCCCACCTCCCCTCGGGACTTGGCCGGGGGCTCGTTCGGTTCCCCTCTTGTGCTTCTGTGGACGTGGACCTCTGCTACTTCCTGCTGGGGGGGGGGCGTGCGTGCGACCGCGCGCGCGGTGGGGTTTCATTGACTAGTTACAGAGTGTTTCTGTGTGTATGGGGATGATTGACTAGTTACAGTGTGGGGGAGGCATTGACTGGTTACACTGTGTGTGTGCCGGGGGGGGGAGGGGGGGGGGTGTCACTGATGCACAGGCCCATTTACACAACTGTTGCTGAGGGACTGGCGAACCCTTGAAATTCAAAATCCCTGTATAGGGCTGGAGTTCCTGAAGTGAGTCATACAACGGCTACTATGCTTCTAAACAGATTTGCAAGCTGCATAGGAGAGTATTTTCTTTTTTGGCATTCACCATAGAGCTATTGACATGCAGAGAAAAGATAATATAGAAAAGAGTTCTGTATATGTGTGACAGCTTTATGAATGTGGTGTAAACAGGACTGATTTAATGTATGAGCACTGATGATTATCGGCAGCCAAGCACTGTAACAGGCGAAATCATTAGGTTTAAAAGTGTTTTGCAGTCTGTCCTGGGATTTCTATTCTTGTTCTTATATAAGAAATTATATATCATTTTTGTACTGTTAAAATAAATGGATTATGAATTGGATAGATGAACCTCAAAAGCTAGTGACTGCTTTTGGAATGAGATGAAAAACAAGATAACTAAGATATCTTTTTGTGTTCCAATAGTAATTTTTTTTAAATTACATTGTAAGTATTAAAGAAAAGCATTATAAATTTCATCTTTACACAGGGCATTGCTGAAATTATGCAAAGCAACCTGTTTATTATCTATGTGTGAAAAGCTATATATATCTAATGTATTTTCACAATCCAGGTTTTTTATGATTTTCAACTTAAATTCCACTTTTTCCTATTTTTGAATGGATGAACTACATTTGTTTTTGTTCAAGCTTTCTTTAGTAATTCCTACCTACTATTGTTGACTACAGTACTACAAACAAATAAACCCCCACAACATTTCAGTTCAACACAGTTCAATAAGGACAAATGCAAAATACTCCACGTAGGAAGGAACAATCAGTTGCACACATACAAAATGGGAAATGACTGATTAGGAAGGAGTATTGCGGAAATGGATCTGGGGGTCATAGTGGACCACAAGCTACATACGAGTCAACAGTATAACACTGCTGCAAAAAAAGCGAACATCATTCTGGGATGCATTAGCAGGAGTGTTGTAAAAAATAGCATGAGAAGTAATTCTTCTGCTCTACTCCGTGCTATTAGGCCTCAACTGGAGTGTTGTGTCCAGTTCAGGGTGCCACATTTCAGGAAAGATGTGGACAAATTGGAGAAAGTCCAGAGAAGAGCAACAAAAATGATTAAAGGTCTAGAAAACATGACCTATGAGGCAAGATTGAAAAAATTGGATTTGTTTAATATGGAAAAGAAGATGTGAGAGGGTTCATAACAATTTTCAAGTACATAAAAGGATGTTACAAGGAGGAGGGGGAAAATTATTCTTCTTAACCTCTGAGGATAGGACAAGAAGCTTGCAGCAAGGGAAGTGTAGGTTGGACATTAGGAAAAACTTCCTAGCTGTCAGGGTGGTTAAGCACTGGAATAAATTGTCTAGGGAGGTTGTGGAATCTCCATCATTGGAGATTTTTAAGAGCAGGTTAGATAAACACCTGTCAGGAATGGTCTAGATAATACTTAGTCCTGCCATGAGTGCAGGGGACTCTCAAGGTCCCTTCCAGTCCTATGATTCTATGATCTTGCAGATATTCCATCCTGTTACAAAATTTTCTGCATCTCTCTGTGTCCCAATTGAATTAAAAATGGTGTTTTTGAAATGTTGTATCACCCCTATTTTTTGTAATCCTTATATTTAAGTGCATCTTTTTATTTGTGGCTTTTGTTTCTTTTGGTACAAAAAAGTTTAATAAATACAATATATAAAAAAGAATAGGGACTACTGAAAAAACATTAGTTCCAGAACCCATCTTAAATGAACTACAACAAGAAGCTTTATTTAAAAGCTTACAGTGTAAATGAAACTGTAAAGCAGGGGTCCCCAACGCGGAACGCCCGCGTAGCCCTCGGGGTTTTTGTTGTTTTTTTTTTTTTTGGCTCCGCCATCAGCGCTCGGGGGTGGTTTTTTTTTTTTTTGTTGCTCCGCCGGCAGCGCTCGGCGCCCGCCGGCAGCGCTCGGGGTTTTTTTTGTTTTTTTGGGGGGTGCCCGCCAGACGAAAAAGGTTGGGGACCACTGCTGTAAAGGAATTCTACTTGAAGTTGAAAATGCACAAATCAATTTAAATAGATCAGACTATTAGTTGTAGCCCTCTTTCCAGAAAAGTTGATTATAAAAAATAGCAGAACAGATAGCAGTTTGATATTAGATAAAGACCAGTAGGTCTTTAATTAGGTCAAAGTGTGGACGAAAGATGTAGTTTTTAATTGTGGAGCTAAACTGATTTAAATATTTTGTAGTGGATGCTAATATATATAATAAAGAAGCAGATGCCTTCTTAATTTATAGCTACAATTGGAACAGCACAGTAGCATAGAGTGACACTACACAGCAAGTATTAGTTATTCCTTCAACCTTCTTTTCTCACTACTTCAGCAAATACATCCATTTTCTGTGGAAATGTCTTATCTTTTACAAAAGCAAAGTTAACATTAGCGACAGAAGTTCATGGAGCTGCAATACATTTTTTTTTAATAATTTTTTTGTAGTGCAGATGAGAGGTTACTAAAAGTGAAATGTCTTCCCTATTGTGAATTTGTTCTGTTTGTGTAATTTCTTATTGTGGATTGTTTAATCTATCTATTGTGATTTCACTTAGTATAATATCGGTCATTGCTGTGGGAGAGGGCTTTTGTAAACTCTGGAAAACAAGGCATTTTACCAACAGTGGATGTGAATGTGTATATAATGCTGAACACCCTCAACTCTGCGTGAATGAGTGTGCTCACACCTTCCTGGATCATTTTACTAATATTTGAGTTTCAAAGAGTTTTAGATGTCATCCTGTTCAGAATGTTTATGGCATTGGGATACATCTTTGATCATCTCATTTTTAACGAATTTGCAGATTTATGTTTGACCTAAAAGTCTTTGGGCCTGATCTTACAGTCTTTACTCAGGCAAAACTCATTGACTTCAGTGGGAGTTTTTCCTGCGCAAGTGTTGCAGGATCAGGATGGTCTGGTATGAAGTGTGGCAATTATCTGAAGTATCTGTTTATGCCTGTGCATAAACTCATAACATAGATACAGCATGTGTGAGATTTTTTTTTTTTTTAATTCTACCTTATTTCATTTTATTCATGGGTAAGAATTACATAAGTGTGATTCTAGGAGTGATTGAAAAAAGATTTCAGTGCTTACAAAATTAATGTTAATTTTTTTCTGGGTAATTTCTAATTGTAATCCTTCTGTTGTCATAGAACTCATAGCAAGAGAACTATTTCATTTGGAGCATAGAATTAATCTAAATAGGAATTTAGCTTAAAATATGAAGAGGGGCTCTCTTTAAGTTGCCTGCTCATTGACAGGTATTTCAAAAATAGTTTAGATTGGAATTTGTAAGAACTGACAAATTTTAGCTGTCTCACCATGTGTATGATGTAAAGTGATTTCAATCTGAATATATATTTAGCTAATTTCAGAGGCAGTGTAATCTTTAGCAAATTCGGTCAGCTTGCTACAGACTGCTTCCTATCCCACATAATCATAATATCTTTTATAATTATTCACAAAAAAAATCATAGAATATCCATGGTGTGCAGGTAGATATTTAGCCATGAATATTGGAGATGGATTGGATGGAATATTTCAGATTATGTTTATAAATAGTGTTGCAAATAAATTCTCACCGGATTTTTGCACCAAATATTTGAATATGTTGGTTAACTAAATACATGTGTAAAAGCCCAATCCCACAAACACAGATGTACAGTACTTGAGTAACTTCAGTGGGACTACTTCCATGAGTGAAATTACTTGCGTGCATCAGTGTTTGCAGTATCTGGTCAAAAATGTTCAGGTTACCCTTAAATTTAGAAAACATGTCCCTGGGGAAATATAGAATAGTTCAATTTTTACTGATTAATTTTTTACCTAGTCAGCTTTCAAGTGCATAAGTTAAAGCTAAAGTAGGTGCCTCTTAGTCCAAAAGTGTAAATAACTTGTTTGGGTACAAGAGAATAGATCCAGGGGTGCCTAAATGTGAACTTGTTGGGTCAGATCCTACCCTCTTCAGGTCTGCTTTCTGTCACTCCTGACAGTGCAAAAAGCAGCTAGCTGAAGATTCCTCTTGCATAGGGGATTCCTTCCTTTATAGCCCATAGTGTTCGGGGGCATAGCTAAGAAAAGGAGGTCGTGTGTATGGAGCACCCTCCTGCTCTGACAATGCCTGGCTGCTGGAATGGCCCTTTGCACCTATGGTTGCCAATTTTGGTTGGATGTATTCCTGGAGATTTCATCACATGACAATCTTTAATTAAAGATTAATCTTTAATTCCTGGAGACTCCAGGCCAATCCTGTAGGGTTGGCAAACTTATTTGCACCTGATACATAGGCACATCTGGTGCATATTTAAATAGGTTTCTAAAATATTGTATTATGCACAAAAGACCATAGCAAAACACAAACTGTGTTTTAATACAGCTAAATGTAAAGTTATACATGTAGGAATAGAGAATGTAGACCATACTTACAGAATAGGGGGCTCTGTCCTGGGAAGTAGTAACTCTGAAAAAGACCTGGTGATCAGGGTGGATAGCTCCTAGTGTGACACTGGCCAAAAGGGTTATAATGGCTCCCAGTGTGACACTGGCCAAAAGGGTTATAATGGCTCCCAGTGTGACACTGGCCAAAAGGGCTATAATGCAATCTAATACTGTGTTCAGTTCTTGGTGTCAAGAATTCAAGAAGGATGTTTTGTAAACTGGAGAGTGCTCAGAAAAGAGCCATGAGAATGATTAAAGGAATGGAAACATACCTTATAGGGGTAGACTCCAATCTGTTCAGTTTAAGAAAGAGAGAAGGTGAAGTGGTGACTTGATCCCAGTCTGTAAGTACCTACATGGGGAACAAATATTTGATAATGGGTTCTTCAATCTAGCAGACAAAAGTATGACAAGTTCCAGTGGCAGGAAGTTGAAGCTATATAGCTTCAGACTGGAAATAAGGGATACTTTTTGACGACTCTGTGGGTAATTAACCTTTGGAACAATTTACTAAGGGTTGTGGTGGATTCTCCATCACTGACAATTTTTAAATCCACATTGGATGTTTTTCAAAAATATATGCTCTATTTTGGGGAATTTTTATGACCTGCATTATGCAGGAAATCAGACAATTACAGTGTACCTTTCTGGCCTCAGAATCTGATTCTGTGTCTCAAATGGGAGAAGTATATATAGGATGCAAGCTGATAATACAATCCTTATAAAAATTACACAAGTGTCTGTGCATGTAATTTCAACTTCAATATTCTAGACATTTAAAATTGTTTAGACAACATTAACTACTATTCGGCAAAGTTCACTTACCTATCAAAGCCTTGAAGATACATTTGAGATGAGCATATTGTTTGTAATGTTAATTTAACGTTAAAACATCTCAAATGATGTTTTGGAAGGTGGATAGAAGAATGGTGTTCCTGGACTAAGTACCTTGATGGATGATCAAGTTTTGCAATAGGTGGATATTAATAGGAATTGGATCAGGCATCATCTATGGTTTGTAATAGAAACACTAACAACACTTAAACTATAGTGGCACACATTCCTCTCCATAATTCTGCAGTACAATAATTGTCAAATTTGACTTTTGTATACTGTTAAAATAACTTTAAGTAACGTGTTTAGGGTATTAGGTAGGAATTTTGGTGTTCTTGGATATATCTCTTAACCGTAATCATATTAACTTTTAAACTATTTTAATACCTATCTGTCTGATTCAGTTAAAAAAAATGACCTTACAAAAAAGTACTTTACCAGATAGAAAGTGATAGACTTTGTATAGGCTTTCTGAACCATCGTATAGAATTTAGAATTTTTAATAGAAAATATATTCTGCTACAGCATTCTATAGGATAGTTTATAGATTATTGGTTCCCCCCCACTTTTTTTTTTTATTTAGAAAGGATATTCTCTATTAAACTACCATATTTAGGATTGCTGAGAAATTTCTATAGAACTCTACTGATTTCATCCCTATTATGCTCTCTAGACTACAGGATTTTTCCCTCCGAGTCTCCAGTGTTTTGCTTCATGGAAGTTGAGGAAAACAATTTTTGTGGCATCTGCAGTTTTTCCATAGACTCCCACAATGTGAATGACTTTTCAAAAATTGAATTTGGTATGACCTTGAAAAATTATTTAAGACTGAACAAAAGCGTATAAAACTCAGTAATGTGTTTCAATTTGTAAAATCCCTATCTTCATAGTACAATATCCTGCTATAGGGCTGTATTTTCAGATAAGTGAATGTGCAGATTTTCACACACAATGTGCTCACAGCTATGTGCCTCATTTGTGCATGCACTTACTTTGATTATGCATTCAAATTGGGTTATTGCCTGTACAAATTATTATTTTTGTGCACAATTATCTAGTTTCCATTACTAGTGGTGATAAGTGTGTGAGCATATTAAATATATAATTGTTTAAGCTAACTTTTTTCAAAATCAGGCCTGTGAGGGTTGTTATAATAATAATAATAAATAATAATAAAAAGACTATCGAGCAAAGAAAATTCCTTTGTGTGTCTTTAGCTCCAGTTTATGAAATGAAGAATTTTAATCCTGAACAAATGTAAGGAAAACTTTGACAAGCTAGTATTAACGCTGCTTGTCAGAACTTTACAAGTGGCATTTAGATAGAATTCTGTGCTGAGAATTAGGAGGCAAGAGTTCTCCTTCTGCCACTGACTGTGCTTTGTGATCATAGACAAGTCAGCTAAATTCTCTGTGCTTCAGTGACTCTGCCTGTAAAATAGAGATATATGCCCAAACTTGTAATGTGCATTGAAATCTAGAGATGAAAATGTTAAGTATTAATTAATATGTAGTACTTTACTATGCAGTGTAGTTGTAGTCGTGTCAGTCCCAGGATATTAGAGAGGTAAGGTGGTATTTTTTAGAAGTTGGTCCAATAAAAGATATTACCTCACTCACCTTGTCTCTCCATGTAGTATTGTAGACATATTAGAAAACATGAATTAAGTGTGTCAAACAAACAAGAAGTTCCTACCCTGAAACAATTGAGGTTCTAAATTGCTGATCCAGTAGATTGCTTAACTTTAAGCATGTACTGTAGTCATATTGAAGTCAATGGGACTATTTGTGTGCCTAAAGTTAAGTATGTGCTTAAGTGTTTGCTGAATCAGGCTCTAAAGGCACAAAAAGGTCAGACAGTGAGTTGTGGTTTCTATAGCTGGAATACTGGTCATAAACTTTTGGAAGGTGGAGAGGGAGGATGCGTAATAAACATTAATTTAGGAGGTTTCTCAAGCTCAAGTGTCAGCAAGTGAGAAGGCGTGTAGTTGGAAGTGGATGAAAGAAACAAAAGAAGTGGTTGGCAAGAATTTTGGAAGGAGTATAAAGAGTGACAGGGAGAGTAGGTGGAATTTCATGTTTGTTCAGCCCCCTACATGGGGAAGTATATAATTCTTTGGGAGGCTGAGTTGTCCAATTAGAAATGCAGGGCACTAGAAGTAAGAACTCTTGAGCCCTATTCTTCACTCTCCTATTGACTTTGTGCAGATTGCTTAATTTCTGCATATCTCAGTTTATCCCAGGGTAGGCAACCTATGGCACGGGTGCTGAAGGTGGCACGCGAGCTGATTTTCAGTGGCACTCACACTGCCCAGGTCCTGGCCACCGGTCCGGGGGCTCTGTATTTTAATTTAATTTTAAATGAAGCTTCTTAAACATTTTAAAAACCTTATTTACTTTACATACAAAAATAGTTTAGTTATATATTATAGACTTATAGAAAGAGACCTTCTAAAAATTTAAAATGTATTACTGGTATGCGAAACCTTAAATTAGAGTGAATAAATGAAGACTCGGCACACCACTTCTGAAAGGTTGCCGACCCCTGGTTTATCCAGTCATCACATAGGTATACCTACTTCACATCGATGTTCTGAACCTTAATTGAGTTCTCAGATAAAAAGTGATGTAGAAATATTATATTGTTTGCTACTGCTGATTGGCCAAGAGGATTCTCTTGTGTGATACTTAAAAAAAAAAAAAAAAAAAAAAAATTTACTTCTGGATAGATTCTATATGTTCATTAAGGACATAAAAGATAATGAATGGGTGTGGGGGTGTATAAATCAAACATTTCTACCATAGCATTTACTCTTATCAGTGAATCAGTGTTTTCCATTATGATTATTCTTATCTATACTTTGATTACATTATAGAGTAAGAAAATTTGGAAATTGATAATGTCTTTTATGATCTATTTGACTGTATTGCCTTGTCACAGATGAAAGCAGCTACTTTATTAATATGTTGTTCTTAGTATTTGTTTGCTGTATCCATCCTTTGATTTACTCTTTCCTGTTTGAGATTGTGGGCCAAATGCTGCTCTGTGTCAGATCAGGGTATATTTGGAATAATTCCATTGATTTTAATGAGGTTGTCTGAGGAGTCTTTCAAGGCAAATGGCACCCGGATTACGTGAAGGAGTTGATAAATATTTGAAGTTGGTTACTGTATTTACTGGATCTCATTTTGCTATTTGGTTTGAATGAACCCTGCTTGGAGTACAGTTTGTAAGTATTAAAATCCCAGTCATGATTTCTGAAGAGTGAATAGAACATGAAACAACAAGAAAGGTGTTTTGCTTCAATGCGAAAAAGGCTCAGGGCTCAGTACTGCAAACCCTCATGTGAAGAGTTTGTACTTGAGTGAGTGAAGGTTTGCAGGGTCAAGATCCTCTGAGGTGCAGAGCACCCTCAACTCCCATTGATGCCAGTGGAATATTAGCCAATGCTATGATCTGTCTGTTTTGTTTGGGACCAAGAGCCAAATAATTAACCCCCCTTCTCCCAGTTCCCAAATTTAGTAGATTAACATGGAGGAGGAGGGACAATTAGAGAACCAGATTATTAAAAATAAATGAATTGTAAGTCTTGTTCATCTATAGGCAATTTCACAGTCTGATGCTTATAACAGATTTTTTCTTTTACTTTTCATGATCTCTTCTGAGTGTTCTTGTTTCTCTGGATAGCGGGATGAATTCTGTTCTCAGTTTACATTGGTGTAAATAGGAGTAACTCTGCTGAAGGCTACAGAGTTACAATTTATCCCAATTTAATTGATGACAGAATCTAGATCATTATCTCTGTTCAGAGGTAGAGTTCTTATCTGTCATGATTTTATTTCTTTGATCATATTGTATAGTGATTATTGTATTTGCAAACTGTTAGGTCATTGGTTAGCAGAATTTATAAATCTGTTGCTGGAGTTCTTATTTTTGATTTTTTAAATATTTTTTTAAAATGGCAATATTCATATTTAAGATACCCTTCAGATAAGTTTTGCTTGCCTTGTATATATTCTTTATAGTTTTTGATTTTTATCTGAACCAGCGGTGCTCTGGTGTCATTACACATTCACCACATTAGTGGGGAGATCTCCTCCTATCATTTCTTAATTAAAGGCGTATTCCAATGGAAAATTGCACTTAATCCTGTGAATTAGTCCGATATTCAAGACCCCATAGAATTTGACCCAAACAGTACAGAATTCAACACTGGTTCCCATTCCACAATTTATCTGTCTGTTTAAAAAAAAAAAAAAAAAATCACTCAAACAGTCTGCTAGACCAGATGTGAATCTCATTGCAACAAATTTCCTTGGCTGAGGAGTTCAATGAAATAATTATAATGGGGGGGGGGGAAACCGAAACAAAACAAAAAACCCATGAAGTCACCTTAACACATATTAAAGAAACCTTAGAGGGCAAAACCACAATCTTTTCTGCTTGCCAGTTCATGTTTAAATTTGTCCTCCTAAGTTTAATAGTATGGGGCCCAAACCTGCTTTGTTGCATTGGTGCAAGTCCAAGGCCCAATCTTGTCACTGAAATTTGTCCAACAATGGGATGTTCTCCATGCCGACCTATCTCTTGCAAGAAAGGAATTCAGTTGCCCCCTGGCACTGCAGAAGTTTTTCCTTGGTACATTGTAGGAAGGGGAGAGCAAAGGGGAAGATGTACATCATTTTACCCCTATTCACCAATTCGAGTTTCAAGCGGAAATGTAATCTAACCTGAGGCTGTGTTACATTTCCCCCCCCCCACTGTACCATGATGGGCATCACTCTTTGAGAGTAGAGGGTTCCGGGAGCAGCTGCTGGCTGCAGAAGTCCTGGCAACACAGCCCCACTGGAGCTGCAGTGGCAGGGAACGAAGAGCTTGTGCTGGGGACTTGAAGCTGGTGTGGAGGCACAGGGTTTTTGTGTGACTCCAGCCGGTTCTGCAGGTGTGGGGAGAAGTGCAGGCAAATGCCACCTCTCTGACAGAACGAGTGAGGAGCAATTTCAACAAGCAGAACCTCACAGAGACTTCTAATTTTGTCCCCTCCTTCAGGCTGTCTAATAGGGTATGTCTACACTACCCGCTGGATCGGCGAGCAGCGATTGATTCAGCGGGGGTCGATTTATCGTGTCTAGTCTAGACACGATAAATCGACCCCCAACCTCTCCCGTCGACTCCTGTACTCCAGCGCTGCGAGAGGAGCAGGCAGAGTCGACGGGGGAGCGGCAGCAGCCGACTCACCGCGGTGAAGACACCACGGTAAGTCGATCTAAGTACGTCGACTTCAGCTACGTGAATAACGTAGCTGAAGTTGCGTAACTTAGATCGATTCCCTCCCCCCCCCAGTGTAGACCAGAGCTAAGGAGGTGATCAGGCCACATGTTTAAGTCAGTGGCATTGCTATGAATTTAAATGGGTGTAACTGGGTACATGCTTTGAGGTAAAAAACAGTCTACGTATCTTGAAAGTGAACACAGATTTGTGAAAGTAAAACATCCCCCTGAGCTCTAAATATATTATTATACGTAGAGTTTAGAATCTTTCTGTAAGGGGGCGTGGACTCACCCCTGCGGTGCCTCCTGCTGGTCATCCTGGGAATTAGCTCTCCCAGCATCTGGAGCACCCCCTGCAGGCTGGTGATCCGGCTGCCACTGGCCCGTGTCCCTCCCAGGACCCCAATGCCCCTTTCTACTGGGTCTCCCCCTTCCCAGGGGAACCCTCCACCCACTATCCCCACCTTGCCTCAGTCATAGGCTACTGCCAGTCACCCAACTAGCCCCCGCGCCCTGGGGCAGACTGCAGTGTCAGCCACTCATCATAGGCTAGGTTGGGGTTGGACCTGCTGCCCCTCTCTGGAACCCAGTGCCTTTCTGGGGCTTTGGACAAGGCCCTGCAGCCTGGGCGTTGCCAGCCTGGAGCTCCCCAGCCCCTCTGGCCTTTCCCCAGCCCTGCCTCACTCTAGGCACCCTGAGCTTCCCAGCAGCCAGGCCCTTCTCTCTCTGAAGGCAGAGAGAGACTCCTAGTACCTGTTGGCCTTTGCTAGGCCACAGCCTGGGGCTTTCCAGGCTAGAGCTCCCCGGCTCCTCTGCCTTTCCCCAGCCCTGCTCCACTCAGGTACCCTGTTCCTAGCTCCCTGCAGCCAGACCCATCTCTCTCTACAGACAGAGACAGACTGTTTGGGCTTCTGGCTCGCAGCCTCTTATAGGGACCAGGTGGGCCTGATTGTGGCGTGGCCCAGCTGCGGCTGCTTCCCCAATCAGTCCAGGCTTTCCTTCCCAGCCCTGTCCCAGGGCTGGCTTTAACCCTTTCTGGGCCAGAGCGGGTGACCACCCCGCTACACTTTCCTTAAATCTTAGAAGATGAGAGATGTATTCTACCTTAATAGTCTCCTGGTCTTTATACCTATGAGAATACTTTAGTACTTTTTACTAGCGTAAAATAGTTTTACAAGTTACAAACACAGTTGCCAACTTTCACGTGGTAAATAAGCACCCTGACTTTCACAATAAGTAAAAAATCAAACTAATCCCATTTCAAAACAAGGCCAAAACAAGCCAATCCCTAAGAAACCCAACACTTTGTGACTAGATCCCCCCGGCGTGCAGTCTGGGACTGTGGTGGGCCCGCTGTGCACCCCTGACCCCCCCCCCCCCCTTGCTCCTTACCCCCGCTTGCCCCCCCCCCCCATTGCCCCTGCTTGCCGGGAGCCGATTAAAAAAAAAAAAAAAAAAGGCAACAAGCTACAAGCCAAATAAGCAACAAGCTACAAGCCAAAAACTAGCCAACAAGAAACTCTCAAGCCAATTAAGCCAAAAACAAGCCCAATTTCTGTGGTGTTGTTGTTTTTTTTTTTTTGCGGGTTTGGCATGTCTGGTTACAAGTGAGAGAGCTTAATAGCATGAGTTATCTATTCCAAAACCCTGAGGCAGTGGATTTAGGCAGGTTTGAAGGCTCTTTAACAGATTATTTACTTTAAATATAATCCAGTTTCTTAAAAGGATACATTTTTCAGTGCACCACACTACAGTATGTACCTCTGAATAAAAAAACAGCCTAAAACTTTTCCCGATTGTTTATTTGTATTACCACAGTTCCTAGGAGTGGCCCAGGACTTCTTGCACAGGGCTCTGTGCAAACACACAACAAAAAAGAAGCTCCCTGCCTCAGAGAGGCAATCTCAACCTAAGTAATTATCTTGAGCCAAAGACTGAGAAACAAAACTATATATTTATAAAATGTGCAGTCTTTGGGAAGTGAAATTTGTGTGAAGAAATCAGTCATGTTAATTTGTAGGTGTTTCAGTTTATAGTCCAGATCCTTTAAAAATTAGGATAAATTAGAAACATGGTTATGCTTTATAAGCTATATATCATCTTTTCTTTTGAATGTTGTGTACTCATATAAGGAGTCCTTTTGACTTCAATAGGATTACTTGCATGATGAAAGTTTGCAGGATCAGGCCCTAATTATGCAAAGGGGAGAAAATGTGATCAAGACTATGACAAGTCTTCAACAGTACTCATAACTTTGACATTCTCTAATTACTATAATTGATGCTTAGCTAGAGTAGAGTCTTTTCGACTTTGATTTCTTTTTCCTGGTGTTATGATTCACTCTTTAGGAGGAGGATTGAAAAACTGCTGCAGGCTGTTCATTACAGTGCAACACAGATGTGGGAGTTCCAAACTGGATATCTGACCTACTTTGGAATTGCTCTTATCCAGTGATGAATGCCCCCTTGATTTAAAATTTTGATAACAGCAACAAAGATCTTCCTGGCATTGCTGAGTTGTTAGGGGAGGAAGTGACCATGACCTGTGAGTTGTTCCTGCTGCTCTATAACAGTTAACTAACAAAAGACCCAATCCTCAAACTGACCTCAGTGGGAATTCTGCTTACTTGAGGAATATGGTGTTGTAGCCATGTTCGTATCATGATATTAGAGACACAAGATGCATGAGGTAATATCTTTTATTGGATCAGCTTCTGTTGGTGAGAGAGACAAGCTTTTGAGCTTACACAGAGCTCTTCTTCTGGTTTGGAACTCTGTGTAGCTCGAAAGCTTCTCTCTCTCTCTCTCTCAACAACGGAAATTGGTCCAATAAAATATATTACCTCACCCACCTTGTCTCTCTACTTGAGGAATGTAGATTTGGGTTGTAGCTCTGTCCTTGATGTTGTTAATGTTGCTGGTGCACACATGGAATTTAAGTTGTCAATTTATGTGGATGCTACACTAGAATAAGTAGTGGAAACAAATACTTGCCAAATGAAAGCAAACACAATTGGTAGGAATTTTTTTTAAATTATAGAATTTAGAGAATGAAAATGATTGAATTAAAAGGAGAAACTTCTCCTGGGAACATCTTATTTCACAGTTGTCATTGCACTATGCTCTGAAGCACTTGGTGCTGTCAGGTATGGGATACTGGGGTAGGTGGTCTAGTGGTCTGATCTGGCAATTCTTATGTTCCAATCATGTCACTATTTAAATAAAATACAGATTTTCTTTGCTTCTCATCTCAGAAGGGAGGCACTGAGAAAAGAAAACAATAAATAATGTATTTACAGTGCTTTTCATTTGTAGAGATGAGGGTACTTTATGGGTCATATCTTCAGCTAGTATAAATTGGTACAGCTCTGTTGAGTTCAGTGGAGTTGTACTGATCTACACTAGCTGAAGCTTTGTCCCATTGTCTGCATAAGCTTTGATTCTTACCCGCATTTTGCAGACGAGGCACAGAGGCTAACTCCATTGATGTGTGATGTGCAAATGAAAGAACTGAAAAAAAGAAAATGCTAGCACTGAGCATTCTAATTTTGCCCAGCAGATGTATGCCCCTGCCCCCCAAGTCTTCTGAATAATGTGGGGAAATGTGCACAATGCTCAATAATGCTAAAAAACCTAATTACCTGCATGAAACCGAGCACTGGTGATTGGGGGTGAAAGCAGATGTGCACTAGTGTGGCAATAGGACCTAGATGTTTTAGCATGAGCACGTGTGTAGCCATTTTCATTATTTAAAGACCACCCTAAAGTACTGCTTAACCCAAATATGTGGAAGAGTTGTGTTTAGGATAAAGAATGTCTGTGGCTGGCTCTCATGAGTGGCTGCCGCAGACATAGAAATGCTACTTCTTTACATTAAACATTATCTTCCACAACCAGTTCTTTAAAATATGCTGGACACAGTATTGTTGCTAGCCCAGAAGCCTGGGAACCCTCAACATATTTTTTTATTAGCTTGTAAAAGGAAGGAAGATCTTGTTGGTAAAGCATTGGAGATCTGTGTTCTATTAATGGCGTTGGCACAGAATTTTGTTATGACTTTGGGCAAGTTGCATAGGTCCAGATTTTCAAAAGTGCCCTTTTGTTGAGTGCCCAAGTTTAGTCACTGCAATGTAAGCCCAGGGTTTGAACTCAGGCTCAAACCTAATCCCCCTTCCACCTACACACGCATTGCACTAACCCAGGTTCCCAGGATCCCACCACATGGGTGGAGACTCTGAGCCTGAGTCAAATTTGGACCCAGGGTTCAAGCCCTTTTGGACTAGTGCTCTGGGAAGCCACCAAAAGTATCCCACAATCCCACAGGCAAACTTTCTTTGTTCTCTGGATAGTCAGGTTTTGTGGATAGCCAAATTTTCCCACACTGCACCACAAACAAAGGGTTAGAGTGGCCATTTTGGGAGGGTGCTAGGAAGTCTGGGATATGGGTGGTTGAACTCAGGCCTGCATAATGCAGTGTAGATGTTGGAGTCCCGGTTTGGGGCCACGTGTTCAACAATTCCGAACCTGGAGTTTACAAATAAGTGTAGATGCTCTAGATTAACAAACCCAGAGACTGCTAACCCTGGGTTTACATTGCAGTGTAGACATATCCTATACAAACACTTAGTTCACGGTATGCTGGGGGTAAATCTGCCTTGCGTTAGCCTGCCACACACTAGCTGTCCATGTGGACCGTGCCGTCATGCACTAAACGTTCCAAAGGGCGTGCTGAGCTACTTGTAGAGGGGTAGATCAGAGCACGCTGTGGAGCATGGACAGCTAGTGTGCAGCAGGCTAGTGTGAGGTAGATTTACAGTCCAGCTTGCCATGAAGTGGGTGTTTATATAGATAAACCCAGTGACCAGTCAATACTTGGATCCATCTGAGTTATGCTTTTTGTTTCTGCCTTGCTCTCCCCCTCCAAGCTGCTCTGAGGATTACTGCTCGCATCTCAAGAGACCATCCAAAGGAACCAAAATCAGACTTCCTTCTGCTGAGGCAATACGTCACCATGCTGTATTTCGTTTCCTTCCTCTTACTTATATATCTGTGCTCTGCTCTGGTCTACTCTGAACAGTTGTCGTCTTCTTAACACGTGTTTTAGGTCAGTTTCTCTCCTACAGAGTTGATTTAGCACTTTATAATCTGCCTGTCTTTGCACAGTTTATCAATGATAATAATAATGAGCCCAATCTTGTATACTCTCTAAGGGCTTGATCCAAGGCTCACAGAAGTCAGTGGGAGTCTTTTGTTGACTTCAGTGGAAACAAGCTGAGCCCCATTGATTCAACTCACTTCCTTATGGAGCTCAAATTATAGATTCCAAGGCCAGAAGAGACCATTGTGAGCATCTAGTCAAACCTCCTGTATAACACAGGCCAGAGAACTTCCCCCAAATAATTCTTAGAGCAGATCTTTTAGGAAAATACTCAATCTTGATTTAAAAATTGTCAGTGCTGGAGGATCCACCAGGACCCTTGGTAAACTGTTCTAATGGTTAATTACTCTCACTGTTAAAAAATTATGCCTTATTTCCTCCAGTATAAATTTTTTTAGCTTCAGCTTCCAGCCATTTGATTGTGTTATGCCTTTCTCTGTTATATTGCAGAGCTCATTATTAAATATTTGTTCCTCATGTAAAATTAACATGACCTTTTAGTGTCTCAGCTACTACTTCAATGTACACAGTACTGTATCATGCCTAAATATGTTGCTCTTGTCCTTTCATTTGAAAAAAAAAACAAAAAACCAACACTTTTTATTCAAAATAGAGCTAATTCTAAATAGGAGTGGTATATCCACAAGATTGTATATTAACACTTTTTTTTTTTTTAATGTTTTACAGTTACAGGAGCCATTGTCTCCATTTCTGAGAGGAGGAAGTTACTGCCCAGGGAATAATGTTATCTATGAAAAGACAATAAGAAAATATGAGTTGCTAAATCCTGAACAGGTGAATGATTTCTTACATCATTTATATTAATCTGTTGTGCAAGAAAACAAACACTTTTCTACTGCTGTCTCAAGTTTTTGCTTCTCTTGGAAATTAAAGCAAATCTGATAGAATTGTTTTAGTACACATAAGGGCCAAATCCTTACTTAAAATCAGTGGAATTTCTTTTATGAGTAAGGTGAACAGGATTTGGAACATCTATTGGCCAAGCTCGCGATGGCCTACACTCAACTTGATGGCATTTCTATGTCTGTCTGTATATAACACAATAACTTCTGAATGTCACATCTGATCAGTTCCAAAATTTCAGGGAATGTTGTGGCCAGAACCCTGTTATTTTGGGGGAAAATCAAAAGGGGAGAAATGGGGTACATGTGGAACTCCTATCTTCTGTTTAGCAAATCCACAGTTTCAAGCACCTCTGCAGTTGTCTATAGATCAAACAACTGGTTGATGGCACCCATTAATGCCTTCTATCATAACAATACCCCAATAGAGTTAAGATGTTGACCCAGTGAATGACCTATCTCCCAGATGGTCGGGGGAATGGGTGCCCACAGGGAGCTCTTATCATGGGGAGGGGAGAATGAGGGACCTTGGAATGGAAGGAGTGGGGGGCACACAGAAATCCTGGCATGGGGGAAGGAAATGGGAATGAGGGCTAAACAGAGCCCCTGCCAAGGGGCGAATTGGGGGTGGGGGGAAGAGGCACACAGCAACTGACATGGAGGAGAGAATGGGGTCCCTGGTATTGGAGGAGGAAAGAATGGAGTGAGCACACAGAACCCATGGCAGGAAGGACAATGAGGGGAATTGCAGGGAGTCCATGAAACAGAGGGAAATGATAGGGTAGCACATGGGGAGCTTATGGAGGGGAGGGAACAATGCAAGGAGCCCCTGGGGTTTGCAGTGAGCTTGGCCTTCCAGAAACTACAAAGTGTGCAGCCTGTTAGTTAAACTTTCCCCCCAGACTTCCTTTTAAATTGAAGCTGAGAGTTGCTGTGCCTCTTTATTTGCTAGTACTGGAATTTTGAGCCTGATTGTGGAACCTTTACTCTCATTGGTAACTACATTCGCATGGGGATAGTCCCACTGACTTCTAGAAATAATTCCAAATTGCATGAATTTGTTGTCCTATTTACCTAGGCTTTTAGAAAAACAAGACTATAAGGAAAGGTATTGTTTGGAATCTTACTCTGTTTCTGGCTAATTACATTGTGATGGAGCTGGTTGAAAATTTTCAACTGAAAACATTTGCCACCAAAAAATGGGGTTTGATCAAAAACGTATTTTTCATTAGATTTAATTTAATTTTTCCTCAGAAAACTTTGAAACAAGATGACAATTTAAACATGAAATGTTTGTCTTGTTCAAAAACTGGAAAAAAAATTGTGAAATTTTTGATGTTTGTTTTCTTCCTCCTTTTTTTGCCACTGAATGCGGTAGAATTACCGTATGTATAAAAGGTCTCTTCTTCCTGTATAACTTTTCCAAAGTTGGAGAAGTTTTGAGTGGAAACGGGGGAGGGAATGCTTGGACTTTTTTTTTTTTTTTAAAGTGGAAAACTAGAAAAAAGGAGGCAAACAAAAACTGGACATTTAAAAAAATATATTTTACAAAAAAACTTCACAAACTCAAATGTTCAATTTAAAGTACTAAGAAACAACAACAAACAAATCTAGGGCTGGTGATTTTTAAAATGCATTATACGTGGAAATATTTATTTAATTATTTAAATTAGACTTGCAGGATTAAGACCCCAAATCAGCAAAGCGCTGAAGTATATTGACTTCAATGGGACTTAAGTGTATGCTGCAGTGCTTTGTTGAGTAGTGGCCTAAACTAGCTTCTAGATTACTTACAATTTCCTTGTCACTCTCATATGCTTGATAAATTAAAAAAAGTTGCATTTTTCGTGCATTATAAAAACATAAATGATGTGGCATCATGTAGTCTGCATATGTGAAAAATGTTGCAGATGTCACTATGCATTGTTCACTGTGAAAATCAAAAACTTGAAAATTCATGAAGCAAATTTACTGACCCATCTCCAGATTAAATTCAGTTCCAAATACTTTTCTTACTAAACTGTGCTGCAGTGAAAAAGCCAAGAAATAGAAGTCTTTCAAACTTGATCTCTTTTCCTAACTTCTGTGTTTCTTACTATAACAGGATATGTCAAAGGAACATATGTTAGAATAGTAATAGAATCTAAATATAAATATAAAAAACAAGTGGAAGTGCCATTTCATGAATGGGTATGTTAAGAATGCTAACTTTATTGAAATATTTATCTAATATGTAAAATATAAAAATTTATTACAAATCACACAGCCCCTTGATTTTCAACTCTTAAGATTCTGAGGAGTTTGTGTTTGAGTGTTCAAACATTAGAGAGACAAGGTAGGTGAGGTAATATCTTTTATTGGACCAACTTCTGCTGGTGAGAGAGAGAAGCTTTCAAGCTTACACAGAGCTCTTCTTCAGGTCTGGGAAACCAACTGAGGCCAAGTGTACACTACAAAATTAAGTCAACCTAACTTACGTAGGCATACAGTCGCTGCAGTAATTACATTGCTTGTGCATATCTGCACTTGGCTCCTTGTGTCGGTGGTCCACGTCCTAAACAGGAACGCTTTTATCGATTATACTGTCAGTGTGGGGCATTGTGGGACAGCTCCTGAAAACCAGTAACAGTCAATGTGAGCGACACAGTGTCTACACTGACACTGCATTGACCTAACTGCATCAACCTTGACTCTACACCGCTCGTGGAGGTGGAGTTATTAAGTCGGCGTAGCAGGGCAGTTCCGTTGGCGGGAGCAAAATTTATGGCTATGTCTACACTACACAGCTTTTAGCGACATGGTTGTGTCGCTAAAGCTGTGCTGCTAAAAGACATGCAGTGTGGCTGCTGTTTGTTGGCTCTCCTGCCGACAAAAAACGTTCACCCCCAACGAGTGGCGTTTGCGTTGTCAGCAGGAGAGCTCTCCTGCCGACAGTGCGCTGTTCACACTGGCACTTGTCGTGGCAAAACTTTTGTCTTTCAGTTTTGTTTTGTTTTAAAACACCTCTGAAAGACAAAAGTTTTGTCGTTCAATTGCTAGTGTAGATATAGCCTAAGTGTAGACAATTCCATAGTTAGGTCGACGTAAGCTGCTCTGTGTCAACCTAACTCTGTAGTTTAGACCAGACTTCAGAGTGTCACTGCTAAATACAAGGTGGAACAGATTATTTAATATAAGTAGTTAACATATTTCAAGGAACTATTCAAGGTGAAGTGGCCTATTAACCTTGAATGGTCCCTTGAAAAATGTGTTAACTACTTATGCTGAACAATCTGTTCCACCTTGTATTTAGCAGTGATATTCTGAGTGTGTTTCCCAGACCTGAAGAAGAGCTCTGTGTAAACTCAAAAGCTTATCTCTCTCACCAACAGAAGATGGCCCAATAAAATTTATTACCTCACCCATCTTGCAGTATTTGCCAACCCCAAATCTTCAAAAATCATGACTCAGGCTCACCAAAAAGCATGGGTATGTAAAAATAATAGATGTGGTGTTCTTTTTATTTGCCTTCTGCTTTTTGAACCTTTAAGGTGCACAGGGGGGTCACATTTTGAAGCTTTCTCCACAGCCACGAGGGCTAGAAACTTACTTTTTCTCTAAGAATGAAGGCTGAAATCTTTACATATCCACTTGACTCTAGGAACTGGGTCTTAAAGGAAAGCAATAATAATCATGAGACTCATGACAAAATCATGAGAGTTGGCAACGCTGCCTCCTTGTCTCTCTAATATCATGGGGCCAACACAGCTACAGCAACACTGTTCAAATACTGTGTTGATGTTGTAATATGCTAAATGTCAAGCATCTATTTGTGGCATTTTCAATAATATAATTAAAATATTTGCCTAGTTGATCAATATAAACTACCATTTGGGTTTTCCCATGCAAGAATGCATTTTATTCATTTATACAGAGGCTTTGTACTGGGGAGAGAGTAATGTTCTCTGTTTCTACAATAATGTTGAATTCCCTATGTATTTTTTTAAAGGAGAAACAATACCAGTTTTCCCATCAGTCCAACCAATCCCAGGTTAGCCCGATATGCCAGCAATCTGAACAGCCCCAAATCATCCACCAGTGCCGAGAAACACAAAGTTGCAGTCCCTGCGAAATAAGCTCAATCTCTGTGAGTGATGGTGGAAGAGGAACGAACACAGTGCAGAGGGTAACAATCCAAGGCTGCGAACCAGTAAGAAGAATTCCTGTTTAATAGTTTACTTTTCACAGCATATTAATATTGTATATAGTGCACAGCATTTTACCAAGAAATTAAACTAAAGGTCCGTGGGAGCTTAGTTTAAATTATATAGTGTGGTGATTATATTCTATACATCCTTTTTGAAAATGCTTAGAATAAGTTAAATTAAGAGCCAAAATGTATATGTATAGATATTACTGCTGCAAATCTCAACTTTTCCATTTTCTTGTACTGTCAGCACAGTATGTGAAATGTTTGGTTAGGAGTGTTTGAACTGGCAATGTTTTGACCTATAAAGGGTCCTGCTGTAAAATTGTTTCAGGTACCCTGTAATTTCTAGGGGCCCAAATGGAAGGCATTTTTTGGTTGGAATCTGAGCAGGAGAGCAGTTTTCAAGGTCTATCAGCTTTATAATCATGTCACCTGCAGATGGAGATGATAATTTTAAATAGATACTTTCCTCTCAATATACAGATTATGGCATTTGGAGGCTAATTTTTCAATTGTGTGTGGAGTGAATGCCTCTGAAAAATTATGTGTGCCCATTGCACTTGCAAAACCCCATGTTGGCATATGCCAATAGGTAGTTACAGGAGGAACAGATGAAAATTTGAAAATTATGAAGCAGATGAAAATTTTGCCCTTGAGTATAGTATTATGCCTAAAATGGAAAAGATTAGAAAATGTATCCTGCCTCAGTAGGTGAATCCTTCTTTATATTCAGGAGTAAAGTAGGTAGATTGACTTGGTTCTGAACATTAGGTAGGAATTGATCATAGTTTTTCCTCATCAGTGAGACTGTATGCACTTGATTATCCTCTCCTACAGAGAAACCAATAAAGAGACTCATTTTTCTTTAACAACTATGGTCAATATATACATTACCTTCTACATGCTGTTCAGAATAACTATGCTGGGTCAGACCAATGGTCTGTCTACCTCAGTATCTGTCTCTGACAGTGGCCAGTGCCAGATGCTTCAGAAGGAATGAATAGAACAGGGCCAATCCCAGCTGCCAGCATTTGGAGGTTTAGGGACACCTGGAACATGAGGTTGCGTCCCTGACCATCTTGGCTAATTGCTATTGATGGATCTATGCTCCGTGAACTTATCTAATTTTTTTTTTTTTTAACCCAGTAATACGTTTGGCCTTTGTCAACATCACCTGGCAACGATTCCACAGCTTGACTGTGCATTGTGTGAAAAACTTCCTTATGTTTGTTTTAAACGTGCTGCCTTTTAATTTCATTGGGTGACCTTTAGTTTTTGTGTTATGTGAAGAGGTAAATAACTCTTCCCTATTCACTTTCTCCATACCATTCATGAGTTCATAGGCCTCTATCATATCCTCCCTTAGTCGTCTCTATTCTAAGCTTGAACAGTCTGTCTTTTTTAGTCTCTCCTCATATGGAAGCTGTTTCATTCCCCAATCATGTTTGTTGCCCTTCTCTGTAACTTTTCCAATTCTAATATATCTTTTTTGAGATGAGGTGACCAGAAATACAGTATTCAAGGTGTGCACGACCAGTTTATAAATTGGTATTACGATATTTTCTGTTTTATTATCTATCCCTTTCCTAGTGGTTCCTAACATTCACCCATCAGTATGCCATACACTGATCTTAGCCAACCAAATGGTTAATTTGTTTAACTGTAGCTAGTCTCAGCAGTGCTCAGTTTCACCTATGAAGGGTTTTTGGCTGTTAACTGGAATAGTGCCAAATGAATATATATTGTTAATGTATATTGTCAAGCTAATCATTCCAGCACAGATTTCTCTAACTGTGACAATATTTTCCTTGAAATTAACAAAATTTCTATATTAGTCCCATCCACTGTTACCAGTGTGATTCTGACTGGGAAAGTGCAAAGGGGAAGACCCTCTATTATGCTTACGTAAATTACCCTTCCCTGTGTCTTTGACCGTATCTTTTTTTTTTCTACCCCTTCTTGAAATTTTACACTAGTGTATCCTTTCTCCTGCTTCATTTCAAAGCCCTTCATAAATCTATCCTATTTCTCTGTCCTCATTTTCTCCTACATCGCCTCCTGCTTCCTCACTGGGCTTCCCTTAGGACTGTTCTTTGTCCCCTTGCTCTGCCAACTTCATACTTTTCCCCATACCATTTGGAAAAGCCTCTCAACATATGTCAGGTGCCCTCCCTTTCCTTCTTCACAAAACTCTACAATATACGTATGTTCCATGAAGCATAAGAAGGGCAGACTTAAATAGCTGTGGAACCTTAACTCTAAATTTCTAGACTTTCAACCATTTAATTTTTGAACATGGATTCTAAGAAAGTTCTTTTGTTCATGATATATATATTTCACACCTTAAATCACATTACTCCCAAACAAATGTCTTTATTAAGTACTGTGTACTACTACTTATCTGATTTACAAACTAGAAAGATCTTTCATCTATTAACTGATCATTCTTCTATTACAACTTAGGTGTCTCAAAGTTTGACTTGTTGGTTTAGTCACTGTTTATCCTTTTGGGGCTTTAACCAATCATGCAGTCATACCTCTAAAATAAATATTTTGCCTAAAGGAATAAACAAGAAATTAATTCATCCTCAACTTCTGAAACAGAAGTCCTCCACAAAGGAGCCATATTTATAGTGCCCTGTCAGGATTACTTTCTGTCTGCACTTACCAATAAATTGTTAAATTAATGTGGAAATATACTGAATTGTTTATTTAGTAGCAAAAATTACCACGTAATAAACTTACTATGTTAAACATGTTCTTCCAATGTAATTAAGGAGTTAATACATTCTAGGACTTCTTCTACAATTATTTTAGCATTGTGTATCACATTTCCTTTTTTGAGAAATAACAAAGGTTATTTTGGGCTGCCTGCAAGATTTTAATCTCTTATGAGATCCTACTGGATGATATATGTAGCAGTTCCTGTCCCCAAAAATATAGCATCTAAAAACATTTGACGGTACAATATAATAAAACATTATAGAAGTAGGAGTGGTCTTTGTAGCTGGAATACTCCTTCCTTTTCATGTTCTTTTTAAAAATTAAGGTATAGTACTCATTTTGAGAGTATTTGTCTTGCTTCCTTCCAGAAAGTACTAAAGAAGTTTCTGTCATTTAAAATTTAATGTGGTGGAGTGTACACTATTATATTCTATGACCTAGTTGGCATATTTGTATAGTAATTAATTTTTTTAAAATGTAATATCTCGTACCTCTTTAAAATGCCAACGGTTTTAATAGAGATCAGATTCTGTTTACTCTTGAGTTAGCATAATATACTATATTTATAATACCCCTGAGCAAAGAGAAGGAATGAAACAACTTTTGAGACATCTGTGTTTCATACACTACCTGAGAAATATTTGGAATTATTTCCCCAAGATATAGCAATATAATGTAAACAAAATGCTCTGAAGAGATGAACCATCCATTCATAGATAAGAGTGTTGCATTTAGGTCTGATAATAGTAGTTTTATTATATAAATTTAAATCTTAGTTTTTTTTAAAGTTTCAGGACTCAATTATTTCTTTTTCTGTTATATTTTAGAATATTATCTTGTATTTTTGACACAAACCAGGATCAAATCACAAACTGAGCTGTTTTGACTTGAATGTTAGCTCCTCGGATATATTTCCATGTTTCTGTTTTAAATAAGAATATCGTGTATACATTGATACAACAGGAAACGTGTATAATTCTACACTTCTAACTTCCATTGAAGTTAATGGAACTACTTGCATGAGTTAAGACCAGCAGGATTTGGCTCATGGCTTGTAAAAGTACGTAACATAATAGTGTGTGTATGTTTAAAAAAAAAAAATCTCACTGAGCAGTTATGGACTTGATTATGAAATCTTTATTCATATTAGTAATTCCACTGAGGACACTGTCAGTACTCAGTTGAGTAAAAGCTATAGGATTGGGCCCTGAACTTCCATTCATCTTACAGGACTGGACTCTGTGCTTTCAAGATACTTTGCTTAATGTCTCTCTAATTCTTAAACAAGAATAAAACATAGTGCTATCAGGGCCAGCTCCAGCTTTTTTGCTGCCCCAAGCGGCGAAGAAAAACAAAAACAAAAAACCCCTCCGATTTTGCTGCTGCCGAAGAGGAAGAGAGGGAGTGAAGGACTTGCTGCCGAAGACCCAGACATGCCACCCCAATAACAGACGGAGTGCCGCCCCTGTCTGTTGTGGGGAGGGATAGCTCAGTGGTTTGATCATTGGCCTGCTAAAGCCACGGTTGTGAGTTCAATCCTTGAGGGGGCCACTTAGGGATCTGGGGCAAAATCAATATTTGGTCCTGCTAGTGAAGGCAGGGGGCTGGACTCAATGACCTTTCGGGGTATTGAGCAGTTCTATGAGATAGGAATATCTCCATATTTTTGTTTTTGTTATTTTGTTGGCCGTCGCAGGCACCTGCTTCCTTCGCTGGTGTCTGGAGCCGGCCCTGAGTGCTATGGTTGAACAGTTTCTTAACGTTTTTTCTATTGCTGCAGGTTCTAAGGTTCTGTCTGTGGTCCTATGTTCACGCTCTCTCTCTCTCTCTCTTCCCCCCCCATCATACCTTTTGCTTCATAGAAGAAAGAGAAGCCTTTTTTTCAAATAGGTAAGCCTGAAAGATTAGACAACAGATCTTCTAAATTTGGTAAAAATCAAAATGAACCACCACTGTTTTTAAACAGAGAGCATTTTTTAGAGTAGGTTGGAATTATTTACTACTTGTTATATATATAAAGTGGATTTGGTTCTGGATTTTGCTCATAGAGCAAACTACACTTATACACACATAATAAAGCTGAAGTTGTATTTCTTCATCCTACCCACTAAGCAAATGTAGTGGCTGTCTCCCTTCACCATTACAATTTAACTTTCTGTTCAAAACTTTGTCTGTAACAATTAGACAAAGAAATGCAGGTATGTTTAGGCATGAATCGTGGACTAGACATTTTATGGTGCCCCTGCTCGTTATTAATATTCCTCGACATGCTACCAGAATGATTAAAAATATTAAAATGTACTTTTCTCCAGTAATTAAATGTCAGTTAATGTTTGTGCAGCACATTGGTGACATAGAGTGCTGTGGAGCTGCTAAGTGTAACTTTAATTATCTTCTAAAACTGAGATGGCAAACCAAAAGAGAATTTTGTTTCACAGAAATTTCAGAAACATATGTGTTCCCATCATTACTCATTTGGCAAAAGATGGCAACATACTGTAAGGGACTATCTACCTACTCACCTTGTTTACCAGTTCTGCCAGACAGCAGACAAGAAAACTGATACCTCTATTTGGCAAAGGTAACAAGCTGCAACTCAGTTAACAAGTTTAAACATCCAAATGTACATTACATTTTATTCATTTATGCCCAAACCCTTATAATAATATATGGAGATATACCTATCTCATAGAGCTGAAAGGGACCCTGAAGGGTCATTGAGTCCAGCCCCCTGCCTTCACTAGCAGGACCAATTTTGCCCCCGGTTCCTAAGTGGCCCCCTCAAGGATTGAACTCACAACCCTGGGTTTAGCAGGCCAATGCTCAAACCACTGAGCTATCCCTCCCCCTCTAAAAGAAGCTCTTATCCCACTAAAATGAATGGCAAAGCACCAGTTGATTTTAACATGACCAGGATTTGGCCCTTGCGGAGCTACCATAAGAACCGTAATTGAGCAAAGGTTACAAAGAAAACATAGCAACATATAATAGTAATCTGAGAAAAATCAGTAAAGGCCAAAGACTAGTATAACCCAGTGTAAATACTGGCTCTCGGTCTTCCCCAAACGCCACCTTTTTTTAGACTGCTGTTGCACATTGAGCCAATGTTTTCAGAGCACTATCTAGAGAAACTCCCAAGATTTCTTTCTTGAGTGGTATCAGCTAATTTAGACCCCCTCATTTTGTATTTATAATTGGGATTATATTTTCCAATGTGTATTACTTTGCATTTATCAGCACTGACTTTCATCTGCCATTTTATTGCCCAGTCACCAAATTTTGTGAGATCCCTTTGTAACTCCTTGCAGTCAGCTTCGGACTTAACTATATCAAGTAATTTTGTATCATCTGCAAACTTTGCCACCTCACTGTTTACCCCCTTTTCCAGATCATTTATGAATATGTTGAACAGCATTGGTCCCAGTACTCATCCTTGGGGGGCTCCCACTGTTTACCTCTCTCCACTGTGAAAACTGACCATTTATTCCTATCCTTTGTTTTCTATCTTTTAATCAGTTACTGATCCATGAGAGGACCTTCCCTCTTATCCCATGATTGCTTACCTTGCTTAAGAGCCTGTGGTGGGACCTTGTCAAAGGCTTTCTGAAAATCCAAGTACACTACATATCCATTATGTCATCCTTGTCCACATTTGTTGGCCCCCTCAAAGAATCTAATAGATTGGCCAGGTATGATTTCCCTTTACAAAAGCTGTGCTGACTCTTCCCCCAGCGTATCATGTTCATCTATGTGTCTGATAATTCTGTTCTTTATTATAGTTTCAGCCAGTTTGCCTGGTATTGAAGTTAGGCGTATGAATCTGTACTTGCCAGGATCACCGCTGGAGCCTTTTAAAAAAATCAGCAATACATTAGCTATTCTCCAGGCATCTGGTACAGGGGCTGATTTAAGTGGTAGGTTACATACCCCAGTTAGTAGTTCTGCAATTTCATATTTGAGTTCCTTCATAACTCTTTGGTGAATATCATCTGGTCCTAGTGACTTATTACTGATTTATCAATTTGTTCCAAAACCTCCTCCATTGACATCCCCATCTGGGACAGTTCCTCAAATTTGTTACCAAAAAGAATGACATGGTGTGGGAATCTCCCTTGCATCCTTTGCAGTGAAGACAGATGCGAAGAATTCATTTAGCTTCTCCACAATGGTCTTGTCTTCCTTGAGTGCTCCTTTAGCACCTTGATCATCCAGTGGCCCTACTGATCATTTGGCAGGCTTCCTGCTTCTGTATCGTCGCTGGCAGGCCTCAGGGAGTTCTAATGCAATATTATACATCTTGATTCAACATAATAAATTCATTGATTCAGTATAGGTGTTAAATTCTCAGATTTTTGAGCTTTAGTTAATAGAAAGCTGAAACGAGAATAGATAACTAGCCACAAAAGGAAAAGGCAAGATGAGTTCTAGTAGTGATCCACTAGAGATCTTACTTGGTTTAAGAAAGAACTAACATTAAGCAATTTTTAACTTGAATTTCACTTTTAGAGCCTAAAAATGCACCAGTCTTAGTCACACATGGTCAGTATATTCTAATTCATTTTACTGTAAACAAAAAAGAGCAATAGTCCTTGTTTGAATGGTCTCCAGGGCTTCTTAAGTAGACCGACGCCTGTTGTGTGGCAAGACATTTTATTACCTTCGGAGCTGTAAGAGTGCTCTCTGTTCTGAGATGCTTATAATTCCAAGGCTGAATTTAAGGAAGTAAGGACAGAGTGACTCCCTGCATTCTTAATCTCCTTCACTGATTTCATTTTAAATGTCCAGTTTAAACTGATTTTAACTAACATTTTTGTATTTATTAAAATTAGTTTTAATGATCTATTACATAATAGTTTTATCATGTGAGGATAATATTTGAGCATAGTCAGCATTAGCACTTCAACAAGAACAGATAAGTGGCTCAGGCAACTTCAAGGTGAGTAGAAAAAAAAGAGTACAAATTATGTAAGAGCAGGGAACATGACAAAGATGTGTGGAACAGATAAAGCAAAGGGAGGGAGACAAACTTAAAAGGCAGAAGTTTACGTTGGTGACTCATATATTTTCCACATAGAATTATACAGGAAATAAAACACAGTTCTTTAGGACAGTAATGAAAGTTAACCCTTGCTTGTTAATCTACAGTTTTAGAGAGAAGTTACCTGTCCCTAGCCACTAGTGCCTTCACTCACTACTCTCTGACTGGGTCTCTGGGTTACACTCCACTGGTTGTCACCTTAAAAAAGCAGACTTTCTTGTTAACCTTGATAACATTGTTTTCCCCTCCAGGTACACAGTCTTCAAGAAGCTAATGGGCAGCTGGACTCCAGATATTTTGGCGAGCTACTTGCTGAAGTGAACCGCAAGAGCAATGACCTGTACAGCTGTTTACTGCAGCATGTAGAAAAGATAGGAAGAAGGTATTGTAGACCCCCCTCATTGTGGTGTTCTAGGAATCTCAGGAATGCATACTATGGTTAGAGAAAGCAGTGCTGTTTGTTTGAGCTGCATTCTGCAGACAGCTAAAGTTCATAGAGTGTGGTGTATAATAACTTAACTCCTTGAGTGTCTCAAGATGTCAGAAGCCATGCTATTTTATTGAATGCAATGAGTGTATTTCAACTGTTTGACTAATGGTCAAAGCACTTTACAGAGTTAAACAACTATGTATCTCCCTTGTCAAGATAATTTAGACAGCACATAGTGCATACTGCAGTGAATATACTGCATGATGTAACATTTTGCTTTAAGACACAGTTTCATTATTGTACTTGCCTGAAGATGCAAAGAAGGAAACTACCCTGATGCCAATGTTAAGTGGCATGCTCTGGATTCAGACACAGGTTATGTGCACCATAATGCACAGCATCTATAGGCAAATTAAGCTGCTTTCTATATGTATTATAAACCACTTCTGAAAGAATAATTTGATACTGAATCCTCAGGCTGCAGCTATCTTCAAAACAAATTACAAGTTTTTCTAAAATTCCTCATTCTTCTCCTCCCCACCACTTCTTTTCTTGGACTCATTGGGCCATATCTGCCTCCCGTTCAAGCAGTGAAGGTTCTCCAGGAATGAATTTGGCCCAGTCTGTAGAAAATAGTAAGATTTTAGTAATACTGAGGAATTAACTCATCCAGGTACTGGTTAAGGCATTGACAGTGCTTAGAGCAATTGTAATGGCTCTCCGATGTTGCTTGGGAAAATAAGAGGCCAGTTGGGCTGACGATAGCCCTCCTTTGTTCTGATCCCTAAATTAACAATGTGGTGGAGAACAAAAGCCTGCCCCATATTTCTTCTCATGATTGGATGGTTTTTTTCATTCCTTTCAGATCAGCAAGAGACATGCTGTTAATCTGTCATTTTTGTGTGTGTTTTTTACAGGACACAGGACAATGAATCTACAAGTCAAGTAAGCACTCAGAGCAATCCAGTCCAAATGGTCACTAATTATTTGTTGGTAATAACAATGGGGCAGATTCTCAGTTTTGAACTCAATGAAATTATGCCAGTTTACCCCAGCTGAGGATCTAGCCCAATCTGTAATGTAAGGAGGACAATCTTTGATAGTTGTGCACTCCTAGTAAACAGTAGGATTCCTAAATATATCCACAGTAATATGGTTTTAAATATGATGTTTTTAAACATGTACGTTTAAATAATTTGTACCGTTATTTAGTAGCTTGTGAGGGGCAAACATTAAAACTTTTTTCCTGCGTGTTTGCCTGTAAAACTGACAAGATAGGGAAAACCCTGGATAAGATGTGTGTCACTTAAAAAGCTTCCTACTGTAACTACTTAATCATATATCACTTTCACCCTCCCACAAATACAGCAGCTGTTTTTAACAACGCTGCACAGCCTTTCTCCACAGGAAGTGAAGTATAATATTGTCTCCAAATGAAACTTAAAGGGAATTTAGATTGACAAATGCAAACAGACAGATTAGTGAGTTACAATCTTTAACTGCTGTGATTCTGTTGGAATTTGGCCAAGTGGATCACGGGCAGAAATTGTAGTTCAGTACTAACTTGGTGGAAAGAGTGCCACTTACTAAATCATGTATAGCATGTCCTGCGGCATGTAGGTCGTTCTAGTCTCCATCGACTTACTGACCAAGTCTCTACATACTTAGCATGTAGGATTTGATTTGATCAGATCACATCACACGCAAGGGTAGCTGCAACTCAGTGTAACTTTTATTTCTCCAGAATAGGAAAATAATTAAGTGTTTATTATTTCTAAAATACACATTTTAAAATTGACACACTTTTTGCTTATTCATCAGCAAAAAATAAATATGCTTCAAACTAATGTGTCTCCATCTAAATTAGCTTTATATACAATATAAATATAAGATATACATTTTGGATATACATTTGAATATAAGATATACATTTTGGAAGTTTTCTGGATATAACTTGATCTGTGTGCATGCCATTTCTCAGAGTTTTCTGTCTTTCTCGTGTTTTCCAAGCAGTAGAGTAATTTAATAAAGAGATCACATTGTGATATACAGGAAGAATTCTTATTTAAGATGTCAAAGCCAACAAATTGGTTTGTTTTTCTATCTTCATTATTAGGTAGAAGATATTGAAGGTTTGATTCCCAAAGAACTGTCAGAGTTGACAAAGCAGCAAATTCGCTATCTCCTGCAGGTATGCAAATGGAAAATATTACTTGCAAATCTACAAAAAACATAGTTAATTTGAGGCAGTTAGTGTTTGCCTTACACCTGGAAGCACAGATGTCTTACACATTTTTATTCTATCTAATGTAACTGTGAATGTTATTCTTATAAACATCTAATCCTTTTTTGAATCCTCCTAAGGGTTTGGCCTTGATGTCTTGTGGCAGTCATTTCCACAGACTAATTGCTTTTTTACACTATTCACATTTCCTCTTATCCGTTTTAAATCTCTTGCCTTTCAGTTTCATTGGAAGTCTCCTTGCCTTATGAGGATGGATTAAATAGGAGCATCTGGATTACCTTGTCTGTACCTTTCCTTATTTGGTCATACTTTATATTAAGAAGTGATTAGTAGATATTTTATTAAATTGTTAATTGTTATAGTTCAATAGATCTTATTGATTGCTTACAATCATGTTTTGTAACCACCTATAACATCATCTGATGGCCATCTATAACACGTACTACTCATGTCTGTAACTTGCTTATGACATCTATTAATAACTTAACACTTTATAAACGAATCTTAATATAAAGTGTGCCTCACTTTTTTGTATACCTCTATCATGTTCTCTCTTAGTAATCTCTTCTAACAGTCCCAGTCTCTCCTTTTGTCACTTATCTTTGGATCCCTTTAGCCAGATGTTTCTGGATAAGTGGTGATCAGAAAAGAACACAAGGTTCCAAATGAAGGCATGCTATCTTTACATAATGGCGTAATATTCTCAGTATTTTCTTTCCCATCCGTTATACATTTTAGTAGTATGCTTTTCTGGCCACTGTTGTGAAATGTGCTCGGTCAGAACTGGAACTCCAGCTTAATTCACGTGGCATTGCTTAGGAATTGTAGTATAAATGCTATGTTTGAAGCCCCCCTTCTAGTGATAGCTGCTGCAGGGGCAGCAGGTGGAGTAATGCGGGAGTACCATGTGCGCGTGGATGCTACTTTAAAATATTATTTTTATACCTGTAGTCAAAATAACAGGCCATCCTGATTTTTATTTTACACAAAGGTATTTCTTTCAATTAAAATTGCTAGTGTTAATCTTGTGTGTTACAAACACTTTTATTAATTTGAACTAAGAAGAGATGTTGGGAATCCTGTGAAAGAAGCTTTCAAAAGTGCTGTGTATAATAAGAAAAATAAAGTAGACCGGGAAACTTGATCCATTGATCCAGACATGAAAAAGACCAGATTACAATTTTTACTATATAAATGCCAAGCCTTCAGTGATAATCCCAAGAGTCACTGATCCTACCAGTAACTAGAGCTGTTTTTGAATCCTTTAAAGGAAAACAATTTGACTCTTCACCATAACTTTAAAACAGACTTGTTGCACCATGAGATACTGCAATAACATATAGTTTTAATATGAACAGGCCCAGCGCACTGCCACTTGAGTGTATTAACAATTAAAAAAGAAGACTGCCAATACGGCATTACTAAGCACTACTGCATCTCTTTTTACATATAGCTGACTCCTTTTAAATCTGTTTTGCTTTTCCTCACTAAAGGGAGGAGCTGGTGTTTTTATCTAATGGTTTTTGTCCTTGGGGTGAAAGCTTAGTTTGGCATATCTCAAAGAAGATGAATCACTGGTGTGTGCTTTCCCAGGAATGGTGACTAATGGGTTTTTTTTTTTTTGGTAATTGCTCTAATTCTGAATGCTCTAAACTCACCATATAGCTGAAAATCCGAAATATCAATGTTATTTCCCCCTTCCCACTGTGTGCATATATGAAACTCTTCTTTATTTCTCTTGTTCTTTTTTAGTTGGAATGTTTATTTTGTCCTGTATTATGAGGCAATAATCTAAATAATTTTGTGTAACTAACAGGGAGTGTTGTTTTTAGTGAATGAAAAAGTCTCATCCTTGTAGACATGAATTCAGATTTCAAAGTACTAGTGACATTAGCAGCTCTTACAATTCTGTTTCTAGAATTAGTTAGCTGCAGAATAATGTAATTTCCAAGTTTGCAATTATCTAACACGTGTCTCTGAACAGATTTGCAATAAATCCCATACTGGTAAACTAAAGACAATCAGTTTTACTATTCTTGTTGTTTTGTTATTTTCAGTTATTGTCAAAGATTATATCCCACAAAGAAGCTGAAACCAATCCTTTTCTTTTTTCTAGATGAGAGTGACATCCGATAAATCACTGCGACTTGTACTTTCCACTTTTGGCAGTTTGCGAGAGGAGCTTTGCCATCTACAAGATGACTTAGGGGTAGGTCATTGCAAAATTTAGATTCCATTGCCTAATCTCTTTGGTTGGTTGATTTGAAGGCCAGAAGGGACCATTATGATCATCTAGTCTGACCTCCTGCATAACACAGATCTGAGTTTGTTACATTACATTGTTTGAAGTATTTGCAAGAATCAGCTTTAATCCATAAAGAAAATTTTAGATTAGACAAGTATCTTGTCCCAGCAGCAAACTCCATTGCAGTTACCACTGTTGCATGATGACTTTCCCTTAATAATTAGCTGTATAGGTAATTGCCTGTTTTGATGAAGGATACTCTGATACCAGGATGATGTGAATAGCATAGGAAGATAGGACAGCAAAATAATAAACCTATATATACTGTGGAGGATTTATATCTACCCTTACTTGATGGTGCTTAACTTGACCACATGTAAAATTATAAAGAACAGAAATATAAAAAACAGAACCCAAAGTATTCTATTGAACAGAACGAGACAGGAGCCAGAGCTTTCCCAGGGACTGGCCAAAGACCAAGGAATGAACTTCGGCAGGAACAAAGGACCATCGCAAACCTCACCTCCTTCCACTCTAAGTGAAAGGTGCATTTCCTTGATCTTGCCTTCTCTAACATATATTAAAAAAATCCAAAACACTCCACCGCACACACTTCTCCCTCTGGGGGAAGGATGAGAGAACAAACATGTGACATATTAGTCATGTTGTTTAATGCACTACTATCATGAGAATCTATATAGAAAATAATGTAACCATGGACACTTTGGGCTAAGTGTGCAGTATTGTAACAGAGCAAACAAATCAAGAATAGTATTTAAAGTATATCCAACAAAACAGATTTAGAATTAAGTACATATTTTGGGGTTTTGTTTCATTTAGTTTGACTTTATGATGAGCTGATAAATTATTTTAATTCATTTATTTCTTTTAAAAATAAGGGGATCATTTTCTTAATTATACTGACAAATTATAGAAGCTATTCATAACAAGTACTTTTGTCTCCTAGAAATTGGAAACTGATAAGATGTTACTAGAGAAAGACCTGGCTTTTAAAGAATCTCAGGTGAAGGAGTATGAAAAACTGTTGGCATCTGTGAGAGAGAATAATCGTCAACAGCAGGTACATTCATATATTTATTTTGAACAAATTTACTATCCCCCAAGAATTCACACTTAGAATAAATACTGAGCTCTATGAACAACTTTCACAAATCTATTCTTGGTATAACAGCTTCCAACAAAAAGGAGATAAGTTAGAGATCAGCATTCTCTGTAATATGTGAATGTGTTGTTCTGAACAACTTTATACAGTACTGTTACTGGAGGTGATCAGGCATCTAATACATAGGGTTCTGGCTAGGAAAATAAAGGGTCCAATTCTCATTTATACTAAAGCCCCATATGTTGCTCTGCCCATGTTATGGAGCCTTAATATGGATCCCAATTATTTTTTCTACTTTAATTTTTAAAAATATATTTCTGTGTGTTTAAAAAATTTGTATCTGTCAGTTGCATGTGAATGAGATCTGGAAATGTGTTCTGTGTAGGATATGGTAATTGCCAAAAATATCATAATTCATAGCCATTCTAGCAGAAGCAATACGTTGAGTCTGCTAGTAATTTGTTTACAATTTTTTTAGTAATGCTCCATGTACAATTGAAGTTGTTGTCCACCTGTGAAAGCCAATTAAGAATTTAGCCCACTATCTCAAAGAAACATTGGGTAGTCTTTTGGGGGTAGGGAATTTTGTCCAAAATTAGTGATTTGAAGAACTTCCTCGCTTGAAAAATCCAGTGCTAAGTTTCATAGCTTCTTCTAGAGTGAATTTGGCCTACTCCTAGAATGCCCAACCTCTTTCCACACATGCTTACACCAACACTGGATACAGTTTATACACTAAAGGCCTGGCGCAGGGAGGTGCTGACTGCCTTTAATTCCCATTGATTTAACAAAAGTTAAATATGTGCAGCATCTCCCCACATCCGGCTCTCCAGCTGATATGAATCACCTATGAATAAAGTTATGTAGGACAATAAGTTAAAAAATGGCTCCCCCTAAGTAACTGTATACCCAAGACTGAGCTTTGCTCACAGACAATCCTTGAGACTACCTCACTGACCATATCTAAGAATTTTTTGTCTGCTGCTTTCATAGCAAGGACTCAGAGACAGTGCTTCAAAATGTCGTTCATTGGAGGAACAGATCATCTCTCTCCGGTATGCTGAGGGAGAGAAGGACTGTCGGTTAAAAGAACTGGAATACTGCAAGCGTGCCTTGGAACAAGAGATCCAGAACCTGAGATTGCAGGTAATGGGTTTTTTATTTTCCTGTCAATATTTTTTCACTCATAAATCCAGCTGCACTAGATTTAGAATTCATAGGGCGGCGGGAAGGTGGACCTGTAAAGATAATTTTAATACAGAGCAAACTTGTTTTCTCATCTGATGATACATACTATATATCCTTATAACTGTATTAAACTGTATAATAATTAAGAGTGCTATAATTTTGTTTTGCATAGACCTGTTCTAATCCAGTGATACAAACCACCACAGATGAGCTCTCTAGTCGTTACGTGGAGATGATTAACAACCTGAGAGAGGATAAAGATAGAGAGATCCGCAATCTTAGGGTATGTTGGTTATCTTATAACATATACATTCATAATCATATATGGATTTCTGAGCAAAGTATGGATATAGGAAAGTGGCAGGTTCCATTTTCAAAATTACAAAATGGAAAAAGCTTATACCAACCAACTATACATATTTCAGGTATTTTGTGGATTGAAATTAGAGATAGTGGTCTCTGTTTTGTATCCATTGAAATCCTGGCCTTATTGTTCACATTGCGTTTGGCTTATAACTAAAAATTCACTCTCCAGAAGCAGATTTTACAGAAACTTTTCTGACTCCAAACTGGGTTGGCAGTTTTATTACACATTAGAGACTTGTGAGTTGAGCATAAACAAAGGATTCATGTATCTTGAGGAGGTGCAAAAACTAACCAGAAAGGCAGCTTTCATAAAATAAGACCGATCTTGATTTAAATTGTACCTATAAAACCTCTGTCACACCAAGGGTACTGTATTTATATTTGGCCTGCCTAGAGATCATTCTAACTTGTGCTATAATTGATAACCAAAAGAATTTACCAGAGCATGCTGAGTTTCATAAACCTACTGATACCAAACAAAATAAAAGCACCAATGAACTACTAAAGTAATAGTGTTAACTCGGAACCACTCCATTGCACCAAAAAGGAGCTAAAATCATTTAATTGAAGTTGACCTATTCTTGAGTCTCTCTGAACATTTTTTTTATATTAATCTGGTTATTTTAGTGTAGTTTCTTGCTGTGTGAGAATCCACACAAACATAAGGGGATGACATCTAAAGCGCTGACAAAGGTACCAAGTGGACAAACTGGTACTACAAATCTTTTTTCCCTTTTATTTCTTTCTGTTAGAGTACTCCAAGGTATTGTACCAATAGCAGATATAAAACTTTATTTAAAACTTTTAAATAAAATTTGAATTTTTAAGTGTATTATCCTTTTATTACTTGATGAAAATCCTTCATTTTCAGTCATGTCCAGGACTAGTCACACAGACAGAGGACCATACTTTCTGTATTCATATATTCAGGGTCATGATTGTTATTTAGGCTTCTAGACACTGCCATAGTACAAATCTTAAATAATTATAAAGTAACAGAAAACAAACAGCAGCAAAACATGGGAGAAGTAGTGCATTAAATAAAATAAATCCACAAACTGGATAAAATTAGCTTAATTCTAGTTTAAAGGTGACCAGCAAAGGAGGAAAAAGTTGGACTTTTTGCCTTTTTAGTTCATTATGTATTAAAAAGGCCCGAAAAGCTTTTTGTGGGTTTTTGGTTTTTTTTTTTTTTTACCTTTTCCTTCTTAAAAAAAACATATCAGTAATTCGAGTTTAGTGTTCCACAGTTTTGACAGAAGACGCCGTTGGGGATCTAACTTTTAACTAAGCCATCTTTTCTCCTGTACAGGTATGTGAGAGAAATAGGTGTTAACTAAAAACAAGCCGAACAGTTTTAAACATATGAATAAAATCGGCTTCTCCTATCAATCAAGTTTAATTATCCGAATTCTACCGGTTCTCCAGTTGCCTGTAGCATCTTTCAGAAAAAAACAACATAGAAAAACTTGAACTTCCTCCTTTTCTTTTCTCCCCCTCGCCCCCCATCAAAATAAATAAATTTAAATTCAGATCTTTCTGAAACACAAAGCAGCAAAAAAAAGGGCACACCTCCATTGTTTGTTCATTGTGGGTCAGCTTTATTTAAGATATGTAGACTTCAGAGCTATTCTTTTCCTTAGATTCCTTAGCATGTGTATAACTATTTATTTTAAAGTCCCAGATAAACCAGTTCCAGCAAGATATTTCAAGAAGAGATGGAAGTAACAGTGACTTCCAGATGAGGCTGCATGAACTTACTTCAATGTTAGAAGAGAAGGAGACTTTTATTAAACAGCAGCAAGAGGTAAAAGAGTGTTCATTTGTGCTACAGTTTTATAAAGTCTATTATAACTCTTACCCTGTTGCGGACCATAAGAACATTCAAATTTTAACTGTTTAAATCATTAGAATTTAAGATGGAAGATAGAGAGCGGGTGGGGTAGAGAAGATCTGCCAAGATAAGAAATCAGTGGTGCTGTTTCCTTTAATTGCTCTGCTACATGTAAACTATAAGGCTTTGGTTTGCAGGACACTTCTTCCATCTATAACTATAAAATTCCTCTGTAAGAATCTTTAATACTTAACAGCTGCCCCTTCCTTTCCTCCATGCTAAGTGGATGCCAGTGGAATCTATGAGCATGCTTCATAGAGAGGGGAGTTCTGCCACCTGTTCAACCTTTGTGTCTCCTGAAACAGGAGTAAATTTTTGCCCAATCCCTAGTAATAACATTGACTGTTAGGTGGAGCCTGTAGGCCTTTCTCTGACCCAGTCTATTGGACTAACAAACTTTATTCCATTGTGTTTAACCTTAAGTATTTTCTTGTGACTTTAGAGTTAACATTTAGTGAAGAGTTCAGAATTACCATTTTTATTTTTGGTTTCCCTAGGAACTCTTCAGGTTGAAGCAAGAAAGATTATCATGCAATCAATCCACAGGTGTAACAAAGTCCATCATCACAAAAAAGTAATGTAGCAATACAATTCTTTTTTAACATTTTTTTAATTTTCATTTTATACCGGTTTTCACAGAAGCAGTTGGCTGCAAATGTCAGGTTACAAGATTCTCTTTTAAAATGTTTATTTAATAACAGTGCTTAGAAAAAACTCCAGAAAAATGTCTGGAGAGGATGTGCTTTATATAGTCACACGGACCATTTTAATGAAGTGTTTGGAGGATGTGAAGATAAATGAGTGTGTTCCTTCCTCTGAATCTCACTTGATAAACTAAACCTTAGAAGGTTGTATATGTCTGAGAAATGCCAGTGTTCTAAGACTTAGTTGGAAATCTATCCTATTGCACTTATTCAAAACGTGTGTATTTATGGCCAGAAAACTATCAGAATAAATATGGCAACCTCCGTCCTTGTGTGAATGCTGATTTAGATTTGCTTGCTTTAGGGATAAAAAATATGTACTACTATTTTGCTCTTCAGAGGTTGACATAAGGCATCGGTGGGAGCAAGGCTGTAGTGTAAACACTGACATAAGCTGCAACGGCCCTATTACACCTCCACGAGAGGCGTAGGACTTATGCTGGTGTAGTTAGGACGTTGGCTGTCTTGTCAATTTCACAGCTCCCCTTCCTGTCGGGAGCACAGCAACTGACAGGAGTCCGGGTGCGGATCTCCCCGCCAGAGACAAATAGCCCCAGGAGGCTGCCCTCCCCCCGCTCCTGGCAGGGAGTTGCATGGAGCTGAAATCCCTGCCTCTTAGCCTTAGACACTGCCCCTCTTCAGTCAGTGGAAGCATTCCTGGTGAGGATGCACACCACTGACAGAAGGAGGGTAGTGTGGACATCAGCCACTGCGGTAATTACTGTGGTGGCTGTAAGTCGCCGTAACATAGGACATATCTACACTACAATCTTAAGTCGACCTGAGTGAGCTGGGCGCTCTTCTGAATTGTGTAACAATAGAAACTTTAAAGTCCTCACTGCTTTTTTTTTTCTTTATTAATCTTAAAGTATACCTTGGTTGTATATGGGGTCTGAAGGATGGGGACTGATCTGTATTAATTTATGAATACTGTATCGCTATATTAGGTTATGGGAATGTTTACTCTAAGCATGCATTGGTTTAGTTAATAGCAGTGCTCTAAGGAAACAAGCAGGAAGGTAACAGAGTGGATTCAGATAAAACACCTCCTGGCAAACAGATCTGAAGGTTAAGAAACAACATGAGAGCTATGATGATGCTTCATGCAGGATCCAGCCAAAGTTACAGCTGTTTTGCCAAGGCTGGGAACAAATATGTCAAAAGAACAGTAAACAGTTAAAAACAGTTTGTACTGTTGCCATTTATTTTTTTGGCCTCTGCAACTGTATACCTGTGTCTTTGAACAACCCTTAATGCTAATTAATGGGTGTTGGACATAATCATGGCATATAGTTTGTAATGAGTGTTTGGCTTAAAAAAAAAAAAAAAAAGGTAATACGTGTGGAAACACTTAAGTGGATGCCTTTGAGGAGAAAGAAAATTTTGGTTGGTAACCAGTTAACTAAAGCCTTTTAAAAACGACGTTTTAGATATTTACTTAACTCTTTTTAAACACATCTGGGTGCGATAACTAATCTAGAAATGAGTATTGTGGGGGAAAGGTAGAATTTGGTCCTCCAAGGCAAGATACTGCTTTGGACATAGGTGTTTAGAAAGCTTAACAGAGACATACAGTATTCCACTTATGGTTTTGCACAACTTTTTATACAGGTACATGAACCAATATCCAATCCTTGGTCTCCTGTCTGATGACTACATGGTTTCATCACCAGTTAGACAAACAGAGACTATTGTAATTGAGAAGACTGAAGCAATGTAGAAACATGTAAGCTATCCATGTTAGTTATATACCATTTCTTGTTGTCGATGTGCAGGTTCAGTACTCTAAAGAAGCCAAAAATGGGCCTGTAAAAAGCATTAATTCAACAAAACCGATTTTGGAGGCGTCTTTTCTATTTCAGTAAATAAAGTAGCAAAATGAGCAATGAGTCAGTAAGAACAGCCTAGAGAATGTTTCATAATAGACAAGTACAGTGACATTTCTAAAAATAGTCTATGCATGTTAGTGAAGAATAATACATAGAAATGGCCTTTAAGAACCATAGAATATCAGGGTTGGAAGGGACCTCAGGAGGTCATCTAGTCCAACCCCCCTGCTCAAAGCAGGACCAATCCCCAGACAGATTTTTACCCTAGTTCCCTAAATGGCCCCCTCAAGGATTGAACTCACAATGCTGGGTTTAGTAGGCCAATGCTCAAACCACTGAGCTATCCCTCCCCCCTGGTACTTTACTTGTACCTCATATCTTACAACCCTACTTTTAGCTTTTGAAAGGGTTACAGTTTTTATTGATATTACACCATAAGTAGTACTGAAAATGTGCCCTATTTTCTGTTATCTCTAATAGGATGTACCACACCCTCAATAAACTAGTAGGGTGGGTGAATAAGAGGCTCTTGTACAAAACTCAAAGCCCAGGGACTCTGGTGGCTTCAAACCACCTTTATGCCCTCTGAAGCCTGGGCTGCTCCTTTGGCACTGTAGTCTGGTATAACTGAGACAGTTACAAGCAGCTTCAGGGTTGCCCCACAGCATTGCCTGGAATTTCTGCTTGCTGTAAACTAAAGCCCCCACCCCTCCAACTACATATAATCACCAGGGCTTCTGCGGGGATCCTCAGCAGCCAGCCTTACACAGTGCCTGAGGAGTCCTCCACCAGTTGGAATCAGCATTGGTTTTAGGGCCCTTTTACAATAGATAGAGCAGTGCATAGGGCTTGCTTTTGGATACAAGTAGTTTGCAGACCAAGATTTCTGGGGAGCAGTACGTTAACCCGGAATATAAATAATAAATATACATCCAGCACCGTAAACTTAGCTGGCACTTCACACAGACAAACCAGTTCCTTTCACTGAAGAAACAAACACATGACGGGTAGGAAAGATTGGTGGGTTTTAATCAGAGAGTGGAGAGCATGGTAGGGGAGAACTGGGAGGCTGTTCCTGCTGTAGGGGACACCATAGGAGTAAACTCAATTTTGAGTACAAGGGGATGTAAGAGAGGATTGAGAGGGGAAAGGTGGTGGTAGAGGTGTAGAATTTTTTTTTTAAATTGATAAGGGCAGGAAGCTGGAATTTGAAGTGAAAGATAAGAGTCCGATGTTTGAGGTGGGCAGGGTGAAAGTGTTTCTAACCCTCTCACCAAAACACTCCTGCAGAGAGACCACACAGGTAGAGATTACCTTATGCAAAGTGAGAGATGATCAATGTATAGTCAGGTGCTTAAACAAGAAGGAATTTTAGTAACTGAATATGGAAGCAGCAGCAAAAACAGAAAGACCAGAGGAGTTGCCAGTGAAGATGAAAGCAGGAAGTGGGATTAGAGGGAAAAATTAACAAATTAATTTTGTAGAGACAGAGTTTGAGATGGTGGCTGGACATAAAAGCAAATTTGAACGAGGGAAGAAAATGGGGAGTAGTTCTAAAAAGGGAAAGTAATAATGGAAGACTAGGTTTTTCAATCATCATCAAGCCTAAAGGAAATCCAGATGTAACAGGGGCATGCAACTACGTTCAAGCCTGGGAACGCAAAGATGTACTTTTAAAGAAGTCACAAGGGGGAGTTGGAGCCAGTTTGAAAGTTAAACATGTTTGTTTATTTCACTACGGGAGAGAGAGAGAGTACTATAAGCTGAGAGAAATTTTGAGTTTTTATCTCCTGCAAACACCAGGACAGCTCCCTAAATGAAAAATCCCTCCCACACTTTAATGGGAGCAGGTTTTCACCCAAGATCTTTATACAGTAGAACCTCAGAGTTACGAACTGACCAGTCAACCACATGCCTCATTTGGAACCGGAAGTATGCAATCAAGCAGCAGCAGAGACCAATAAATACAGTACTGTTAAATGTAAACTACTTAAAAAAAAATTTAAAAAGGAAAGGAGCATTTTTCTTCTGCGTGGTAAAGTTTTAAAGCTGTATTAAGCCAATGTTCAATTGTAAACTTTTGAGAGAATATCCATAACATTTTGTTCAGAGTTACGAACAACCTCCCTTCCCAAGGTGTTCATAACGCTGAGGTTCTACTGTAGCAGGTTTCAGTTGAAAAGAAATTATTTTACTTAAGTTACAAACCTACGACAATATAGGTTTATACTAGAAGTGTTTTATTTTCAACTTCACCTGTAACATCACAAATGCTACTGTAACAACTGATGTGGCAGTGTATTTCAGTTACCACAAAAAAATTTCAGCATTTAAGCAAGTTTTTGTCATTGAAATGTGGTGGTGGGTATAGGTAAAATTTTCAAAAGCACCTATGTGCTCATTACTGCAGTTTTTAAAAATAAATAGCAGTTGAGTAGCATGCTACCATGAGTACCAGAATATTTAAACCTGGGTGCTTAAAGTTAGGCACTGAATGGGAACTAAGGCTATTCACTTTGGTATCTGAGTCCCCTGGAAAGTCAGATACCTATTATATAAAAACCACCATGTTCCTTGCATAGACTTGTAACCACTTGTACATGTACAGTAAAATTTTTAGATATGTGAAATCTAATGTGATGTTTGTTTTGTGACAGGAATAACTTCCACTCAACTAACTGTTTATTTCTTTTAGGAATGAGCAGCTGGGACCGTCACTGGATCTGTTCAAAGGAGCTCATACCAAATGACTGTATCATTGCTTTACCTGCTGCTGTTTTTTATCATTAGAAGGTTCAGTCTAATATTTAGAACCAGACCTTTCCCTGAACCCCTGTCTAAGGTGTATGTGTTAAAGACACACAGTGGGAAATAATGGATTGTGAAAAGCAATGGCTGGCCTTTCTCAAAGCAAGCAATTAACTTCTATCTGATGAAGAACATGCATTTTTCATAGTCTGCCCATTACAACCACTGTGTCGTAACACACACAATACTAGCATTACATGCAGTTAAATCCCAGACACTACATTCTCTATGGAGATGAAAAGCAACAGACCATACCATTTATGACGTTCAGTCATTCCAGACCACGTTGAGTAAAGGGGTATTTTCCATTCCTCTGTCTTACTTGCTGCATTACTAAGGAGAGGACCAAAACCCCACCTCTAGTTTGCATGTTGGCTTTTTCTCTGCATGCATGGTGAAGAATAATTGTCATAACAGTTGTGAACAGTAGAGACAAAATTACATCGATTACAAATGACATGGTAAAGTTTGACATATACCTCTGTGGTAAGCACGTCAGCATTTCTTGCAAGGGTGGCACTCATGATTTTGATACACTTAAGTGTTTACAAGATTTTCTAGCAGTAGAAACTGGTACCGCTATTTTAAAGTGTTACTTTATTACTTCACAGATCTTACATTGGTTCCAATCCTGCACTTATCTTTTCTCATCTGTCCATACTGAGATCAAATGCTAAGTGCAGCCACGAGGTGTATCTAGAACTAATGGAAATTTAATCAGTGAAGTTTACATAAAAAAAGCACACACAAAAATTATGATCTCAAAACGGCATGAGAAATTCTAGAAGTAAAAGTTACCTCTCTGAAAATTTCTCTACATAAACTAACCAAAATGCTTTAACTTGGGAGCAACTCCATTCAAGATAAACTCCCTCCATCCAGCTCCTCAGTGCTGGGCCATAAGTGATGAGTACTAATTTTGCAGATACATTTTATGAAAAACATCATCTATAATTTGGCAAAATAATCTTGTAAACTTTTAAATTTAAGGCAACTAAGTTTTAAAAACTGCATTAGAGATCATATGAATAGGTTTTTGACTGAACCTTTATAAATTGAAAAACAGCTGTGACTATTTGTACCAGGCATAGTTTAAGATTCTTGAAATTTACTTGTAAATCAAAATTTCAAGAATGTGGCGTATACATTTTTTTTATATTGGGAAAAGTAGAATGAAAATAGTGCTTGGGCTATATTCTGTTGTTAATGGAGCAAAATTCCCACTTGATTCAGGACCACAGAATGTGTCCCAATGATTTTGGTGTAAGAGATAAAATAGAAAAAGAAGTAAGTTGAAGCAATGGGGTAAGGTTTGAAAAAAAGTATATATAAGAAGATACTGGGAGGAGAGGAATTAAGGGATCTACAGTACTTAAATAGGTGCTAGCTTTTAATTGCTTTTGTAAAGGTTTTCCTTTTCTATATTTCTGTGGATTGATTTAGTTATATTAGAGGCACTTGGAGTCCATTTTATATCCATACAGATGGTCAATATATATGTTGGTGAGAGCACTTGTGACCTATGGGTGATAATAGCTGGGAAATAAACACTTTGTCTATTAATAAAATATAGTGTGCAAGCTTAATTTCCTGTTAACAAAACCTTACAGCCATGCGCCCATCTGCTTTAGAAAACATCTAATGCCTATCGTTTAATTCTTTAGATACATTAATTGCTCTAATCGGCTAGGCTACTTGATGCTACATTTTTATTTAACACTGTTACTAGACCCCAAATCCTCCATGCAGGATCTAAGGGGAGGAGGCAGAGTACGCTGAAGGGCACTCAGGGGAGAGAGCCAGGCATAAAGCTATGCTTGCTCTATAGTCTGCTGCTGGTTTATGGCCCTTTGCACCACCCGAGTAAGCACAAAGAAATTATCAATATTTTTAATTTTGAGAGTATCAAAGAGTTACTGTCCTCCTTCCACCCCGAAGTCACAAAGCACAACTAAAGACTGTCATGTGGGGCAAAAATTTCTCAAAAACATTGAAGGCAACTTCAAAACTTGACCATTCAGTACTAATCCACCCATCCTTACTCAGGCAAACTGCCCATTGACATTACCTATGATATCGCAACTTCATACTCACTGAAGCTTTAATTTGCCAGAACTCAAATATTTTCTAAAGCAACTTTCCTATTTAGAGCTTCTTTCTGCCCTTCTGAACCCAATGGGCATTCTGTCACTGATCTTAATGGGGAGTAGGATCAGACACTGGTGTCAAACTCTGACATCTCATGCATATGTTAGCCATAAGAAATTGTGGGGCCAAGCAGACTCTCCCTGTAGAAATAGGGTCTTTAAGTTAATTAAAGAATGTCTGACAAAATAGCTTTCTTCAAATTATTAAATAACACTGACATTTACATCATTTTAAAATAATTCTCATTTAGTTATTATGCAAATATGACATTCACAGGGCTCCTTCCCTGCCAAAGTAAAGGAATTTCCAGAGTAATGGGTGATGCTAGAAGATATTCACATGAAAAGGTGGGAAATTGTTTGTCAAAATGTGGTCTGCCTAATGGCCATGGCATAATTCTGCTGGCATAAAACAGTCTCCTGTTTTTTGTAAGTGAAGCAAAACAGCCAGTACCATAGGGTTAGTAAAATAAAAGCCTGAATAAAATGGCTTCCTGTTTAAAAAAACAAAAACACACCTCTGGAGAGCTATAAAAACAGTTACTTTGAGTCAACAGGAGGGGAAAATAACTTCATTTTAAAAATAGGTATGGCTAACTATCTTCGCTGGCATCATCTTAGTCTTCTCTCGCTCTGGCTCAACTACCTTGGAAGCAATTCAACAGGCAGCACAGAAGTAAAGGAAGAATGGTTTAGATGGGGGGGATAAATCACCTAAGCACATTGTGACAGTCTGTACCCTTATGTTCACTCTTTTTTACAGGACTATGATAAATTTTGTACAAAGTATGCCTTGTGACTTGAGTTATCATTTGACAACTCAATCTGCTAGATCTATAGCTAAATCTCTGTACATAGCTATGTACAAATATCTATTGCCATAGCGATATAGCTACAATCTATATGTATCTATACCTAACATCTCTATTTGTAACTCTCTATAAGCATAGACAAAGATGGCTATCTATGGCTTCAGCAAGCTATATCTTTAGATAGAGATCTCTGGCTGTAGTTGGCTATCTACATCTAGCACTGTAGACATCCACAGTGTATCTCTAGATATAAAAGATTGCTATGTCTATATAGGTATGTATTTGCATCTACAGAGATATATATACACAGATCTATGTCTATGATGAGAGAGCACTGTATATATACAGCTGTACATCTCTATTTATGTATAGCTAGCTATGGCTACTGCGAAAGGTGTATTCTACATTTTAAAGCATGTAGGATTTATTGACTTGCAGTTGTGATAATGAAGGGCCACATTTCCCCCGAAAGAACTACTCTCATGTAAGTAATTCAAATTATCCTATCACAGGTGCCCGTGTTTTCCTAGAGTAGTGCAGCCACATGCAATTCATCCTCAAAAGCAGTAAATCTTGGCTGGTCAGAACCACCCACCTTAAGGTCCTGTGCCTCCTATTTACAATCAGTAGGCTCCTTTTGCTGACTCCAAAAGCCCTCTCAAAAGGGGATCATCATTAACCCCCTAACACTGGATGGGAGCTGGAAAGGGAGGATCTCACAGTTGAGACAAGGGGACGTTATGTAAACAAAACAGCACCTCTCCTGTGCATGGGGACACTGAGGATTTGTCGAAAGGATGCCAGTGGGGCAGGAATTGTCTTGGTACAGGATCTAGTAGAAGGGCTGCTTACTGATGTGGATCCCTAGCCACTGCCACAACAGCAACAACATAGAACATATCTGGGACATATGAAATCTAGCCATCATTAATGTTATTTGCATGGGGACCAGAGTTGTCTTTGTTTACAAGTTGCAACCATTTACTTGCACATTTGAACACTGCTAATGGGATGCTGTGTACTGGCTGAACTGCTTGAGAATGTGAAACACAAAACAAAGAAGAAGCTGCTGGTTCCCATTCTACTTGCTGTTAGGCAAGAGCAGCACTGTTTTTCTTTGAGAATCAGAAGTTAATATGCCATTTTTGTGTAGTAATTTTTCAAAAAGCAAAATCCCACCAATTTTTCACTCTAAAAATATTTTGGGGCAAAAAAAAGCAAAACACAAACAAATCTTAGTTATTTCTCTTCAAAGATCCCACTGCAATGGGTGATTTTTTTTCCCACCCAACCACACTGGATGTGGATGGTACAACATTTCTCTTGATCTATACCTCTAATAAATTGTATGACACATAGAGAACAAGACGTTTTTATCCTGCAAAACCAATGTTTATCTGCCTCTTTTTCTCAAACTCCTTTCCATCTGTTGTTGTTCAGGGGGTATCATCTCTATGGTACAGAACTCCCAATTATCTGCTTTAAGAAATATAGAAGCTTTACAGATACACGCAACATTAAGCCCTGAAAAATTTATATGAATACATTTTATTTTCAAGAGATTACAAACTCGGTGAGACAAAGAGTCTGATTCAAGAAACTTGTAAGCTCTACCTAGTATGTCTGCAAATCTTCTAAATGCGTGGAGCCAAATATCTCCAGTTCTGACATTGACCTGCTGCATGACCTTGCTCCAGTTACAACATCTGTACAATGGAGAGAGAGTTCCTTTCTTTGCAAAGCACTTTAAGCTCTACAGATGAAAAGCACCATACAACAGCTAAATATTGCACGCGCACACACACACCCGAAAGCAATTCGCTTGGAATAGGATACAGGAGATATGACTGAGATGTAAGATAATTAGAGGCAGAGTGACAACTGATCAAGTCCTTTTTTAGTCTGCCCCAGAACAAGAATACACATACTATGAGATTATGTAGTTTTTTTATTTGGACAAACATTTCTGATTACTAAATGAGTGGTGTCAGTGGTCTATGGATACAAAACTCTTAAAACCATGATTTACTGCCAGTTTATTTTATGCTAAACTAATTTTTAAAGCTCTAGGAATAAGTTTGTCTGCTCTGCTAGCCTGCCTCCAGCACTACCCTGAAGCTTGACAGGGAGTAACTCCCACCGTGATTATGCATGTATCCAACCATGCATTGCTATACAGAAAGAAATTTCCCTTCCTGATTCCTGATGGTCATCAGCATTGGCATCCCTTCTTCCCCCAGTGCCTACCAATGATAAAAGCATTTGGAAGGAAAGCTTAGGCTATCAAATCTCTATGGTAAAGACTGCAGGTACAGGGCATTCCTAGTAGCAGAATGTCACCCCTGAAATTCAGTCCTACAAGATACATGCCAAAACTGACCCCAGAGAAGCAAAGTGTTCCATTAATGTTGTCCTTGGAATCTCCTCATAGACTTCTGCTGCTGCTGGGTTCATTGTTATATAGTCAAAGTATATTTTCCTCATTTTGGAGATGCTATTGTATGGTATTGTTTTTACCTATATAAACTGTGCCCAGATGCTACAGTAATGGAACCTTTAAAAACTACTAAACAAAACAATTATCTCACAGATTGTCAAATTAGCATAAATAGACCAAATACTTCTAGACACCACAGTAAATAGTGCAAGAGAGTGAACAGAAAATATTCAAAACTTACAGTAAAAAATATGTTGGAGGCTCCATAGTACATCCAGACTTTTGCAACATTCTGTTGAATACTTCATGCAGAGAGGAGACACCTTAAAAAACCAACAACAAAAAATATGCAAAATTACTAAAACTCTCTATCGAATATGAGATGATGACATGTTTATAGCAATAACGTTTAAAAGTCTCAGGTTTACAAAAGCCAATCTGTGATCTATTTGAATGCTCTTCCCCATAGTGATACAAACAGCAGAAATGTAAAAATAATTCAGAGGTTAAAAAAACTCCCACCAAACTAATTGATAGTTTGGATTAAAACAAGAATTATTAGAAAATTCAAAGTTAAAGAAAGAAACTTTCCTTAATCTTCATTTGTTCTTTATTTGCAGAAGTCTCTTCAAATATGCAGCCACACTTATAGTACAGAATCCACAAAAGATGGAGCTATGGATAAAAATCTATCATTCTTTCTGAATTCCTTTGTTTTTATTAACACTCCTCATTATATTACTATAGTTTTATATATTTTTTTTATTTTAAAAATGGACAATTAATGAGACTGTCTAATAACAGAACCATAACTGATAACTAGGGCTGTCAAGCGATTAAAAAAAGTAATCACAATCGCGCAGTTAAACGATAATAGAATACTTTTTATTTAAACATTTTTGGATGTTTTCTACATTTTCAAATATATAGATTTCAATTACAACAGAATACAAAGTGTACAGTGCTCACTTTATATTTATTACAAATATTTGCACTGTAAAAAACAAAAGAAATTGTATTTTTCAATTCACCTAATACAAGTACTGTAGTGAAATCTCTTTATCATGAAAGTTGAACTTACAAATGTTGAATTAAATACAAAAAAACCCTGCATTCAAAAATAAACAATGTAAAACTTTAGAGCTCACAAGTCCACTCAGTCCTATTTCTTGTTCAGCCAAAAAAAATCATTCAGATAAACAAGTTTGTTTACATTTGCAGAAGATAATGCTGCCTGCTTCTTGTTTACAATATCACCTGAAAGTGAGAACAGGCATTTGTATGGCACTGTTGTAGCCGGAGTCGCAAGATATTTACATGCCAGATGCACTAAAGATTCATATATCCCGTGATGCTTCAACTACCATTCCAGAGGACATGCGTTCATGCTGATGACAGGTTCTGCTTGGTAACGATCCATAGCAGTGCAGACCGACACATGTTCATATTTATCATCTGAGTCAGACGCCACCAGCAGAAGGTTGATTTTCTTTTTTGGTGGTTTGGGTTCTGTAGTTTCCGCACCAGAGTCTTGCTCTTTTAAGATTTCTGAAAGCATGTTCCACACCTCATCCCTCTCAGATTTTGGAAGGCACTTCAGATTCTTAAATCTTAGGTCGAGTGCTGTAGCTATCTTAAAAATTTCACATTGGTATCTTCTTTGCATTTTGTCAAATGTGCAGCGAAAGTGTTCTTAAAACGAACAACATGTGCTGGATCATCATCCGACACTGCAACAACATCTAATATATGGCAGAATGCGGGTAAAACAGCAGGGGACATACAATTCTCCCCCAAGGAGTTCAGTCACAAATGTAATTAACGCATTATTTTTTTAATAAGCATCATCAGCATGGAAGTATGTCCTCTGGAACAATGGCCGAAGCATGAAGAGGCATATGAATATTTAGTGCATCTGGCACATAAATATCTTGCGACGCCAGCTACAACAGTGCCATGCGAATACCTGTTCTCACTTTCAAGTGACATTGTAATTAAGAAGTGGGCATTATCTCCTGTAAATGTAAATAAACTTGTTTCTCTTAGCGATTGGCTGAACAAGAAGTAGGACTGAGTGGACTTGTAGGCTCTAAAGTTTTACATTTGTTTGGTTTTGAGTGCAGTTATATAACAAAAAAACCCTACATTTATAACTTGCACTTTCATGATAAAGAAATTGCACTCCAGTACTTGTATGAGGTGAATTGAAAAATACTTCTTTTGTTTATCATTTTTAGAGTGCAAATATTTGTAATCAAAAATAATATAAAGTGAGCACTGTACACTTTGTATTCTGTGTTGTAACTGAAATTAACATATTTGAAAATGTAGAAAACAATCCAAAAATATTTAATAAATTTCAATTAGTATTCTATTGCTTAACAGTGTGATTAATTTTTTTGAGTTAATCACGAGTTAACTGCAATTAATTGACAGTCCTCCTGATAACTAATTAAGTACTGTGTATTTTAAATGCATATAATTCACTCAAAGTTGTTATATTTTTACAGAATTATTTTTATTAAAACATGAATTTTAAAACAGCTAATATGTATTCTGTCCATGTACGGGAAACAACAGTAGATAAAAAGGAAGTACATATTAAAAATAAATTGACGTTCTTTTGCCAAAAAGGCGTTTTTCACTTATTTAACTTTTTAGTTAATTCTATAGCTGTGGAGTTTATTAAAAAGATCACACACGTTTAGATGCAACACTGGGATAATCGTTTTCCAGATTTAACTTTATATTATGAAGCCCATTTTAAATTACAGTACATGGCCAAGAAAAATTATCATGCCACCAAGCTTTTAGTTTTTCCCTTACTTACATCATTTAAAATTTGTGAAACAAAAATTCATTTAAACAAAATTTCATAGTTTTGGTGGCAAAAATACCATGCTTGTATATGCTGTTTACTGAAGCAGAGTTACTAGCTATTGTCTTACTTAGTAGGAGTGTCTTCTATTCAGACATAAAACTTTGTTGTGTATTGATCATATGCCAATATTGTTAACAGTTAAAGGTGTAGGAAGTACTCAAGCCATTGTTCAAATACCATGAGTGTGGGAAACAGGAATATGGACGTTTGTCTTTTCTACTGTGGCTCTTTCCACCTTTGATTATAGTATTCGACATTTCATTTATCATGTAATATTAAGGTTCTCTGAATATGGTTAACTGCCAACAAAACTTATGAGATAAACACAAATCACTTTTAAATTTACATCATTTAATCAATAAAGTACAATAAAAAGTCTAACATTTTAAAGCAACCCCATCTGCGTATTTATAAGTTTCCTTTCTTGCATGAGCAAACATCATATTAACAGGCACACAAGCAGCATATACATGGCCAATAGCACTTGCATCACCTTAGTGTTATGACACAGGGCAGAGTACAGCTTTACAGCAGAGCTCACTTTACACAGTGTGCTACTTTGGATAGTGTCATATCAAATTTGCTTAGAAAAACATCACCATATTTGTTGTGTGATACTCACTGACAGTTGTTAAGAATACCATCTGCAATTCTTGAATTAGCAGAAAGCATAAGTACTGTATATCACCAACAACTTTTTGACATGCCTGGATTGCACATTATCCATGTTCCCTTGCTAGTCAAACTGTTCACAACTCCTTTTTGTGTTTTTTTTAAAAAAGCTTAATCTTCCTTATTTTTGTTTCTTGAAAGATAAAGATGTTTAGTGAATAGTACTTCTATTAGGAGTGACAACATGGATCCTGCATTTTAAAACAATTTATAGCAAAAAGTTTATGCCCAAAATAGTGAATGCCCACGTGGTACTTATTTGGAATACTGGACTAAGTCGAATAGCTGAGCATTTTTTTGGACTAGCAATAAGTGCGCACACTAACCCCAGCAAAAACAACGAAACTCTCCAGTAGTACACAAGGGTTACATACAAATATCCAGAATGCCCACAATCAGCAGAGTAAAAATAAGCAGCAAACAAGAGCAGTGTATTTCCTTTCCATACAGTGAACTGTGGGATTGCCCTGTTCACCCCCATTCACAACTTGGTCTGCCAGTGCCTCCATCTCATCCTACAGAAGCAATCTATCCATGTAATTTCTGGAATACTTTGGCATCTTCATTTCCATAAATGAATTTTAAGAGAAACTCAGCTCTTGGATTTCGCTCTTTTCTCTCTTCCCTGTTTTTTCCTCCTAGCTCAATTCCAGCAGTCCCTGTTCTCCCTCCAGAATCCCACTCTGCTCCCTTATGCTGCAGGATTCCCACCCCACCCTGGGAGCCTATTCTCTCCTGGCTCCTTCCCACTCTTCTCCACGTGGTCCTTCCATTTACTTCCCACCCTTCCCCAGGTCTGTGCCTGTCCCTGCTCTACTGGGCTTGGGGTCCCCCTTGTGTCCCCAACCTTTGCTGCCCTGTGAATATGTCTGCACATCCAACAAGCAACTTGGAGGAGAGGTGAGCCAGATGCTGCCCCTGTGTCCGTTCACAGCCAGATGGCGGGGAGCTGGTGGCGCTGGGAGAGCAGCAGCACTGTCTGCTCTGCCGGCCAGAGTTGGGCAATGACAGAGCCTGCCAGTGGAGGTGAGGGAAGTGGGCTGTGAGCCTGGGAGGTCAGATGACAATATTAAAGTGCTCACATTAAAATAAAAATTGTCTCCCAGTTTCTAAAAAGCTGTTCAGCTAAAGTGCCCATGCTCCAAACCCTTATTTTTAGTATTAGATTATTTTTTAAAGCAATGAAACGTTCAGTAGCTTGGTTTCCCATATGATGGAAATCTGACCACACTCTATATATTCATCAGAATACTGGGAAGACAAAGAATCTAGGTAACACATTCATCTGTCGGATAGAGTTGCACAAGCCCGCTTCTAAACCGATTTCCTTTTACCAGGCACAGCCAGGAATAAGTCAGCCACCAAGTACAGGGAAAGCAACAGCCCTAACTTTTAAAAAATTGACCTAGAAATAGGAGAAAGTAGGGTCACCAAGCCATCACCTCAGGGTCCAACAGTCCAGTGCACTATCAAAAAACAGGAGAAGCTTCCTCCAACCATGGGTCTAAGCACACCTTAATTCCTCCATCCATCAACTTTGCCTCATATGAGAGCCCACACACAAAGGAGTATCACAATCAACACTTGCCCTACCAGCCCGCCACCCCATTCTAATATTTGCATTTCATAGGCAGTAGGAACTCAATTTGCAAATGAAATGATTGTTCTGATAACACTGAGAACCACTCCCTCCTGAGATAAGCTCTCTTGCTGAAAAACGTGTTCATTAACCATGTTTTAAAATTTTGTTGCAAGTAGGATTTAACAAAAACTGTTTCAGAACTTTCTCTTCGTTGCTACCTGGTCACAATGCAATATATATGGAGTGTTCATTATTTGTTAAATCCTAGTTCTGATTTCATTTTCTGTAACTAGAAGTTTGTCCTGCCACTTTGTATTTCATTTCAGCTGTTATGAAACATGTTTTACTTTTCTGAAGATAGGCTGTTTGGCATACTTTCTGCCATCAGGCCAATGTCTCAAAATGTATTTGATGCAGATATCCCATTACAGTCTATATGCAGTGCTACGGACCATACAATGTTTGGCACGTTTATGCACCTTATTATGGGGATATGTAGAAAATAAACTGTAGGACTAAATGTAAAAGTACATCTAGATGATGAAATTAAAACTTATCTTGTAAAGCATATTCATAAAATAGTCTGGCTACACTCCCCCAGAATAACCCAAGAGGTTACCTGCACCCGCCTTACTACTTCTGCAGCAAGTAGTACTGACAGACCCCACCGCTAGCCCAGCTGCCACTGGGAGAATGACAGAATAACTAAGGATGATCGCTGAGGGTTCTTTAATGTTGACCTGCCAAGGGGAAAATTGCTTGTATATAATGTATGAAGGACTGAATGGTTTCCCACTACAAAAAATGGTTTTATGCTTTATTTTTTAAACTTTAACACATGAAGGAAGTGCTGAAACTCCAAGACATTTAAGATAAAGAGATTTGGGGATTAGCTTGAGATGCAAAACTCAGCTCTCTAAACTGATGGACAGAATATCTGTCCACTCAATGTTCCATCAAAATTCCATACTTTAAATCTAATTTTTGGTAGATGAGACAGACTATACAAAACCTTAAATTAGTTATTGTAATTGTGTCAATGTTTTGATAAAGATCAATAATCTGTTTTTGGTATTTTTAAACTGCACTGTGTTAAATGCAATTAATTATATGCTCACTGTGGCAAAATGGCTACATACATTATGAATCATGGTGTGTGTATTTGCAAGTGAATGTTACAATCTGTGCAGAAATTTAAACAATTGAAAGTTTTATTAGCTATGTAATGTTTCAGCTAAAGTAATAACCCATTGCCTACTTTTGACAGTTTTGATACAGAGGTTTTGTTAGTTTGTTCACTTTAACATCTCCTACTAGGGGTCACTGTTCTCCTCAAAAGTAGAAATTTGAGGCACTGAGAACATAAGAGCCTGTTAGATTGTAAACTATTTGCTTCATCACATTTTGACAGTTTTTAGATACTTAATATTTTCATATTTTATTTTTGCAAAAGTATTTAAGTCACACAAGAAGAGATACTTTCTTGTACCTCTAGCTAACCAGCAGACTGCACCCATTCCTTTCTGGTGAGGAACCCAGGAACTATACTCAGCACTTCTGCTGCTCTAATTTGACTATTTCAACTTGCTCTTGCGCTCTGTCTCTCTCTCATGCAAACACACTTCAATAGTTAAAGAAAAAACTATGTTGTTCACTTAATCATAAGACAATAGGACAAGATGGTTTTCTAGTTGTAATAATCTTATACTTAAGACAACTGAGCATCAGTATACTGTATATGGAATCTCACCTAAGAATCCCAGGACATAAGCTCTGTTCCTTCCTTTGAATTCTCCCTGTTAAATAAATAATAATTTGATGTAACTTTAATTTATTTACTTTGTTTCTCAGCTGCTATTTTTTATCTCATCTACAACTAGTGGGAGCCTAGATTATACAGGAGAGGATATTATAAAGCATAAATAAATATTTAGGAAGAATTGTATTCAGGCCAGAAAAGACTGTTTAGGACATGGGATACTGATCACATAACAGTTGCAGCTGAACCTGTACAGACATATAATACCTAAAAAAATAGTTTTAAACACTTAAAATATACATATACTACACCTGGTAAAATAATTTTTTAAAGGTTTAAGACATTAAGTTTAATCTCAACAATTTACACAACACTGAACATAGTGGGGCAGACCACTGTTCCATCCAGTTGGATAGCCTTGCTCCAAAGTAGCCAATACTTAAATATACCCACATTATGGCTAACTAATTATCAAAAGGTGGTAAAATTCTCCCTTTAAAAGTACATCCACTACAACCTTTTCATTCAGCTGAGTCTGGTGCTCCCAGCATGAGACAGGACAGAATTCCCCTATCACAGAAAGTTTTCAGGCCCTTTGAGGAGCAATGGCTAGTGAAAAAGACATCTTGGCCTAGATCCTCAAAGTTATTTAGATACCTAACTCCCATTCCCAAAAGAAATTAAACACCTAATGCCTTTGAGGACCTGGGCCTTTACCTCAACGGGCTAGTTGTGAAAAAACTTCCATTACCTTCAGCCCCTCGAACTATCCAGCTAGTCCTGTCTTGATCTCAAATTAGTCAAGAAACAACTTGCAAAAGCGGTGACTGGATCCTGTCAATCATCAATCCTCTGACTCTGCTTTGACCAGTGATATATTGTAAACGTCACATATCTTTTTTGGGTCTCTCCAACAGTCTTTAACAAAAATATTTTATTATGGAATATGCCTACTATACTTTTCCTTGGACTACACAGCCTCAGAATGACAGACTGACATGAGACCTAGAGTCAATTCCCCCCCAACCCCTCTCTCCAAATCATTTCAATTTTTCAGCGATTCAAAATTAGCTTGTCAGATTGATTTAAAATTCTTGCCCCAAAAATTTTCCTCTTGCTTTAAGAGTACATATGAAGAGTCCCAACCTCATGAATAGAGTCAAAATTAGGGTTATAATGGAAAAAGGGAAGTTACTTACCTTGTTGTAACTGGAGTACTTTGAGATGTCTGGTCCCTATCTGTATTCCACTGTGGGTATTCCTGCGCTCCACTGACCTAAGACCGGAGAATTCTTACAAGTAGTTGGTCTGCACCTGCGTTCCTGCTCTCCTCATGCTCTATATGGAGGGCATAAGGGGTGGAACAGGGCAGACTGATCCTTCTCTAGTCAAATCTAGTCATTATGTGAAGCAGTGGGGAAGGAGAACAGGTAGTGGAATACAGATAAGGACTGCACATCTCGAAGAAAAAATGGTTACTCATCTTCTTGTAACTGTTGTTCTTCGAGATGTGTTGTTCATGTCCATTCCAAGTAGGTGTGCACGCGCGCACGTGCACGGTAGCTGGAAGATTTTCCCATAGCAGCATCCGTCGGGTTGGCCTAGGCGCCCCCTAGAGTCGCGCCTTTATGGCGCTCAATATAGAGCTCTGCCGACCCGCCACCCTCTCAGTTCCTTCTTGACGGCTACTCCGACAGAGGGGTAGGAGGCTGGGTATTGGAATGGACATGAACACAACATTTCGAAGAACACTTACGAGAAGGTGAATAACCGTTTTTTCTTCGAGTGCTTGTTCATGTCCATTCCAATCAGGTGACTCACAAGTTCAAGTTCAGGAGGTGGGGTCAGAGTCGTCCACTGATTGGAGCACCGCTCTTCCAAAGGTTGCATCGTCTCTGGTCTGCTGGGCTATTGCATAGTGTATGGTGAAAGAGTGAATGGAGGACCACGCCGCCGTTCTGCAGATATCCTGGGTGGGAACCTGCGCCAGGAACGTTGTTGAAGAGGCCTGAGCTCTGGTGGAGTGCACAGTGATCGAAGAAGCATGGACCCCTGCCAGGTTGTAGCACTCCCGGATGCAGGACATGATCCATGATGAAATCCGTTGAGAAGAGACAGGACGACTTTTCATTCTGTCCGCCACTGCCACGAATAACTGCACCGACTTTCGGAAAGGTTTAGTTCTTTCGATGTAGAAGGCTAGCACTCTGCGGACATCCAATGAGTAAAGTCTTTGCTCCCTGCCGCTTGAGTGCGGTTTAGGATAGAATACTGGGAGGAAGATGTCCTAGCTGATGTGAAACTGGGAGACAACCTTCGGGAGGGGAGGAAAACTGGGTGAGGTCTCAGCTGGACCTTGTCCTTATGGAACACAGTGTAAGGGGGCTCTGAAGTCAGGGCATTGAGCTCAGACACCCTCCTGGCTGAAGTTATCGCTACCAGAAATGCTACCTTGTATGAGAGATGGAGCAGGGAGCACGTCGCCAAAGGTTCAAAGGGTGGTCCCATGAGTCTGTAAAGGACCAGATTGAAATCCAAAGCTGGGACAGGCCGGACATGCGGGTATAGCCTATTGAGCCCTTTAAGGAAACGGCTGACCATAGGGTAGGCAAAGACCGAGAGGCCTTTTGCACCTGGATGAAAGGCAGAGATGGTGGCCAAGTAAACCCTTACTGACGACATGGACGGCCCCTGCTGCTTGAGATGGAGGAGATAGTCTAATATAAAAGTGGCCCAGAGGCGAGCGTCGGGGATGGATGCTGCTGCACCGACCAGACTGAAAATCTCTTCCACTTAGCAAGGTAGGTAGCCCTGGTGGAGGGCTTTCTACTGCCCAGGAGGACTTGCCTAACCGAGTCTGAGCAGAGCTCCACTGGGTTCAGCCATGGAGCTTCCACGCTGTGAGGTGCAGCAACTCTAGGTTTGGATGTTGGAGATGGCTGTGATCCTGAGATAGTAAGTCCGGGAAGAGCGGCAAGGCGACTGGAGGTTCCACAGACATTTGCAGGAGTGAGGAGTATCAGTGTTGGCGGGGCCAGGCTGGAACTATCAGAATCCCAAAGTTTCTTCCCTCCGTATCTTGAGCACCTTGTGAATGAGAGGGTTGGGCAGGAACGCGTATAGGAGACGGCCTCCCCATGGGAAGAGGAACGCGTCCGCGATGGAGCCTGGGCTGTGATTCAGGAAGGAGCAAAACTGCTGACACTTCCTGTTGCGTCGCGTGGTGAACAGGTCTATCTGGGGAAAACCCCACTGATGGAAAATTGAGTTCACGATGTCTGGGCGAAGGGACCACTCGTGTCCATGGAACGACCTGCTGAGATGGTCCGCCAACTCGTTCTGTACTCCAGGGAGGTACGATGCTTGCAGGTGTATAGAGTGTTCTACACAAGTCCCACAGCATGAGGGCTTCCTGGCATGGGGGAGGAGCATGCACCCGCCTGTTTGTTGCTATAAAACATCACCGTGGTGTTGTCTGTCATGACTGATACACGTCTCCCTGCTAGATGTGCTTGGAAAATCTGGCATGCCAGGCGTACCGCTCTCAGCTCTCTGACATTGATGTGGAGAGCAAGATTCACCTGAGACCAGAAGCCTTGTGTTCTGAGGTCTCCCAAATCTGACCCCCAGCCCAAGACTGACGCGTCCGTCACATACTACCTGCGGGTCGAGCCCCTGCACATACTACCTGCGGGTCGAGCCACCACAGGAGGGAGTCGAGTACTGGGCGAGGCAGGGTTACAATCCTGTCCAAATTGTCCTGGGCTGGCCGATACACTGATGCCAGCCATGACTGAAGAGGTCAAAGTGTGAGTCTGTACTACATAGGTACAAGCTGCCATGTGTCCAAGAAGTTTCAGGCAGTTCCGTGCTTTGGAATTGTCTGAGACCTCGAATAATGTCACCCAGGGCTCGAAATCTCGCTTCTGGAAGGAATGCCCTGGCGTGTGTCAAGTCCAGTACTGCCCCTACAAATCCTATCCTCTGAACCAAGGACAGCTTTGATTTCCCCTTGTTCAGTAGCAGACCCAGTTCGTCGAAAGAAGCTCTTATGAAGGCGACCTGAGTCTCTACTTGAGTCCTGGATCGGCCTTTGATCAACTAGTCGTCGACCTGTACCTGTCGCCTGCGGAGGAACGTGGCCACGACTGCCATGCACTTGGTGAATACTCGAGGTGCCCCTGACAGGCCCAACAGGAGGACTGTGAACTCATAGTGGGTGTTGTTCACCACAAACCTGAGGTATTTTCTGTGGGACTGAGTTATCGTTATGTGAAAGTACGCGTCCTTCAAGTCGAGGGCGGCATACAGTTTCCTGGATCCAATGAAGGGATGATGGAGGCCAGAGAGACCATGCGGAGCTTGAGCTTCTTCACAAATGTGTTGAGTTCTCGCAGGTCTAGTATGGGCCTGAGCCCACCCTTGGCTTTTGGTATTAGGAAATACCGAGAATAGAAAACCCTGCCCTTCTGTTCCTGAGGAACCTCTTCCACTGCCCCCAGCGAAAGGAGTGAGTGCACCTCCTGTATAAGGAGTTGCTCGTGAGAGGGGTCCCTGAAGAGGGACGGGGAAGGGGCGTGGGAGGGCACAGAATTGGATAGAGTATCCCCTCTCTACCGTACGGAGCACCCAGCGGTCCAAAGTGATACAGGACCATGCACGGTAGAAAGGGGACAGTTGGGAGGAAAATGTAAGGCGGGGTAGATCCAGTTTTTGTTCTGGAGCGCCGTCCTCAACCGCACCTTCAAAAGGCCGGTTTGGGACCGGAAGGTGGTTTGGGTTTGGCCTGAGGATGGGTGAGGCCTTTTCCTGCCACTACTGTTCCTCCTCTGGGAACCGTCCTGACAGTCCTGCTGGTAGAAGCACAGAGGAGGTTGCGGTTTAAAATGCTTCCGCTGTGTAGCGGGAGTATGGAGGCCCAATGATTTGAGAGTGGCTCTCGGGTCCTTTAGGCTGTGTAGCCTTTTGTCTGTTTTCTCAGAAAAGAGAGCTGAACCCTCGAATGGGAGATCCTGAATAGTCTGTTGGATCTCATACGGCAGGCCTGAGACCTGGAGCCAGGAGCCCCTTCTCATGGCTATGCCCATCACCATCATGCGGGTAGCTGCTCCATCCAGTGCGGTTTGTAGTGAAGCTTGCGAAATGAGCTTCCCCTCCTCCACCAGAGCCGAAAACTCAGCGCGGGAGTCCTGCGACATCAGCTCCGCAAACTTCACCACTGCCCCACATGTGTTATAGCATTACCTGCTGACAATTTAAAGATGCGGATCTGCAATCTGCCAGTGGAATAGACCTTTCTCCCGTAAAGGTCGAGTTGTTTTGCCTCCCGATTCTTCAGGGAGAGTCCCTGGAGCCCTAGCGTTCATGTTGGTTGGCAGCATCAACCACGAGAGAATTAGGTGGGGGATGGGTATACAAATGCTCGTAGCCTCTGGACAGCACAAAGTAGCACCTTTCGTTGTGCTTAGCCGTAAGGGGCAATGCAGCTGGGGTCTGCCACAAAGTTTTTGTGGTGTCAGAGATGGTCTTTTATAAGAGGCAGGGCAATCCGTGCAGGTCCAGAGGGGGCAAGAATGTCTACCGTTGGATGTGTCCTCCACTACCTCCTCCGCCTGAATGCCCAGGCCCTGGGCAACCCGCCGCAGCAATTGCTGTAGCACCCTGCTGTCCTCCAGCACTGGGGCCGTAGCTGTGCCTGGCAGCGCCTCATCCAGTGAGGACGAGGAAGAGACCCCCGGAAGGGGTGGCTGCTCCCTTCCTTCTTCATGCAAGGGGTCCTGAGGCACCTGGATTTCCTGGGCTGGTGCCAACCCGCATGGTGTCACGCCCCTCGGTGTCGGGATTGCATACACTGCCGCCAGTGCCAAAAGTGTCATCGGTGCCGAGGCCATCGTCAATGCCGGAATTGCAGCTGGTGCCAAAGCCGTCGTTGGTGTTGGAGACATTGGAGCTGAAACAACTGGGGCCGGTGCCGGAGGCGTCAGGATGGAGGTGCCGGGTGGCAATCGGGCTAGCCCTGATCCTGCTGATGCCAACAATGCTGGAGGGGGTACGAACAGGACCGCGGCCACCGACATCACCCTGCAATGTGACCCTTGACTCCGACCTTGGCTTTGATGAAAAGCCCAGGAAATCCAAAGGGCCATTGCGCAAGGAGCTGCCATTGCACGGGCCACAGTGCCGGGTAAGGGTGCCGGTCCTGTGTTGACGCTGACCGTCTGCTCCTGCTCCTACGGGACGGATAGGAGTCCGACTCCGACGTGTCTGAAAAAGAGGACCACGGAGGAGCGGTATTTCCAGGTGCTGACCGTTCGCGCCCAGGGCTTAGGGACCAGTGCGGCTGCTGGGTCTGTTCTGGTGCTGGAGAGTGGTGTGCCGGGGTTGGAGATCGGCGGGGCATCATGGCGGGCTTTCCCCTGGAAGGTGCACGGGGAGCGACTGGTGCTGGCGACCTGCCCCATCTAGCAGGGGAGAACGGTTCTGTGAGATGGAGCAGTTCTTGGGCTGCCTCAAATGCCTACGGAGTCGAAGGGAGGCGCAGCTCCCAGCTTGGCCTTACCGAACGAGGAGGGTCCGAACTCAACCGCCCTTCCACGCGGGCAGGAGTCAATGTGACAGTCACCAGTGGTGGAGCGGAAGTAGCGTGGCCTAACTCGGGTCTCACAACAGCTGGCTCCTTAGACCTAGCAGGGAGAGAACGACCCCTCTCCGGTCTCCTCTTCTTCTGCGGCACCGATGATTGAGAACGGTGCCTGTGTGCGGCCTGTGAGTCACGAGTGGAACCAGGATGGTGCCATGAGTCCTTACTTGCCCCCGGTGCTCGTGCGGACGGTGCCGGAGCGCTCCGCACCAAGGCAGAGGTACTCGGCGCAGGGTCCATCGACCCGTGGTTGGAGTGGGGACGGAGTGCAGCCTCCATTAACAGCACCTTCAGGCGCTGATCTCTATCCTTTAATGTTGTGGGCCGAAAGGTCTTGCAGATGGCACAATGATCCTTCTGATGGCTCGCTCCTAAACACTTCAAACACGAAGCGTGAGGATCGCTTCTGGGCATTCACTTGCCGCAGGCTTTGAAGCCTGGAGACCCCGGCATGCCCCGGCGTCAAAAGAGTGTAGGAGGGAAACCCCCCACCCCAAAGGAAACTTAATTTAACAATAAGGGCTACTAGCTATTTAATTAACACTACAGAGCTAATGAAAACTATGTATATATACTGCTAAATGTGCTTGCCGAGACAAGAGCACAGGGAAGTTCAAGCTAACTGTCACTGGCGGAAGAAACTGAGGGGGTATCAGGTTGGCAGGGCTCTATATTGAGAGCCATAAAGGCGCGACTCCAGGGGGTACCCAGGCTGACCCGATGGATACTGCTATGGGAAAATCTTCTGGCTACCGTGCACATGCGCACGCACGCACCTGATTGGAATGGACATGAACAAGCACTCGAAGAAGAACTCCAGTTGCAATAAGGTAAGTAACTTTCCTTTCTTCTTCAAGTGCTGGTCCTTGCGTGTATTCCACTAACAAGCAGTACTCAGAGAGGATGATGGAGTGAGGATGCAGGTGGTATGGCTGCTTGCAGAACTGCTGCCCAGACGATGTGTCAGCAGAGGCGACTTGGATTGTCTCATGACTATGTGGCTAGAACATCACGTGGCTGCCCTGCAAATATTGAGCAGGAGTACCTCTTGCAGTGATGCCACTGAAGCCCCTTGTGCCTTTGTAGTGTGTGCCCAACTGATAGAGTAGTATCCAACTAGAGATCCACTCAGAGATCCTCTAAGACAGGGGTAGGCAACCTATGGCACGCGTGCCAAAGGCGGCACGCGAGCTGATTTTCAGTGGCACTCACACTGCCCGGGTCCTGGCCACCGGTCCGGGGGGCTCTGCATTTTAATTTAATTTTAAATGAAGCTTCTTAAACATTTTAAAAACCTTATTTACTTTACATACAACAATAGTTTAGTTATATATTATAGACTTATAGAACAAGACCTTCTAAAAAGGTTAAAATGTATTACTGGCACACAAAACCTTAAATTACAGTGAATAAATGAAGACTCGGCACCCCACTTCTGAAAGGTTGCCGACCACTGTTATAGACTTATAGAAAGAGACCTTCTAAAAATGTTAAAATGTATTACTGGTACGCAAAACCTTAAATGAGAGTGAATAAATGAAGACTCGGCACACCACTTCTGAAAGGTTGCCGGCCCCTGCTCTAAGAAAATGTAACTTGACCTCAGACTCATTCTGCTATGGCAACAAACAGTCTAGGGGACTTTCTAATAGGTTTCATTCTTAGGAGATGAAATGCCAATCCTCATCAAGGGAATGACGTCTCCTCTTCTTGCCAGAGGGATAGGGCTTTGGGAAAAAAAACAAAAAACAGGTAAGTGAACTGACTGGTGAAATTTTGAAACTATTGTTGGAGTGAATTTTGGGTGTAGTCATACCAAGTTTTCCCAAGTTTACCCACTTTTCTGGCCAAGGTGATGGCAACAAGGCAGGCAACTTTCATCGACAGGTAAGACGCAGACCACATAGCTAGCGATTAGAAAGGTTGACTTAGTGAGTGCTGAAAGTAAGGTCCTAAGTGCGGGTTTGGTTCCTTTATTGGTTGAAAGGGTCTGATCAGACCTTTCAAGAATCTGTCTCTTACTAGTTGAGTAAAGATCAAATAACCATCGATGGCAGATGATGTACTGATTGCCACCAGGTGAGCCCATAGCAAGCTAAGGGAAAGACCCATTGCCTTGAGAGTAAGAAGGTAATCTAAAAGAGCAAGAATATCCACGGTCTCTGAAGATATATGATTTTGCTAGGCCCAGATAAAGAAACATTTTTAATTGGCTAGGTAACATCTTCTGGTGGAGTCCTTTCTGCTATTATTAAGGATGATCTCTGTGGCTTCAGAGCAGGAAGATTCTAGGCTTGATGTCCTTCCAAATTCAAACTGTGAGGTAAGTGCCTCAGGGTTTGGGTGCTTGACACTGCCATTCGTCTGGGTCAAGAGATTCTGGAAGGACCAAATGCTGATTGGTGGACAGGATGATATTTGTAGGAGCCTTGGAAACCAGAACTGCCTGGGCCACCCAGGGGCAATGAGGGTGGCTTGTGCCCTGTCTTGTTGAAACTTCCATAGAACCCAGCATAGTCCAAGCGATCTGACCAAGGTAGTGGGGGAGCTTCGTCTCTGGAGTACTTTCCTTGAGCTCACCTGAAGCATTACATGTTGCATTTCCTGTTTGTCGAGGCAAACATGTACCAAGTGGGGGGTTCCCATTGAGTGAAAATGCTGTTCATTACTGAGTTGTGTAACTCATTGTGATCGATGACTAAATGCCTGCTGTCTGTCTGACAGCAAATTCTGGATTCCTAGAAGGTACACTGACAATAGTGTGATATCGTTCTTGATACACCAGTTCCATAAGATGACCGCTTCTATACACAGGGAGATGGATCTCATTCCTCCTGGCTTATTTATGTAGAATACAGTTGTAACATCTGACATTATGAGTACACAGTGAAACTGAATGAATGATGCAGAAGCTCTGCAAGCATCTTGGACTACCCTGAGTTCTGGAAGATTGATGTGCATTCTGGTATCTCAAAGAGTCCAACTGCTCTGTGCTGTGTGACTATCCATGTGCGTTCCCCAGTCTGTCAGGAGGCACCCATCATTATCATGTGGTGAGGTGTGTGGGATAAGAAAGGAACAGCCACACACACTTGATCTGGATCTTTTCCCCAAGTTACTGAGGTCCTCAACCTGGTAGGGATTGTCACTATGGTGTTCATACCAGGTTTGCTTGGTCTATATATACTTTTCGGAGCCAAACCTCCAGGCAACAGAGGTGGAGTCTGGCAAACAGTGTCACATAAGCACACAGCACCACATGCCCCAAGACAGAAAGGCAAATCCCAACTAATGCACATAACTTGGTCTAGCAGGCTGGTGACGGTCTGAAATCTCTCCATTGAGACATAAGATCTTGCCTTGACTGAGTCAAAAGGTTTCTCTTATAAATTCTATGGTCTGCACTGGGGTCAAGATAGACTTTTCCAAATTCACACAGACTCCTAGAGATGATAGAAACTAAAGCAGCTAAAATGTTGATGTGAGGGCTTCTAGATGTGTCTTGCCAATGAGAAGCCAGTCATCTAAAGATGGTGAAGCAGCTTCATCTGAATGGCGCTGCTACTACTAGAAACTTTTGTGAAGACCTTAGGTGCAGTTGCTAGACCGAATGGAAGCATCCTGTGTCCTGTATTGATAGTGATCATGACCCACCAAAAACCTGAGGAATCTTCTGTGAGCAGGGTGAATGCCCAAGTGAAAGTACGCATCTTTTATATTAGGAGACGTGAACCATGTGTTCTTTTCCAGGGATGGTATTGATGCCAGTATAACCATTGGAAGAGAGATTCTACCTCCTGGCAGAGGATCTCCTTGTGAGAATGGTCCCTGAATAGGGATTGGGAAGGGAAAGAAACTCGATGGCATAGCTAGAATGGATGATTTCCAGCACTCACTTGTCCACTGTTATTGCACTTCAATTGTGGGAGAGAGCGCTAGATAGCCACCAAAGGATATTTGAGGATTGAGTGGAGATATCATTAACAATGGTTCGCAACCCTGAGCATCCCATCAAAAGTATCTTTGGCTGGGGGGGTGGGAGGGGGAAATCCGGGTTCATGTGGTTGACGTGGAAGGTGCAGGGTATTATGGCTTTTGTACCCTTTGTCCTTTACGAGACAGTTCATAGGATTGCTGATGGTAAAATAGTTGAGGTATAGGCCTGGGTTTGTAGGGATGTTTGTGGTATTTCCTCTTTGGAGCTGGTGTTTATATACCCAGGGAGCGAGGGCTGCCCTGGAGTCTTTTAGTGAATGCAAAGACTCAGAAGTCTTTTAGTTGAAAAGATTGGTCTCCATTGCATTCTGCACCTCCCTGAGAAACCTTAAGTGTAACCATGTCAGTGTTGCCCTTGACACAGTGTCCATTGCATCAGCAGTAAATTATAATGCAGTTTTGGCCCCGAACTTGCTTTCATCAATAAGGGCCTGAAATAGAACCCGTCTTGCTGAAGTAATTTGCCCTTAAAATCTAAGAACTTTGAATAATTCAGAAAAATCATACTTAGCCGACAGCACTTGATCATTATATATTCTGAACTGGAGGCTACTAGATGTTAATACCTTCCCTCACCAGCAGATCCAGATGCTTGGCTTCCTTGGGGGGTTTGGCTCATGGATATTGCTGCCTAGATCTTTCGGTGGCAGCCTTAACAACCAGGGAATTTGGTGTGGTAAATAGAAACTCCACTTCCTTAACCGGGACAAAGTTACACGCCTCAGCCCTCTGGGGTAAGGGCGCATGTTCCTGGTCTATGGCATATGGCTCTTATTGGCTCTGGTATGGCTTCAATCATTGGGAGTGCTATCGGGCTGAACCCTGTGAGTTGCAGGATATCTAGGAGCTTGTGTTGTGCATCCTGGACCTCTATCAGGGAGATCAGGAGCTCCTCCACCACCCTGCGTAGCAGCTTTTGAAATTGCTTGTAATAATCTGGAGGGGATGGCAAATCTGGGGTAACTGCCTCATTGGGAACTAAGGATAGCCTTGCCAGTACTGGTGGAACCAGTGGATCCAGCTTGTAGTCTTATATAAGGTCTGGCTGCTCTCTTGGAGGGGAGGAGTGGAATGATTCCTTATTAGATCCCACCAACCATGGGTATCATGTATGGGGCCCACTAGCCCCAGTAGGATGGATCAAAGGTGCATCATGGAAGCCCCAAGGCATGGGGTACATTAGTCCCAAGGGGGGGGTGTCTGCGTACAGGTTGGTTCCAGGAAGCTCTTGATCGCCTGTGTGGACATCTCCGTTGGAGGAGGCAATGATGGTTCCTCTGATTTCCTCAATGACAAAAAGGCCAGATCCATGTCAATCAGCAGTCTCAACGGTTCTGTCGGACCAAAGCTGCAGCTAACAGACAGGATGGCAGATGGACTTATCCCATAGCCCAGCAGTTCTCGGTCTTTCAATCTAGGTGGTATTGCTGCCATTGTTACTGATGGTGCAGAATCTGGTTCCGATAAAGCCCTCCTCTTTTTATCATGGTTCTGTGACTTAGTACAATCCTCCATGCCCAGCCCCCAAAAATTTAGAATGTCCTACCTGGACATGTCTTTGGAGTGGACTTAAAGGGGGATCTGCTCTTGTGGTTCTGAGAACATTTCCTGCTCTCCTGACGAACTCTAGAGATTTGATTTCCCTTGCTCCTAAATCAGCCGTGTGGTAGGAGGAGTGCACCTCACTGACTCTGGCCAATGTACCAGGGCAGGGAGAGGGTGCCCCAGGCTGGGTCTGCCTGGCATCTCAGTCTTTTCCATTAGGTGTTTTTTAAGCGAGAAGTCCTGCACAGGCTGGGCATGGCTAGGGAAGCAACAACAAATATTTCACCTGGTCGACATATGCACTTTCCTAAGGCAGAAAAGGCAGTGCTGGTGGCTGTCGCTGACCAAGAACGAGCAGGGATCGAAGAGACAATTTTAAAAGCCCGGTGTTCTGGGCATAATCTAATTTCCATAAAGGGAGCCAGAAGGGTTACCTGGGGTAGGAAATCTAATTAAACATGACTTATATTATTAAAACTATTTACACTAGCAACATTAAAGATAAAATTTAAATATTTACAGATTTGGTTCCAATGCAGGCCATGCACCAGTAAGGAGGAACTGGAGAGGTGGCTGGTCTGCCCCACCCCTTAAACTCTCAGTGCAGCGCATGAAGAGAGCAGGGGCACCAGTGTGCACCAAAGGACACTGTTTGTAAAGCCGAATGTTTTAGCTACCAACCGTGCTCCTGTACAGGATTAGAGGGAGACACAAAAACTTCTAAAAATGACTTCAAATACCTTTTCTGTATATGAAAGTCACAATCCTAAAATCCAGAATTTTAGGCCCTTCCAGGGTTATATGCAAGATGCAAATGTTGGCTTCCACTGGGAGGGTGGAAATATTTCTCTTTCTCTGAGGATAAGTGCTCCTATTTCTAGCCCTGATCACCTGTGAGAATGCCAGACTAATTTTGTGACATTTTTACCTACAAAAAATTGTTCTTGTGTGGGACTGAATCTCTTTCTAAAGTTTTATATAGTATAAATTCAATGATACTCCAAGTTACCTGAATGGTCCAGCTTTTAGATGAGAAGCGCTGATATCTGCTGGTAGAAGAGATGGTCAGACCAGGACAGTGGCAAGATCTTCAGTCTATTGGGGGTAGATCTTCAATCCCGGTACAAGAGAAAACCCATGCTGTGTCAATATAGTCAGTATAATTTTTAGGAACAAAAAATATAAACATTTTCAATTAACTAGATTTTAACTTAGATTAGTTAGGGAATGGTTACGAGAAGGTATTTGGTTTAAATGGGAAAGAAAAAGAAAAGAAGAGACTCTCCAGGTCCCCATCTCTCATATCTGTGAGCACATGCCCACAGGGTACACTGAATTTGTAACAAGCCAAGGGGGAACATTTTGGTGGGAATTCCTTTGAAGTATTTACAGGATACCACTACTTGAAGGCTTTTGTTTTGTTGTGAAACATCTCAACACAGGAAACTCTGATTCAATTACATATTTTTGTGTATTTGATTATAGTTTACATAATTCCACTGAAAAAACATGAAGTTAGAGGGAAGAAACTCAATTAAGAAAAAAGGGTTTAGTATTTTAAATTGTGAACTGTTCTTCTTATGAAAAATTTAAATCTACCTGTGGTTTTTCCAAAATGTGTGGAAAATTATGTTTTTGCATAATCCAAACAAGAAAACTCAAAGGAACATCAATTACTTTCCATATTTGTTGACAATTTTAGTAAATATGTTGAATTAAATTTACTGCAAAGTCTCACTTGTAATTAGAGCTGCACAAATAACTGATCTGTTGGTTTGCTAGCTGATCCAAAAAAATTAAAAAACAAATTCACTTCAGGCCAACCAAAGCAATTCCCACCACAAATTGTTGGTGAACCAACAGAAGTTGAAAAAAAACCAACCTGGGGTTGAACAAAATGTTCTGAATGAAATGAAACACTTAATTTATGAGTTTTTAAATAAAAATAAAATTGAAGCATACTTAGAAACAAAAAGAAATTTTGAATAGAAAAAATGAAAATAGTTTGATTAATTAAATTTCAAAACAAAACATTTTTATTTTTTCAGAAATTTTTTTGGAGGGCTGATGGGAGGAGTTTCAACCAAAACAATTTGTCACAGTCAACACAAATTTGCGAAATGTTTTGGCTGATCTGAACCTGCATTTTTTGGCAAAAAAGGTTTAGCCAAAAAAATGTCACCCAGCTCTAGTGTTAACACTATACAATGAAAATAATTAAACTGAACAATAAAAAAGGGGTAGCCTGTTTGAACACTTGTTAGTTAATTGGCTTACCGCAGTCCAGATGATTAAACTCATACAAAGCTGAAAAGAACGATGAAATTAAAATATTAGGCACATTTTCAGTGAAGGAGAACATTCCCAGAATCAGCATAAATGAGAAACAAAGACTCCAAAGAACCTTGGAGTGCAAGAGATGCATTTTATTGTATGCTCATTACGATGAGTAACACATTTAGAAATAATAATCCCACGTAACAGTGACAATCTTATTTTACAGCGTGTACATCATTTTTTACAGCCACATAAAACACTTATTTTTCTAAGAGATTTCCCAATTTATCTTTCTGAAGTTTAGAAATATAAAAAAAATTTATTCTCAAGGAACTGATTCTCATCTGGTGCAAAAACAAAATATGAACATTATCTGAAACACAAAGCCACAATATAGCATGAAGTAAAGTTACAATTTATCATGTGAACAGCTGTGTGCAAACATGAAGCAACTAAAAGTAAAAAAGTACACATTATATGCATAACATTTATGAACAGGTTTTTCATTAAATAGCCCTAGACCAGCTTGTTATATTAAGCGCCATTTGATTTGCAGCATGCTAACACAAAGCATTGTTTAAAGGGATGCATATTTTAAATGTATACACTGTAAACTGAAGATCCACCTCCAAACTCTAGTGGCAGCATATTTTTCTGGTTAAATACTGCATATATACTTTCTTACAGATTGAAAATGCATGTTTATAGTATGGTAGAGATTTTTAAAGAATTGATTAAAAGGTGCAATTTTATGTCTATACTGAAAATTTTATATTAGCAGGTAGGACTAGAATAGCCATACCTGTTATAAACACTGCCCTAAAGAACCTCTAAGTATTTTGTATTTTAATTCAAGAAAACTATTGTGTTCTTTGAATCTTTTTTAATACTCTTTTTAGAGAAGATCTTAAAGTAGCAAGAAAAAAAAACAGTGTTGAGACAACACTATCAGCTGCATTCATTTTTTCCTTTAAAAAAAATGACAGATTCAAAGGTATTTGTCATGTGCCATACTGAACAACATTCAACTGCAGTTTCAGATAAAAAAGGGAAATTATATACATACATATTTTTAACCCTAGCACCGGAACACCACCTTTGAGCTCATAACATAATGCAATATTTTTAACATCATATCCTGCCATAAAATAGGTTAGCAGCTCTGAAAATAGTTTTAAAAAATTACTCACTGAACCTAGACTAATAAAGGAAACAAAAAGGTTTCCCAATGAAATGTTAAAAAAGAAAAAAATGGGAGAAACCCCCAAATTTGACCAATTCTGGAATACAATTTCCAGGCACAATTTAAAAACATAATGACCAAGTGATTGACCTATATTCTTCTCAAAACTGCATAAGAAGTTAGAATTGGTTGCCTTGACAAAAAGTTTGTAAATAACCCCACCACAACTGAACAGTTTTCATATTGGAGACAAATGCTGTTACTGATGAAATGGATAACACAATCGTCTTCATTTTCTCTTCTGTAGCTTAACAATGTATAATACTATTAAATAGAAGACATTCAGCAATCCTTCTGCAACCTTTCAGACATTCATCCATCTTTCTGCATTCTATAGTGCTCTTTAGGTTCTGATAAGCCACAATCATAGGACTATGAGATCCCTGTCAACCTTAATACTTTTAAGACTTTTAATACAAAGAATGTAAAGTTATGATTTAATATCAAGCTTTGAAACCAGGAGAAACAGTTCATGAGATTTTTTTCCCCAATTAGCATATCACAGTTTCTAAATTGCTTCCTTCTCAACATCATATATTACATTATGGCCTCTTTGTGATGCCTCATTATATGTTGATTTTTTTCTGATGGTCTACGGAATCCCTTTTTGCAGTATTCACACCTGTGTGGATAGTCTTTTGTGTGTATTGATATTACATGTCGTTTAAAGCCTGATGCATCCGTAGTGCTATATTCACAATACTGGCATTGATACACTTTTCTTCCACTGTGGGTCTTCATGTGCTTCTTAAGTTCATTTTGCTGCCTAAATCCTCTCTTGCACCTTTTGCATTTAAAAGGCAGGTCCTTGGTGTGAACTGAGAGGATATGCCCACTAAGTACAAAAGGATCTGAAGTTTTAAAGTCACAGTGCCTACACTGATGTATCTTTTTACCTTTGTGGGTTTCACTATGCTTTTTGAGCTCAGATGGACGATGGAAGCCTTTTTCGCACACCTCACATTTGTGGGGAAAGTCCTTCGTGTGAACCGAAATAATGTGTCGTTTCAGGTCGCTTGAGTTGGTGCTCTTATGGTCACAATGTGGACACTGATGAGTCTTATGTCCTTGAAATAACTCTGTGTGCTGAAGAAGTTCTTTTTCATCTGTGAATGCTTGGGGACAATGCTCACATTTAAATGGTAAATCAGTCCCATGTTTGGTTTTTATGTGTGTTTTCAGATTGGATTGATCAGCACATCTGAAGACACAGTGCTGACACTGGTATGGCTTTTCCCCTGTGTGGGTCCTCATATGCTTTTTAAGCTCAGATGGATGACGGAATCCTTTCCCACACTCAACACAAACATGAGGAAAGTTCTTGCTGTGAACTGCAAGCAGATGTCTATTCAGCAGTCCCTGTTCTGCAGTCTCATAGTCACAGTATTTGCACTTGTGTAGTTTAGGCTCCTTGTCCCTCAATATCAGTTTATTAGAACTCAATGGGCTTGCCTCTCTGTATCTCCTTGTATATTCTGTAAACTCATGGGTTTTGTCAACTTTATTTATAAGTTTATGGCTTTCCAGATGGTTGTGGAAACTTACTTTTTTGTTAGTTGTAAAGTCACAGTCCGTACACTGGTATTTCTTCTTAATCATATGATCTGGGTGGTTCTTCATATGCCTTTTCAGGAATCCTCTGGATTTAAATTTTTTCCCACATATGTGACAAGGGTAGACAGTTAAGGGCTGTCCGTCAGGACCTATTATAACAGCTGTTTTCAAACAAACAGAAGACGTTATGAAGAAAATTGATAAAAGTGCTGAATTAAAAAAAACTGTTCAAGAACAATTACTTGAACTTCACACATAGAACAAATAGTTTAGTAGCTTTAAACAACCAAATCCCAGATATCTACAATTTTAAATACTGTTAAAAGAGTTGACTGAAGCAAGGCATAAAACCCCAATGCTACCCCAATGCATGGGCACTGGTGGCACTTGTTTACTGAATGGACCACAAATTAATGGAGAGATTGCCTTGTTAATCAACCTTTCTCCCATTCCCAATTGTGTATATCTCACCTCCCATTCATGATCATGTAACATCCCCGTGACAACTACAGGAATTGTTTATGTGGATAAGTAATATTAGAAAAAAAATGTATTTTAGATGTCTTTTAATGCAATTTGCCAGCTGGAAATTAAGAGAGTCAGCATGATGTACCAGTCAGCAATCTGTGGACCATCAGCAAATTCTCCAGGGACAACAGTTTTAGAATAGTTGCACTACACAATTTCAGTGGTGGTAGGTTTTTGTTTTTTTTAAATAGTTGCAGGAAAAAGGATCTTTCCATATAAACCAATACAATAAACAATGAAAAATATTCTACCTGTTTGCCACTGCCTGGTTTCTCCCCTCCTCCTCTTCTTGGCTTTTTGTTTAAGCGCTCTATTTGTGTTAATGCTATCACAGATTTGCAGGTACTGTGCTGCATTACCATTTTTGTTTTCTAATCGTGTATCCAAGTTATTTCCTGAATACAAAGATCAGACACCATAAAAACTATAAGCAAGTTTTTTCTTTGGGACTAGATGACTGGAATCACATGGGAGCAAGTCACTTTACATTACCTTAAAAAATAAATGTTCACTGTAGAAAGGAATGGGCAAGCTTTTTTTCAAATATTTACCATAGTTATTGATAAGGCATTATATAAGAATTTCATTAAATTTGGACTCATTATGGACCTTTGTTTCCTCCACTCCCAAACCCTTAACATTCAGCTAATTATGCCTGTTCTTTCCTTCAACCTAGCAGTCCTTTACTCCCCAGTGGCCTCATTTTCCCTTCCCTGATCACCCAAAACTATACTAAAAGATACTGATGTACATTTCTGAGGGCCTCTGTTGCATTTAGGATTGTTCTTATTCCTACAATGTTTATGTAACTGCAATTCCTTGAAGAAATGAGTTCCAAGTGTATAGAACCCTTACACATATGCATTCTGAATAGTTTGGTAGCATTCACTGATCAGGACAGCTGTGGATTAGGAATTTGTCAATATTCCATGAAATAAGGGAGACAGTCATGAATTTCTTAGTGGAAAATCTGATATACAACTGTGTTTTTTTCAAAAAAATATGAAAGCAAATGTAGCTCTTGTATCAAATGTAATTACATGTTCTCACCTGCTGCTTGACAGTCTTCATACCTTCTGGGCAGTCTTCTTTCATCTCCTATAGAACACAATATTTTACTAATTCATAAACTGAAATTGTATTTGACAATGATGGTTTGAAACATGTGTGAGAGAATAGTTAGCTAGCTAGTAATCTATATTTACTGCAGAGTCCTCACCATCCTGACTGCTTTCTACAGAGATGCCAAACCAGACAATGACCATATTGTACATATACCTCTACAAACTTGCTTTCTTCTTAGGTTCTGGTAAACACCACCTAGTACAAAATAACTAAGTTCCACGATTCTCTTTTGCATGAGAGCAAGTTCAAGTATCTTACTTCTCTATCAAGAACTTGGTGCATGATAAGTTTTGGACTACATTACCATGTCTTGATACAGTGCTCATTCAGCACTTGCACGAAGAATGCTGAAGCTCTATGGGATGACATGGGCTACATCTTAGTAGTATTCTCATTTTCTCATTCTGGACTGAAAACGTTTTTGCTATGCTTTTGGACTTCTGTGGTTCAAACACATTTTTGTCTGCCAGCTAATGGGGTTAGAAGTATATCTGGCCAGGACTTTTCTGTCAGATTAATTTTCTGATGGAAATGCCCTTTTCACAACATTCAAATTTTTCCACAAAAAAATTGATGGCTCTTCTGGCTGCCTGCCTGGAATGCTCGTCAATTCATTTTCAGCCTGCAGGGAGAAAGTTAAATTAACAAGAGTCTTCCAAGGGAGTTGCTGGCAAGCAGAAAATTTTTGTTGTTGTTTCAAAATGGAATTTTTCATCCCTTCCCGCCATTTTTTTTTTTAAAGCAATTTTAACTTTTCATCCTCATTCAGGATGGAAAAAAATTCAAAATTGCAAAGCTTTTCACAGGAAGGGATTTCCATTTTCCAGCCAACTCCAGTTAGAACTCCATCCTTAAACAACTGACTCTCTCTTTCATGACTCAGAGATGATCTGAGAGGATATTCCCTTAAATATGATGTATTTATAAGTTAAAACCCTACAGTATAGTAAATATATATATTAATAGAATATACAGAATTTGCACCATTAAAATGTCCTAATAAAATGTTCATACTATTCAATGAAGATCAACTTATTTAGACATACAAAAGACTTTAAAAAAAAACAACACCACCACCACCACCATTTGTTTTCTGTCAGAGGGTGAAGAGTTTGATTATGAAGTGTAAGGCTAAGTCTACATTACCATTTATGTCAGTATAACTTATGTCGCTCAGCCGTGTGAACAAACCCCCCCACCCCAAGCGACACTGGTTACACAGACGTAAGTGCCGGTGTGGACAGCGCTATGTCTGCAGAAGAGCTTCTCCTGCCGACACAGCTATCGCCACTTGTTGGGGGTGGATTATGTCGACAGGAGAACTCTCTTCCATTGGCATAAACTGGCTACACTAGAGATTTTACAGTGGCGCAGCTGCACTGGTACAGCTGTGCCACTCCAAGCTCTCTAGTGCAGACATAGCCTAGGACTGAGAGAGGAAGATGTCTGCATGACAAACCCTAAGCTTATTTTCTCACACTCATTTTCCTTTTCTCAGCTAAAACTTGTGTGAACCTTTCACCAGCCAGCTTCATGTATATTAAACAAATTCCTTTAGCTTATTCAAGATTCTATAATGCTCAGTAGCTGACTTCAAGGTATGCAAGGGAAATTTGCATGCTAGACATCCCTGAACTAGTACCTGGAACAACAGTATCAAAACCTTACAAACTACTATGCTTTTCCTTGTATAAAACCCAACACTAAGCAAGGTATTTTTTATGATTAAGAAAAAACAGATATTAAAATAATTTAAGGGCTGTCTGGCAGGCTAGTGAAACAAAACGCTAGAGTTTGGGACTAGCATTTTCCTTCATTCCTTAGTTGGAAGAGTCTGAGGGCATTCTAGAGAAAGTATGCACAGCTGCTGAAATGTCACTTTGAGCAACCCCAATATCTGACTCTTGTAAGTTAATGACTGGCTCCAGAGACAGCTGTTTACAACTCTCCTTAGACAGAGTTGAGAGGTAGGAAGGTCATGCTCTAAAAGATCTGGGAGCTAAGTTAGGGGAAAAATAAGAGGAGGGGATTCCCAGGAAAAGAAGAATCTAGCATCCTACCATAAGCAGCAGCCCAAGCAACAGGAACAAAAGTTTTATTCACACCAGAGTCTTCAAGTTGTGTGTCGGGAAGTGATGTTGCTTCCTCTTCACCTACAATGACTTCCATATAAACTTCATCTGCTATTTCAGCACAACCTACATTTGAGGAGGAGAAGTTGTGATTCTTGAATTAATGTATGTTCAGACTAAATTTTCCTTTGCTTATTTTCATATGATTATTCTGATTAGTAGTGATACCCACTGAACAATTCTCTTCCCTCCCCAAAATATTTGTACAGGGTTATAGTGCTTTATCCATATACATTGCTAGACCTGAGATAGGAAAAATAACTATCAACCAAAAGGACCTTGTAAGTGTGTAACTGTTGATGGTTCTTTGCCACTTTGCCAGAATAAGTACTGCTCTACTTAATAAAATTTAAAAAGTGATCTAAAATGGTCTTGACACTTTCAATAATAAAGCTGTTTAAATGAGGTAAACAAGATTTTAGCAAGGTAGTTTGTTAGGCAAACTGAAAAATTAGCAAGTTGCAAAAATCAATTACTTATTCATTGACTCAATCAATGATCACATTAAATTCAATACAAATAATCAACTGCTTGTATAAGATAGGCACAATATGTATTTTATAATAACTATAGGCTACTCTTATTTGTGGGCAAGGCAAGATATGATTTCTACTACTTGAAATCTGAGAACAATCATTCACAAACATGAAAAAATTCCTTTTAGAAAGTGACCAATATTATGCATCGTTTTCATTTCTGGTACTATTTTTTAAATGTACTTTTAAAAAAAAAGAATTCTTACTAATATCTTCATCTTCCTGAGAAGAGTCCTTAACAGCCATGTAAACCATCTTCTCTCGCTGCATTCTGCCTACACCTCCCTGCTCAATTACTCCAGCTACAGAATGTCCATTGTGAAAGTCACTCTCTGTGACAATTTCTGTTCCTCCTTGAAAAAGAAAAACACAGTCAATGTAAACAACATAATCTAGACTATCATCTCATGAGAATTAAATTAGAAAAATGTTTTATATCAGTATTTTTTTATGTTTTAGACAGACATTTAGTAAACCCTGATTAAATGCTTTGAAATAAATATTTTCTTGCCATTATAAATTTCAAATTTGTTACTCATTAGTGGCGCAATAGACAAAACCCTTCTTTCTCACCAGTATCCTGACAAAAATCAGGGCTGAACAGTTGGATAGTACTATTCGAGTGATATCATAGGCATAAACCGTGTCAGTTTTTGCATGCTAACAGTGTGTTAAATATGAACAGAAATATTATATGTCACCCCAAAGCTTCTATTTTAAGAATGTTTTGAATATTGTGCTGGCAAAAAACAGACTTGAGATTCTTCCCTGAGAAAGGAATAGTTAAATTGGGTTGACATACCCAACAGACTACTACAAAAATGTTATTTCACATACTGCAAAACAGTGGATTTTATTAAAGAACACAAAACTAACATTTTCAGACTACTGAATCAATAAACAGAACGTAAGAACTTGCCTATTTCCACGTCATCCTCAGCTTCAGCTTTAAATATATACACTTTTATAACTTCTGAACCAAACCCATCGTCTTTAGAAACATCATCGTGTGAAACCTCAGTGCTGATTTTTAAAGGTGTGCTTCCAATATGATCTAATTTTTCTCCAACATCATCCACTGTAAAAATAAAAAAAGGACAGTAAGGTTCACACACAAATTTTGTTAGGACTCAAGAAGTGATCTCTAGCAAGTTTTCCTCACATATTCAATATGTAAGATCCAATAGAACTACTATTATAAAAGCAGTTATACAGATGGTTCCTTTTCCTTTTATATCTTATTCTATTTTAGTAAAGTCCAGTATTCAATTTCATTATCAAAACTTAGTAAATGAAGGACAAACATGGCTGTAAAATGAATCACACAGGAAGCAGACTCATTAAGTAATTACAAAGTATCTGATATTTATTCTATTGTAAACTATTAAGCCTAGAAGGTATCGATTGATCAAAAAGTAAAAACGTAAGACATATCTAATATAATTTAAAAAACAAACCCAGAACCTGATATTTTAATTCTTCTGAGATTTTCAAAATGCTCTACTGTCCAAAATATCTATTACTAATAACTAACAGCTGTTATTCTTATCAAATGTGGTTTAGTTTGGCTGTGAGTTTTTGGGATCAGTTATTATCCGGGCAAGCATATTTGTGAGATTTTGTCTCTTGCTAGTTAAAAGTTGAGATAGTAATATTTGGATTAATGTCCAACTACTTGAAGTTGAGCTACCCGCCATTCTTCATGTCTATAACTAAAGGATTAAGTCACCTACTACTCAATCTACTTACTCAAAATGTACTTTTATCAATACAATCAACTCATTACATTCAAACTACTATTAAGTGGAAGAACAGAGTTTTGATAAAGTAAATATTCACATATATAGGGCTGATTTCATAGCAAAGGACACTAAAAAAGCCCGATCAGAAAGGCACACAACAGAAAGCATTTTTATTACTCATGTATTGACAGAACACTACCTACTCCCTTAGCCCAGGGCAGCATAAGGTTAATGCAACACTGAATACCCACTGAAGCCCTCAAATGAGGAATGAATTCCACACTTTGAAATAAGCTGTAACCCATACTGGATCATTTTCCAGGTTAAAAAATATGTGTATTATATTAGACGTACAAAGACCGTGAGAATTTTTTTTTTTAAGATATGACAGTGGGTTATTTCTTTAGGACTTGGCATAATCTACTCTGAAAGTCATTTTAATGATACCTACTCAACTGCAGCAGGTTTTTTTGGTGTCACTGATGAAACTTGTGAATCTCAGAAGTCTTTGAATGAGTCAGAACAATACTGGAGCTACTGAAAACAGAACTAAATAGACATAAAGCAGCTAATTGATTAACATTAAAAATCAACAAATACTAATGTAAAGTATTGCAAAATTAAATTTCTGTAATTTAATATAGATTAAAAAAAAGTGAAATAATAGGAGGCTACATAATCTTTTGCATATTTCAAGCTTTTTTTTTAAAAAGATTGGGTTCTAAATGGTAAGGGAGTTTGCGAAAGACACAATTGCTTTCAGTGATGCAAGTTTAAGTTTCTCTTCTTCTGGATGAGCTTAAACCTTTCAGAGTCTTTTTCCTTTTAATTTAAAGAATTTATGGCTGATCTTGCTTTATTGAAATCAGAGGGAGCAGGATCAAGCCCTTATTTGTTAAACATGTCCTGAATAAATGTACTGTATAACATTTACCACCTCCCACCCAAGATGACTGCATGATGTCCAACATAACAAGAAAACGAATACCAAGAATAGCAAAACTAGAAAGGAATCTACAAATACCTTTGATTAATAAGTTTACCTGTATCAGGCTGTTAATACAAATTTTTTATACGAAGCAGCTATAGCATGTACTATTAGAGCATGCTCATGTTATCAGAATGGTGTTTCCAGAGATAAGACTAAATCCAACTATCCATGTGCCTTTTAAAGGAAGGAAGGAAGGAAGGAAGGAAGGAAGGAAGGAAGGGAGAGCTAAGACAACCAATGTTTTGTCTATTAAAGGGTGCTATCAACTTAAATATTTTGAATCTGACTATTTTATAATATCTTGAAACGGACTAATTTTCTGATAAAGCATCTTTAATGACCTGGTTCTTTTAATTAAAAAAATCCTTTAAAAATTACAGGATTTTCTGTTCCATTTTTGATGTTTTTCCAATTAAGGCCTCAATCTTGTAAAGATTTCTGCACAAAGTGAGTAGTTCCATTTGTAAATCTTTGCAGTACTGGAAACTGACTATACAGGAGAAGAATGAAACTGACTACACAAAGTGCTGTTAGATGTACAAAATAAAACAAAAGTATAAAAAAATTTACACTAATGTAAGGGGTTACTTGTAAGTGTAATAGGTATAAAACTTTGAGGTAAATGTGATTTCAAGATGATGACTTTAAGCATCATCCAGTTTTCTTTTTTTTAATTTACAGATTTTACACAAAATTAATTTAAATACGACAAATAAACATGTTAATACTTTAAAGATTGTTCAAAAGTGGAGGCCTCCTCCTATCAGGAACAGTGGAATAATCAATTACATGACTTTTCTTTAAAAAGTTTCAAAATATTCAAGGTATGGAGTGATGAAAATGACCAAATGTTCTTGTGTGTCTGTTGATATGATTCTAAGAACTAATATAATATTTTAGAGTGATTGCTTTCTTGCTTTATCAGAGCACCAATGCCAATGAAACAAAGACCCTGTTAAAAAAATACTTCATTGTAAAATACTTTAAAATAAATAAATATTTTCAGTGAGGGATAAAGTGAAACATTCATATAGTGTATATTGTATCTTATCTCTTAATATACAACTTACTTTTAACTACATCTGTTAAAAATTCTAAATCCCTGTTCTAGCAGGCAACATTATTGCAATAACTAAAATATTAAAAGTATTTCTAAACCAACAAACATCCTCAGCCTGATTCTGAGAGGGGCTAAGCACATACAACTGAAACCGAAATCAACAAGTTTGTCCTAAACCATATATACCTAGACTCTCTGAAAATCAAGCTCCTCCTCTTTTAATAAGTGGAGCTGAAATATACTCAAAATGCTTAAATTGAATGTAACAAAATTTGGAGTCAACTCCTGAAATAAATCTGCAACATAATAGATAAATTTAGGAAAACTGGATGGTTTGAGGGAATGGTAATGGAATATAGTTGTTTTCACTTCTAGAATGATGAAACATATCTAGCTAAACCTCAGTAGCAATTAAAAAGTTAACTATAAGTTCTACCACCTACTTCGCTAGTTTATATGAAATAAGTCCACTTTCCAGAGACAGTCATATTAGAAAAAAAAAAATCAACGTAGTTAGCACTAATTAATTTTTGTCTGCAGTCTTAGCAGAGACTGAGAACTGAACTAATTTATAATTCCCAGATATTTCCTCTTTGATGACCGGCAGTGTCTAGATGCTTGCTTGAACACCACCCATACACAATACATGGACTTCTTAGGAGGACTCCAGTTACATAGGCTGTTAATCCAGTGCCTTTAGGAATACTAAATTCACATTTTTTAAAGTATTTGTTTTAAGTCAGGAATAAAAGTTTCTGCATCACACAGTAAGTCAGTAAAAAATGGTGAACAGAACACAAGTCTCCTGGCTCTGAGTTCTCCACTATAAACATTAGATAATGCTGCTTCCCCATTTATTAAAAAACAAAAACAGATTGCTTTAGAAATATATGCTGAATCCTCCTAAATAAGCACAAGAGGAGCATTCAGCACACTTATAACTTAAATCTTACCTTTTTTAGTTGTTTTCAGGTGTGTGATGTCCAGATTCACTGTGGATTGCCAGCTCCCAATTCATGTGATATCTCAGCATGCACTATGCTGGTGATATCACACCCACCAAAGAAGCCCATAGGGATGAAATTAGGGCAATATAAGTCCCATGGTTTTACAATTTTGCAAAGTTTTCTAAAGTTTAATATGTTTACTTTATATACCATATGGTACAATATAGGAAATATATATTAAAATATTTTAGCAAACTATGCAACACTGTATTGTAATATACTAAAAAGGAGGTGGTGGTGGAACATTACCTTACCCCAGTGTTGTTCTTTGGAGGGTATGAGGTCCCCCGCATAGTGCATACAGGGCCAACACATAGACCAGAAGCTGGCAATCCCCTGTGGGTCTGAATATCGCAAACCTGAAAAACAAACAAACAAAAAAGTATGTTTTAAGTTACAAGCATGCCAGTTGTCCCATTTACCCTGGTTATCTGGTGTGTACAGTACACAGATTAAAATCTCATTTTGTTTGTTTTAAGCAATCTAAAAGAAGGTTATATTTAAAACAAACTTTCTATCTTAACTTCTACATTTCCTCTTTTTTTTTGGGGTGACATTAACGTGTCCTATTGGGCCATTTTAATTCTCCAGAAACTGTGATTTGACATATCCAATATGCCATGGCTTGATTTGTAAGTACATTAAGAATTGAGTTTTCAACCTTATGATTTTTTACCTGATATGCTCATAATGCTTCCTTTAATGAAAGAAGTTAAATTCATCTGCACAAAACAAAACAGATCAATGGTGACAAACTTCTAGTGAAAACTTTGACTATTACAAAGTTTTCTGTGCATATCAACTTCTGATCAAAAAGATCAGACTATACTTATTAGTTTCCAGGTAACATTTAGCATTAAAATACAGATTTTTCCTTATAAATTTGTAGCACAGCCAGAGGAGATACAAACTTAAAATGGTGTAAACTACATTTAAGCAGTATTAACACTGTAACACAAAGTGACAAGATAAGGTAATTTTGAACTAAAGCTCCAAGCTTTAACCCAGCTTTTTGTCCCAGAACATTGTATACTGTAGGGGTTCCCAAACTGTGTTCCATAGAGCACTTGGTGGTGATCCATGAAGAGCTAGCAGGTCATATGATGTAAGATCTCTTTGTTTCAAGATGTTACACTTCATTAAAAGACAGCTTTAAAAATATTATAAATACTTTTCTAAGATTATGGTTCCATATAAACAATTGCTGTTGTTGACAAAGGATGTTATGTGTTCATGAATCAGAAAAATGTCCATGCGATAATCTCTCTGTTCAGATGTGGTCCACACTACAAAAAAGTTTGAAAACCCTGGTAATATATCATGGGGAATCATAGCATACAATTCTACTCCTTTAATATACGTTGCATATTTAACTATACAGTAAAACATCTATACTAATCTGAGGTTTCAAACTCCTGGCTCACTAGATATATTTATCTGTCCCAGCATGACAGTCAGATTCTGCAGAATACAAGTTCTCATTTTCTTAAAGGAAACAAAAAGAACCATTATCTAGCTGTAAAGATTTACATATCTTCAGAAACATAACCAATTCAGCACCATCTTATAAAACCTGAAAAAACAGCTCCATAGACTGATTCTGCAAGGTGATAAGAACTCTGGTCCCAATCAAGCAAAACATTTAAGTACATACTTAAATGTATGGTTAATTTTCAAGTTAGCAGAACTGGAGTGCTCAGCACATTACAGGATCAAGCCCCATAAGTGGTGAGAACTGGTCTAAATGAGATGATGACTTTAAAACCTAATAATGACTCTTCAAAAAACCAGATTTTCTTATAACTCAGGTTGCAATTGTGTTTACTCAGACCATGATGTGCCTAAAACACAGTCACAACAACTACCATCAAGTTATAGTTATCTACCTTAGAAGGAATTCCAAAGATGACTTTACTTACAATTACAAGGATGCAGTTGGAAATATCGCAGTTACAGAACACAACTCATCATAAGTACTCTGTTAGAAAGGAGGAATTCTTTCAGTGAAAACAACTGAGCATTATAATGGTGTTCCTTTACTCATAAAACACACACAGGAATACCACTGCTGTAGAAAGTCTGATTTGCTTTCATAATGGTTTCTTTGTGTTCTTGTTCAAAAACCCTCATTAGTTTAAGTGACATATTTAAAGTGCCCTTGCATGCAGCACATGACATTACATTAAGGACAGACTGATGAAAACTGTAGCTCTGTCTCTCCCACAATTTTGGGGAAAAAAATCTAAACATGTAATACTTCTAAAAATGTTTTGGAAAACAGCATCACAGACATGTTTCAAAATGTAGAATTGATAAGACATATTTGAATACAGTGATTTGTATTTATCCTGAAAATTTTTTAAAAAGCAGTTTATTGAAAATAGATCTCTGAAATTTTGACACACTTGGCATTCCCATCATTTATTGAGATGGGTTGCTACCAGCTATATAAAATGGTTATTGGACAATCAAAACCTATTCTGGCCTAGTCAAATTTCACTATCTGTAATTCAGAAAAGCTGCAAGTTTTCACTTACAAATATTGTGTATACTAATTAACCTACATGGAAGTCCTGTGGGTGAGAGTGAAAACTCGTACCAGACATCCAATTGTCAATATTATTTAATTGTAGAAAAAAAGGATTATTTGCCTAGTTTGCAGTTTTCCCACAGTTGCTATCACTCAGCCAGCTGTACCCTAATTGCAGGTAGCTAATAATCTGTGTGCACTTCCCACAGTGCAATCTAGGGCAAGAAGCCAGTTTTCATTTTCAGCCTCAGATCAGAGGTGTCAGTCAATAAATGCACAATTTTTTTTAAGTTTAGTTCAGACCAGGCAATGGTACATATTTGTCAGACAAATGTATGGCCTTTAACATTTTTATGTTAGCCAATATGGTCAGGGACACAACTCCATATTCTGGGTGTCCCTAAACCTCTGACTACCAGAAGATGGGACTGGATGACAGGGAAATTACCCCATTCTGTTCATTCTTCTGACACTGACACTATCAGAAGACAGGATACTGGTCTAGATGGGCCATTGGTCTGATCCAGTATGGCCATTCTTATATTATGTTCTTTTTTCTAGCTTGATGCTATTGATGAAACTCAAAAAATGCTATTTTCTGCACATATTTCCATAATTTGATAATTATGTTTTTTTTAAATTTACTGTATCACTGCAAGGTTAAATTACAGTATATGTAATATATTAAAAAGATGGTTTTTTTTAAAAACACCCATTGTTCAGAAATTACACACACACACACACACACACGAAAAATCTAACTCTTGGTACCAAGTAATTAATGTGGCAAGAGACTGTTCTTTCAGAGAGTTCAGGTGCACAGGTTAGCAAGATTTCAGTTTTAATAACTTCTCCCTACTGGACCACTTCTAGTTGAAATAATCTCCTATTTATATCTACCTTTATTTCACTTACAAGATATCATTAAGTAGTCTTCAGAAGTGCTCTTGCCATCATCATCATCTTCAGTTTTTATTGTAACTGTAGAACCAGGAACAGTACTGGCTGCTTGAATCACAGTTTCTGTATCTGAATTAGTTACAAGAACTTCTTCTGAAACCATTGTGGGTGAGTCAGCTCCTGACACAGAGTCTTGCACCACATGTTCCAAATGTCCATCAGGACCCGTAACAAGGTCAGCCACAAAAACCTGATCAGGAACTCTAACAGTTTCCGTTATTAGATCAGAAGTCAAAACATGATCACTGGTATCTAAAGCTTCTTCTATAGCAACATCAGCTTCCAACACAGATTCAGGAACAATTACACCTTCTGTTACAACATCAGTTTCAGTGATGATATCTGGTCCTTGGACAACTTCAGCAGCTAAGCCATGATCAAGAGTTATTCCGTCATCCGTGACAACATCAGAAACTAATACAGCTTCAGGGACTGATACAACAATATGGTCGCCATCAATATGAGCAGTGCCAGCCATTCCAGCCACTGTGAAACAATTGTGAATGAGAGAAAATGTTAACATTCACACTACTGTATCACATGTACTGTATCTAAGGAATATAACTAAGGTACAAGCTATGCATAGAAGAGTGCTCCCTTGCCTTCTAACAAATTTCATTACATTTTACATACCTCAAGATAAGAATGAATACTATCTTGTAATAAGCAACAAAGAGTCCTGTGGCACCTTATAGACTAACAGATGTATTGGAGCATAAGCTTTCGTGGGTGAATACCCACTTCGTCGTGGGTATTTACCCACAAAAGCTTATGCTCCAATACATCTGTTAGTCTATAAGGTGCCACAGGACTCTGTTGCTTTTTACAGATCCAGACTAACACGGCTACCCCTATCTATCTTGTAATATTCTATGATTTTAAAATTAAACAAAACAAAAGCACAAAAAACCCAAATCTTTCTTTAAAAAGAACATTAGGTCAAATCTGCCCCCCCAATTTAGGTTTAATAAAGTTGAGATTTAAAAGCCAAAAGGTCAGTAGCTGATTCCATTATATGTATTCTAAAAAAGCTAAAACATTTTTCTATTATGCTAGCAACTTGAAGGCTGCATTATTTTGTTAGTGCAACAGAGCCCGAACAGCAAAGCTGACTAAACAGCATGAAACTGGCTGGCTTTGCTGTGACACAAGATTACAGTTTTTGATATGTTTAAAGAAACTGTTGAGTTCAAACTGTCAAAAATATCACTTGTTTTACTTGCGTATCAAATTATGCCAGAGGTTTCAATTATTCACTCTAGTAAATATTACAATTTTCCTTTCTAGGAAACATAGCCGACAGGGATCTGGGCTGCAAGAGAAGCCATGTTAGAAATATCCAATTATTTAAAGCCTAAATAAAAACAATAATTATAATTTTTATGGATACAATATTCAACAACATAAGCCCTTTTAAAATGAAGGTGGTAAATAATATTTTCCATTTTTATTGTAATTAATTTGGCACAGTCAAAGGACTTATGCCATTAATACTAGCTCTGCAGAATGGTCCTCCCCATACAAATAATAATAATTAAAAAAAAACCTCTACTGATAGATGGCAGAGTTAGGGACCTGCAGGTCCAGGAGAGAGTCAAGACTGCCCATTGTACCATTCCTTTCAAATATTGGAGGCTGGTGCAGTCACTATTATCTTACTTTTGCCCTGTCTACATGAGAAAACAGTAGCAAATTAACTAAATTAGTTTAGAAACTGCTTTAGTTAAATCAATACAACATTTTGGATGGACATTAATTTTAATTTAGGAGCTTCTAAACATAATTACACAGGCAGGCATGCATGCAGTGGGAATTCAGGACAGCAGCCAGCGGGGAGGCCATAAGAACATGGATCTAAAGTAGGGTGGGCAAATTACAGTCCAGGGGCTGCATCCAGCCCTCCAGACATTTTAATCCGGCCCTCGAGCTCCCGCCGGCTTGCCCCATTCCGGCACTTCAGCTGGGGAGCAGGGTCGGGGGCTTGCCCCACTCCGCGCGGCTCCCAGAAGCAGCATGTCCCCGCCTCCGGCTCCTACACATAGGGGCAGCCAGGGGTCTCCGCACGCTGCCCCTGCCCCAAGCGCTGCCTCCACAGCTCCCATTAGCCGGGGTCTGCAGTCAATGGGGGCTGCAGGGACGGCACCTGCGGACAGGACAGCGTGCGGAGTCGCCTGGCCGTGCCTCTGTATAGGAGCCGGAGGGGGGACATGCCGCTGTTTCTGGGAGCTGCTTGAGGTAAGTGCCGCCTGGAGCCTGCACCCCTGACCCCCTCCCATGCCCCAACCCCCTTCCCCAGCCCTGATCCCCCTCCCGCCTTCCGAACCACTCCATCCCAGGCCAGAGCAACCTCCTGCACCCCCAACCTCTCAGCCCCAACCCAGAGCCCGCACCCCCAGCTGGAGCCCTCCTGCCTCCCCCCTGCACCCCAACCCTCAATTTCGTGAGCTTGCCGTACAATTCATGGCTTGCCATACAATTTCCATACCCATATGTTGCCCTCAGGCCAAAGAGTTTGCCCACCCCTGATCTAAAGGGACTCAAGCTATTATGCTCCAGGAGGGCCTAAGATGTAATGTGGAAGCCCAAGATCTGAGAGATTTTCTTACAGATCGCTGGCCATTCATGGAGCACAGAGGCCTTAGCTGTTCCACAAGTGGGAGAAAGGCTAAATCCAGGCTAAATCCTGTCCCTCTACCATCCTAACAGATCAGAAGGAAACAGCAATTTTTGAGCACACAAGAAAAAAACTGTCACACTGCCTTTTAAGATAAAGATCTTGTTGAACCACCCTCTCTGTTTAAGGATCTCATACTGTAAGCTATTGAAAGCCTTGATTACCATTTAATCAATGAGGATTGAGGGTACTCAGCGCTACAGAGAACTTTTTACAAACTGCCCCTTAGTCAACTCACTGAAGTTCTACTTCATCGAGAATTAACGCTGCAATTTTAAAAATTGATACAGACTTTTTCCAACATCAGCAACTAAAGTGTACACTGATAAAAGTGGGAATTCAAATATGTATAGCTTGTTTCCTGAAGGACTGCCTCTGTATGGCATTGTGAAGACAAAATTAAATACATACTAAATATTACTATAAACTGTTAGTTAACCTTACATTTGAGCATGAGCTACATTCAATGATGTAGAAAATGTTTTATTTAAAAGATCTCTCCCATTTTATGCATTAGTGTTTAAAAATAAAATGTTTTACCAAAATCTTGCATAATCATAGTGTGAGGCATTTTGGACTCTTGTGTCTGCAATCCAAGACTTCCACCACCTGGATCCATAGTCAGCTAAGCTCTTTCACAAATAGCTGTAAAAACAAAATTGTAACATATTAAATGCATATTATATTAACGTTGATTTAGCTCTACTGGACTAAAGTCTGATTCACTCTGTATAAGTCCATGCGTGCAGACATGGAAATGTGTCCCTGAAAAGCTGAAGGGAAAAAAAAAAATAGATGCTACCTTACACAATTCACTTTGTCATATTGTTTTATGATCCTGTATTAGATCTCAATCCTGCAAACACATCCATGAGTAGCCTGATAAAGTCAAAAAGGACAAAGTGAGCAAAATTAAAGCAAGTGCAAGTATTTGCTGGACTGGATCTTAGTTACAAAAACAAACGAGTAAAAATTGTGTGATGCACTATTTAGGTTACAACTTGTAAGGATTTACCTAGAATGTGCTACTGGAACATCCTTAACACTCAGAACTCCAGACAGACACATAGCTTTAGCCCAAGGGGTACTAACTGAGCACAAACTTTTTGTATCTCTGTTCGGAGTAGAATATAAAAATATGCTCTGAAATTCTCTCCATAGCATGACTAATAGCTCATTAAAATGTCAAAAGCACTACTGACAACAGCAACAAATTATGTGCCAAGTATTAGTTAGCAACTGAACACAGTTACCTAGATCCTATTAGACACACAAAAATCTGTTATGAAGCAGTTTGAGTTGCTACAAATACAACTTACCTACCCACAAAAATAAGGAAATCAAAGGTAAGCCACCTAACAAGCACACACATTCAACCCACAAGCACGCACTTTAACATTACAACTGCAATATACTATAGATCATGCACCAAAACCTTAACTCTGCCCCATTTTCATCTTTCTGTACATACTTTTTACCTGATTATTTCCTCCCTTCCCCAACACTAGTACATGTAGACAGCTGGTGTAGCAAAAGGTAGTGATGAGAGAGGATAGTCTAGGAAAGGGTTGTGGCTGTAAAGGCAGTTAAAGGGGAGGATGGAAGCTCACATCCCAGGTGGATGCCTGGTTTAAGTTATCAGGGCATGGTCTGTGGCATATTGTAGTTGTAGTAATAGTAAGGTGGAGCAGAGGTCTGTACTGTAGGAGACTTTTTATGTCTTTGTTTTTGAGAGCTTGCCAGGTAGGTTGCGTGTGCTTCACAAAATTTTTTATATACAGACGCTCCCCAGGTTATGCAAACCCGACTTACGGAAATCCGCACTTAGGGAAAAAGTTCCGTAAGCTTTTTTTTTTTTTTTTTTCGTAATTGTTGGAGATACGTTCCTGATTGACACAAAATTCGACTTATGCAAGGCATTCCGGAAAGGAATGCTTGCGTAAGTCAGGGAGCATCTGTATAACTTTCTTAGGGATTTTTTAAAATAAAAATCTGTCAGTAGCTGCACATTTACCCTTTTCTTGTAGAATAAAATCTGACAAAAGTGTAGCTCCTATGGTTTTGTTTTCATTGCTTTGTTAGCTGGAGGTATACCGTATAACTCAAGTTTTGCCCCTAACCCGACTTCTGTCCACAAAGAAAATCTCTAGCTGGAGTTAAGTGGTGCTTTAAGATGTAAACTAGCTCATCTATCAGAGATATGGGAGGGGGTTGGAGAAGGGCTGGATGAGGGGTTGAAGTTCAAATGGTGATGAAGTTGGAGCTAGTAATGCTGTGGAAATGAAGTTATAACAGCTCAATGGCTAATCCAACTACCCTGCTAATTCAATCATTCTGTGCTGCTAATCAAATCACTCTGCATAGTGTTGTTTTGCAGTGTGGTCACTCTCACTCCAGCTTGCTAGCTCCAATGGAGTAACTCTAGTGTACCAACTAGAGCTAACTATTTAGCTGTTGCAGGGAAGACAGTGAGGGCTTGGCTACACTGGCAGATGTACAGCGCTGAGAGTTAAACCTGCCTTCGTACAGCTGAATAGGGAAAGCGCTGCAGTCTGTCCACACTGACAGCCGCCAGCGCACTGTCGTGGCCACATTTGCGGCACTTGCAGCGGCATTGGGAGCAGCGCATTATGGACAGCTATCCCACAGAGCACCTCTTCCCATTCTGGCGCCGTGGCTTGTGGGAAGGGAGCGGGGGGTGCGGGGCATTCTGGGTCCTGTCCCAACGCCCCGTGATGCATCGCTTCACATCCCAGCAATCCCTGTGTTTCCATCCACATTTGGCACCATCTTTCAACGGTTATTGTGCAGCGTGATCTGTGTGTTCTGTTTCGGTCTGCGGGAAATGGAGCCCGAACTGCTGAGGAGTATGCTGACGAGTCTCGCCTTCGCGTCACGTTTAGCAGTCGAGCTATTCCTTAGGATCCGACATGACAGTGAGGAGTCCGAGGAGGATTCCGACAATGATAGCGAGTCACGTAACGCGTATGACACGAAATTGTTTGTCTCATTCACGGACATGCTCAGCACCGTGGAATGCCGCTTCTGGGCTCGGGAAACAAGCATTTAGTGGTGGGATCACATCGTCCTGCAAGTCTGGGATGACGAGCAGTGGCTGCAGAACTTTTGGACGAGAAAAGCCACTTTCATGGGACTGTGTGAGGAGCTCGCCCCCACCCTGCGGCGCAAGGACACGAGACTGAGAGCTGCCCTGCCGGTGGAGAAGCGGGTGGCTATTGCAATCTGGAAGCTGGCAACTCCAGACAGCTACCGATCGGTCGCGAACCAGTTTGGAGTGGGAAAGTCGACCGTTGGAATCGTGCTGATGCAAGTTTGCAGGGCCATTAATAAAATCCTGCTCAGAAGAACCGTGACTCCGGGTAACGTGCAGGACATTGTGGATGGCTTTGCACAAATGGGTTTCCCTAACTGTGGAGGGGCAATAGATGGGACGCATATTCCTATTCTGGCCCCGGAGCACCTAGCCTCCGAGTACGTTAATCGGAAGGGGTATTTCTCTATGGTACTCCAGGCGGTAGTGGATCACCGTGGGCGTTTCATTGACATTAATACAGGGTGGCCCGGAAAGGTGCATGATGCACGCATCTTTCGGAACACTGGCGTGTTCAGGAAGCTGGAGGCCGGGACTTTTTTCCCCGATAGGAAGATCACAGTAGGGGAAGTCGAAATGCCCATTGTGATCCTTGGAGACCCCGCTTACCCGCTAATGCCGTGGCTCATGAAACCCTACACAGGGTGCCTTGACAGTAGCAAGGAACGGTTCAACTACAGGCTGAGCCGGTGCCGAATGACTGTGGAGTGTGCTTTTGGCCGTTTAAAGGGCCGCTGGCGATCTCTGTATGGGAAGCTGGACTTGGCAGAAAACAGCATCCCCGCGGTTATATCCGCGTGCTGTACCCTCCATAATATTTGTGAAGGGAGGGGTGAAATATTCAGGCAGGCATGGACCTCCGATGTTCAACACCTGGAGGCTGAATTTGCACAGCCAGAGAGCAGGGCTACTAGACGGGACCAGCACGGGGCTGCTAGGATTAGGGATGCCTTGAGGGAGCAATTTGAGGCTGAAAGCCAGCAGTAATGTCTGGTGCCCTGTGGTTACAATGTTGGTAGGAATCTGTGTTTGCTTCACTGATTTGCAGTGCCTGGTTCCTGGCCTAATGGATCTTTTACTTTATGCAATAATAAAGAATGTTTTCAAAACCAAAATATCCATTTATTGAAAAGAAAATAAATTTATTGAAAGAAACAACTGTTTGGGAATCAAGAAAGGGCAATGGGGTGGGGTGGGGTTGGGATGGGGAATGGTACAATCAGAGATCTGCGTATGTCCTGTCTCCACTGCTTTGCATTGAGTGCTGCACTTCATGATGTCTATACTGCATGGTGATGGGGGTTGAGTGCAGGGGGTAAGGCTCGTAGTTTTCAGAGCTGGGTGGTGAAGATACCGGTGTTGGAGGCAGCAGTTGGCGGTAAGAACCCGCACGTTGGGGAAAGTGGGTTGGAGGGGACATGGGGGCACAAGGTAACGAGTTTTGGGGCAAGGGCTGCATGGGGGGGCGGGCGCGGTAGTGCTCCGCCTGCATGGCTACGAGCTCCTGGATAGAGTCTGCTTGGCGCTCCATGATGGTTATCAGCCTATCCGTGCTTTGCTGCCGGTGCTGTGTGGCCTGCCGCCGGTGCGATGAGTTTTCCTGGCGGATCCTGCTTTCTGTCTCCCTCCACTCCTGCGCTCTCTCCCTCCACTCCTGGGCTTTTTGATTTTCTTTAACAGACTGCTGCATGACTTGGTGCAGCATGTCTTCCTTGCTTTTCCGCGGTCTCCTCCGGAGTCTTTGCAGTCTTTGAGCAGGTGTAAACACGGACGGCTGAGGTCTCAAGGTTGCATCTGCAAAGGCAAAATGCAACACTTAACAGAGGCAGCATTGTTTAAACCAGACAGAGTAATCATTCCCCCGCACTTGAGGAGGGCACACACAGTGTACACAATAGCATAATTTTCCTGTCCCAAAGAGAGCGGACATAACCCACGGGAGCCCCAAAATGGTGAGTAAGGGGGACTGATTGTTTCTGGGCTGCACTGTCTTCTGGGTTTCTGTGCCTTGGGGAGAGCCAACAGCTGCAGGGGGCACCTACACTGAACACTGTCCCAAAATTTTCCACAGGAGTTCGTCCTGGAAGATATCTCACTGCTGAGGGTGACCTGGGAAGCAAGGGAGGGTCTTCTATTGCAATGCGGCTTCCGCCCTGGCCCATATGCAGCTTCACTGTGTGCAGCAATGGTCCCCCCGCCCCTCGCGGCACAGTGGCGCGGACACGTTAGCCTGACTGGGACAAGGACCACGGTGGCTCTCCCAAGAAACCTGCGCAAGCGCATTGCCCACATTCTGGATGAGACTTTCGAAGAGATTACCGCGGCCGATTACCGCGAAGTGATAGACCACATCAATGCGCTATTCCACATCTAGGCATGCATGCAGCCCTAACCCTCCTCTCCCGAAAATCTTCCTTCCCAAAAAATAAAGCGCTTACCGGGAACACGCTCTTCAGTTTGTCCTCCACCAGTTTGTCCTCCACCAAGTACCGGCTGCTGCGACTGGCTAGCTTCCTCCGGGCTCGAGAAGAGCTCCTGGCTGCATGGACCCAGGTAGTCCGGGGTGTCTCCAACCGCCCCAGCACCCTGACTCCCGGTTTCCTCCTCGTCCTCCTCCTCCACCACCCGCTCTGAAGTGTCCATGGTGGTGCTCGGCATGGAGGAGGGGTCACCCCCAAGTATCTCATCCAGCTCTTTATAGAATCTGCAGGTCGTGGGGGGAGCACCCGAGCGGCTGTTTGCCTCGCGGGCTTTGCGGTAGGCATTCCGCAGCTCCTTCACCTTAATCCTGCACTGCAGAGCGTCCCGGTCATGGCCCCTTTCAATCATGGCCCTTGATATCTGCCCGTAGGTATCGTAATTCCTACGGCTGGAGCGCAGCTGGGACTGGACAGCTTCCTCCCCCCAAACACTGATGAGGTCCAGCAACTCGCCATTGCTCCATGCTGGGGCTCGCCTGGCGCGTGGAGGCATGGTCACCTGGAAAGATTCGCTGATAGCACTCCACACCTGGCTGGCTGAGCAAACAGGAAGGGGATTTTTCAAATTCCCGGGGAATATAAAGGGTGGGTCTGATGGTTGGTCACCTGAGGCCAGGGCAGTAGAGTTCGAACTGATGACCAGAGTGGCTAGAACAGGCATTGTGGGATACTGCCGAATACTTCTGGAGGCCAATCAGTGCGCATTGGGCGGCTACACTGGCGCCGCAGCGCAATACTACTTATTCTTCTGGGGGAGGTGTTGTACAAGCAGCGCTGTATCTGCAGAGATACAGCGCTGTACGTGCCTTGCCAGTGTGGACGGGTAGTGAGTTACAGCGCTGTGGGCGGCTTTATTGCGCTGTAACTTGCCAGTGTAGCCAAGCCCTGAGTTATAAACACGAATAGTAGCCGAACAGGCATTATTATTTTTATTTGAATAGCAATAGTGTCTAGCCCCAGTTGTGGACCAGGATCCCATTGTGCCAGGAGCCATACAAACAGAACAAAAAGACAGACTGAAAGTTCATAGGGGCAGGGACTAAGGGTATGGCTACACTTGCAGATGTAGAGTGCTTTGAGTTAAACCAGCCTTCGGAGAGCGCACTAGGGAAAGCGCTGCAGTCTGTCCACACGGAGAGCTGAAAGTGCACTGGCGTGGCCACATTTGCAGCACTTGCAGCTGCATTGGGAGCGGTGCATTATGGGCAGCTATCCCAGCATTCAAGTGGCTGCAACGTGCTTTTCAAATGGGGGGTGGGGGTGGAGTGTGATGTGTGTATGTGGGGGGGGAGAGTGTGGGTTTTTGGGGTGCTGAGTGTGTCAGCATGCTGTCTTGTAAGTTCAGACCCCCCTCCGTCCCCCGCCTCTCTCTCACTCACTCAAAGCAAACAGTAGCTGTTTGGTTTTTTTCCTCGGACCAGATAAGCAGCAGGCACTCCGAAAGGGCACTTCCACATTCCTCCCGAGTTCACAATAAAGACAAGAGAGGCCACTTCAGTTAAGGGGATTATGGGACGTTTCCGGAGGTCAATCAGAGCGTAGTAACGTAACTTCTCGTTTACACTGAAGCTGCAGCGTCTCACCCAATACGCATCAGACGTGCATCAGACGTTATCCCTCTCGGGGAGGTGGAGTACCAGAAGTGCTCTAGCCAGGGAGTCAGAGCGCTCTACATGCCTTGCCAGTGTGGACAGGGAGTGAGTTAGAGCGCTCTGGGCAGCTTTATTGTGGTATAACGTGCAAGTGTAGCCAAGGCCTTAGTATAAGACAAGGGACAACAGATGGATACAAACAGATGGGGGAGCACAAGGCAACAATAACACAATATAGGTCAGGGTCCCCCCCAAGTCCCTGCTTCAGGTCCTTGTACTGTCTCTTCTCCTGCCCAGCCCCCCGACCTCCGGCAAACACCCAAGGGAGTCTTGGAGCAAACAAACAAGAAGAGTCCTCTCCCTTCTTTCCTTCCTTATGGGGGAAGGGAGCCTGTGGGAAATTTTAAGAAAGCAAGGGTGACCGGGAACTCAGGCAGTCTTCCTGGGTCAGACCTTTTGGCTTAGCCTACACAGGGTTCACCTCCAGCCCCTCCTCTAGGGCCTGCTGCTTGGAGGCTGGTTCATACAGCTTTGGGAGCAGTGAGCCTTGTTGCTGTCTCCTCAGCAGGACTGATTGGACGGTGGGGGTTGGGGAGGGAGCCTTCCTGTGGCAGGTTTTCCCTTTTAAGCTCCCACCCCCAGATAGAACAAGCTTTACAGCTGTGCTTCGCTGCCATTGAACAGGCCCAGAGGAGCTCCTTAGTCCCCTCTCTATCAGTGTGTGGGTGTGCCCCTTCATAGTTAGCATGACAGGCAATGGTCTCAGCGCACCAACAGCCAACCCATTATTAAGTTTTTTGTAGGCCTCCTGTCAAAAGGAGTTTTAAGAAGAATTATAAAGGAGAAAAATGAGTTAGTTTTGCAGATGTTTATAGAGTGCTTCTCCCAACCATGAGAAGCAGCATGGGAGAAAGCACAAAGGTGTCTGAAAATTAAACAAGTAAGCTATGGAGGCTGACATCATGGGTTCGTCAGAGGTGGGAGTCAACATTTTGATACTGAATGAAAGATAAGTAGGGTGAGGATAGGTCATAAAAGACCATGAAAACGAAGACAAATTTGATATAATAAAGAGAGAACAAGTGAAGTGATGTAAAGAGAGGGTGACATGGTCAAAGTGACAGGCTAGAAAAATGATCTTTGAAACAGCATTCCGAACGGATATCAGCGGGGCAAGATTGCATTTGCCAAGGTCAGAGAAAAGGATGTCACAATAATTGAGAGAGGAGATGATGAGAATCTGGACAAAAGTTTTAGCTGTGGATAAATAGGAAAGACTGTATCTTAGAGAAGTTATGCAGAAAGAATATGCAAAACTTAGACATAGCCTGGAGGTGAGTACCAAGAGAGAGGTCCTAGTTGAAGATACTCTTGCCCATAACCTGGGGGTTGAGTGGTGGTGATGAAAGGGAGGATTAAGAGCTGTTTTAGCCACTTAGAGCTTGAGCTGACAACTAGATGCATACAAAAAATTTGACAATGGTTAGGTCACTAGTCTGCTAATACCACTACCTATCATGATGACCAATTCTGTCTCATCATTTTCTTGTACTTTCCTGTCTGTCTGTTACAGTTAGATTATAAACTATTGGGGGAAAGGCCCATCTTTATGCATCACCTAGCACAAATGGATTCTGATCCATGACTACAGCTCCTAGGTGCTACAATAATATATCTAAATAACAGACATCTTCTCTGACAGTGGCCCTGGGTTCAGATGCTTCAGAGGAAAGTGTAAGAACCCTTCTGTAGGCAGATCAGAGAATCTGCCTCTCACATTAGGTCTCCAATAATAAGAGACTGGTTTAGGCACTGATGCATAACCTTTAATATCTCTTCCAAAATTGTAATTAATTGTAACAACTCTGGATATTATCTATACAAATGTCCAATCCCTTTTGAATATTGCTAAATTCCTAGCCTCAATGATTTCCTATGACATTTTTTCCACAGTCTAACTACACCTCTACCTCGATATAACACGAATTCGGATATAACTCGGTAACGCAGTGCTGGGGGGGGGTGGGGGGGGGGGGGCTGCGCACTCCGGTGGATCAAAGCAAGTTCAATATAACACGGTACGATTTTTTGGCTCCCGAGGACAGCGTTATATCGAGGTAGAGGTGTATATGTTGTGTAAAGCAGCACTGGTTTTGAATTTGCCACCTTTTAACTGAATGTCCCCTTGTTCTTGTATTCTGACACAGGGAGAAAAACATTCTTGATCTACATTCTTTATTTTATATACTGTTATCGTGTCCTCTCTTAATCCCCCTCCTAAATAAATAATCCCAACCTCTTCAATCTCTATTTATAATTTTTTCATGCCCTTGATCATTTTTCTTGCCTGTCTCTGATCCCCCTCAATTCTGCAATATCTTTTTGAGATGGGGTGACCAGTATTGCAAAGTATTCCAGATGAGACTGCACCACTGATTTATAAAAAAGGCATTATAATATTTTCTGTATTATTCCCCATCCCATTCCTAAGGCATCGTTTGCTTTGTTGACCACCACCGCACATTGAGGAGCTCTTCATTCAGCTGTCTATAATGACACCCAGATTCCTCTTTTGAGCTGATTCAGTTAATTTAGAATCCTGTAAGATGTACAAATAGTTTAAATTTGCACATTTACCTAGCTTGTTTTAGGTCTCTGAAATTCCTCGCCATCTTCTCTGATTAACCTAAATAAGTTGGTGTTGTCTACAAATTTTCTATCTCACTACTCAACACTATACACTTTTGAACACATAGGTATATTTGATAGTCTCCAATCCTCTAAAACAATGGCTGTTTTTAATGAGAGAATTCATATTTTTCTAAGTGGCTCAGCTACTTAATGCTTAAAATTCTGCAGATCATTTGGGTCTGGTGATTTGCTGCTTTTTAAATTATCAATTTCCTCCAGGCACCTCCTTCTTCCAACATCTCAATCTCCAATAGCACCTCACCTTTATTCCCAGAAAAGAACTAGTCTGGGGTAGGTAAATTCCCAACATTCCTGGCACTGAAGACAGATGCAGAGAAATCATTTAGCTTCTCAGCAAAGTCTTCATTTTCTTTAAATGCTTCCTCTAGCTCCTGGTGATCCAGCAGACCCATCAATTTTTTTTGCAGGCTTTCTGCCTCCAATGTACTTAAAGAATCTCTTTGTTCTTACACCTTTAACTGTCTGTTCTTTTAAATCCATTTTGGCCCTTCTATTTTTCCATCTATTGCCTGCTGTAGTTTGTGTTCCTGTCTATTGGTTTCACTAGGGTCAGATTTCCAAATTTTGAAGGATTGTGTTTGGCTCAAATAGGCTCTCAAATTGTTTCATGTAGCTATATTGCAGGGGTGGCCAAACTTACTGACCCTCCGAGCTGCTACAACAATCTTCAGAAGTTTGAGAGCCAGGCCATGCCTGCAGCCTTGTGGGAAGCGCCTGCTGAGACTCGGGGCTTAAGCCTCATGGGAGGCACCTGCCAGGGTTCGGGACTTCTGGATCTCAAAAAAATATTACCCAATCTTAAATTTGGACTTTATTTGGAAAACAAATTTCATTGTTTAAGTTCAAAAAGATGATGGCAACTACAAGCCCCTGATGCTATTGATTCAACTCGGAGGTATTTCACTTATCCACCATGTACAGTGGATTTTTAGTCAGGTCAGGACAAAAAGCAATAAGCTGCCTGTATTCACTTCCAAAGCCATTCAGGATCAATCCCCACGCTCTCTCATTCACTATCAGTGCCCACTTCTAATCTACCCATGATGCCAGCATCCATTTCCCCTTATTACATTTTCAAACAACCCCCTTGTGCTTTCTCCATTGCTGCCATATACTTGAGAGATGTTCACCATTAACATCCACAAAGCTACCTTCAAGTCCCTTCTCAAATCTCCTTTGCTGTGAAGTCTACAAAAAGCTTGAGAATGGTTTTAGTGTGTTGAGACCACAGCCTATCAGTGCTGACTCCTTCTACTCTCTGTCTGTCTGCATCTGTTGATTTAAACTGTAAACTCCTTGGGGCAGGGATGGTCTTTTTGTTCTGTCTGTACAGCACCTAGCACAACAGGGTCCTGATCCATGACTAGGGCTCCTAGATACTATAGTAATAACAAATAATAAATAATTTGGCTAGCACCCACTTGGAACATATTGCAGAAACTGAGCAGATGTAGTCCAAGTAAGGAACATTTTAAGGACTTCAAGACAGGTTAATCTGTGGGCATGGATATCTGAAATCTTATGACTGAAGTCTCTCTTACTTTTTGAGGACAGGATCTCATTTGAAGCTTTGCAAAAATCAGAAGTGCTACGTTGTCATTCCTGAAATTTGTTCTTGGGCCAATGACAATAATGATCCTGCTTAGTAATCTGATTCCACAGCATTTTGTGTGCACCACAACCTCAGTATTAGACTAGGTACTTTTTTGCCCACAATGCCTCCTGGATCCAGATACTAAGGGGAAATGCAATTGGGCAGCAGGCTTCTAGCATACTCCTCTAGTACCATACTGGAAAACTTCCTCCAGAACTGCAGTATCATGGGTAGGACAACTGTTGTAGTGAGGGGCCCCAATACTACCTCCCTGGATGCAGAACTACCTTCACAATCCTGTGATGTCCGTATACTCCACCCTTTCTGAACTTTTGCTGATGGAAGTGTTTGGCTGTAAGGGACTTTGATGGAGAGGCAGGAGGCTTCAGAAGCCCAGTGACTTCACTACTGTCCATTATGGGTGTTTGTTTTAAAGGTAATCATCTAACTGGAGGATAGGGGGTAACTCCTGGTCCTTGAGAAGGGTTATCACCTAATTACAAAGTTCAGTAACAGCTGAGTTATAAATATACAAATAATCACAGGCAAAAGTCTTAAAAACCACCATAATCAGAAGCTATCAAGTTGTGCAGTACTAAAGAGAGGTTACTTACCAATAACTTGGGATACGTCTACACTGCCCATGTTACAGCGCAGCCGCGGCGCTGTGACGCGGGCAGTGTAGTCCCGTTTTATCACGGGGGGGGAGGGGCTCTCCTGGCGACAAAAAATAACCATCCCGAATGAGGGTGCTCCCGGCGATAAAGTGCTTTCTATACTGGCGCTTTTCAGCACTAAAACTTTTGTCGCTTAGGGGTGTGTTTTTTCACACCCCTGAACGACTAAAGTTTTAGCGCTGAAAGTGGCAGTCTGGACACAGCCTTGTTCTTTGTGAGTGTTGACCTGCATATTCCCACATGTGGGACTGGCCCCTTCTGGTGTTGAGCTGCTAAATCTTCTGGAGAACAGTGCCTGTTGAGGCCACTCAGCCCTCCTTCTCCCTTTCCCTTGCAGGGGATTTTAATAGTATAAAAGGGGCAGGGGCTCAAACCGTCCTTCAGTTTTTCCCTAATTTCAGAATTCTTGACCGGAGACTCCAAAGAGGTTCAGAAGATGAGTGAGGGGTGTGAATATGTAGCAGCAACACACTTGAAGAACAGCTACTAGTAAGTAACTTCTCTTTTTTTCTTCTAGTGGCCCCAAGTACATTACTACTTGTGAGAAACTAGAGCAGTACAACTGTTAGGAAAGTTGGCTGAGGAGTTCTAGATGAACAAGGACTGTAAAAACTACAAAAGCAAGGAGGAGTTCTAAATGGAAAGTTAAGAGAGACCTAGAAGGAAGTGCAATTTCACTCCCCCACGGACAATTTTTTTGTTTCAAGCAACAGCTTTACAAATTCCATGAAAGAGACAGGGATGCTACCTTTGGATTAGTTTTTGATAGTTCCAAATGACTGAAGACCAGATGAGTCATAACAAGGATGTAGGAGAGACTTGTGGAAACACAAACATAATAGAGGCCTGATAAAATGGAAACAGAGATGACTTGAGATTGAAAGTGGGGAGTATGACACTGGCTAAATCACATTTCCCATATAGGCTACCGTTTATATAGAGAATTAGTTATTTGGCCTGTATCTCACTAAGTTATCTATGGCTAAGATGAATGTCCTATTAACAGATGATATTCTGCAAATAGCAGACCAGAGGTCCCAAGAGTTTTGTGATACAAGACTTGACCCCAAAGGAAAAGAGATACATGCACCCGAGGAAAACCCCAGGGCAGCTAAACGAATATATTCACACTGTGAATATATTCACAGCACAACCAAGTGTATTGCTAAGAAAAAATTCAGTTTCTTTGAGTGCAGCCATCAAGCTATCGGTACATGGAGCAACCCATCCATAAACTAGGTTATCATAAGGCAAATGAAGACTGCTGACAGAGCTTGTGAGGGTGGAAGCTGAAATCACAACCTATGCAGCCTGGTGAAATTCAAAATGCAGTTTTTAATGTTCAAGTTGTAACAGATAGCAACATTAAAGAAAGAAGTTTGTTAGTAAACTGGAAAGCGATGCTAGCATGAGACCTAAGTAGTTTGAAGATAAAATTGCAAAGACCTGGTTACAGCTATGTCAACATCTTGGCTCCATCCCAACTGCCCTGCAGAGAGAGATCTCCTGCGCCAACAAAATAAGGGAACACACAGGAATTCCCCATTCCAGTTCAAGATAGGGCAGTCTGCCAATGACACTGGGTCCTGTTTTGCTTCAGGATCACACTGGACATAAGGAGTGTTCTCTAATAAACAGTCCTAGTTGGGAACTTTCTTCCTTGCTTAACACGTAAGGCCAGACTAAGACCTAAGAAAGACATTTGTGCTGTTGTACACCACCTCGAACCTACTTGGACACTTTCTCTGGCAGATAATTCTTTGGCCTTGATTGAAGTTTTTCAGGCTACACAAATGGCTCTCACCCCTACAGCCCTGATGGGGAGATTTCATTTCCCACAGAATTCACAAATCTTGGAAAGTCTGGAAAACAAGGTGAACATTACAGTCCACATTTGGAAATATTACCGTAGATAGTAAGAAAATGACATGGAAATTCTCTGATGGGCACTTGTTACTTTGCCATTCTGCATCTTGTATGAGCGGAGACATAAGTGGTGTAAGAAGTGTCAAGAAGAGTAGTATCTTTGTAATTAGTCTTATGGAGGCCACAAACAGTGTGGATAGTTATCATCCAGTTATGCTATTAAGGAACTTGTACAGGATTCTATTTTTTTCTTTTTTACTTTAAATTGTATGCAACAGGTCTAGAGTTTGTCCTATAAAAGGAGGTAATATAAAAACCAATGTCAAATAGTTTGAAAAGTGGCTTACGCTAAGTTAACAGCGCTGGATCTTTGGCATCAAACTGTAACAGAAATGTAGGACTGGAAAGGGCCTCGACAGGTCGTCTAGTCCAGTCCCCTGCACTGAAGCAGGACTAAGTATTATCTAGACCATCCCTAACTGGTGTTTGTCTAACCTGTTCTTAAAAACCTCCAATAACAGCGATTCCACAACCTCCCTAGGTAATTTGTCCCAGTGCTTAACTACCATTACAGTTAGGAAGTTTTTCCTAATGTCCAACCTAAATCACCCTTGCTGCAATTTAAGCCCATTACTTCTTGTCCTGTCTTCAGTGTTTAAGGAGAACAATTTACCATCTTCCTCTTTATAACAACCTTTTACATATTTGAAGACTATCATCATGTCCCCCTTCAGTCTTCTCTTCTCCAGACTAAACAAACCCAGTTTTTCCAATCTTTTCTCATATATCATGTTTTCTAGACCTTTAATCATTTTTGTTGCTCTTCTCTGGACTTTCTCCAATTTGTCCATATCTTTCCCAAAGTGTGGTGGCCAGAACTGGACACAGAACTCCAATTGAGGCCTTATCAGTGCTAAGTAGCATAGAAGAATTATTTCTTGTGTTTTGTTTACAACACTCCTGCCAATATATCCCAGAATGATGTTTGCTTTATTTGCAACAGTATTACTTTGTTGACCCATATTTAGGTTTGTGAACCACTATAAACCCCAGATCTTTTTCTGCAGTACTCCTTCCCAGGCAGAAACCATGCTAGGCATAAGCAGACTAAGCAATTGCTTAGGGCCCTAAGCAGCTTAAGGGGGTCCCCTATTCGCTTTTTACTATGTGTTGTGTTTGGGGGCAAGGGGATATTCCTGTTTAGGACACCTAATGGGCTAGCACCAGCTCTGTTTCCAGGCAGTCATTTCCCATTTTATATTTGTGCAACTGATTCTTCTTTCTTAAGTGTAGTACTTTGCCTGTCCTTATTGAATTTCATCATATTTATTTCAGATCATTTATCCAGTTTGTCAAGATCATTTTGAATTCTAATCCTGTCCTCCAAAACGCAACCCCCTCCCAGCTTGAAATCATCTGAAAACTTTATAAGTGTACTCTCTATGGCATTATCCAAATTATTTATGAAGATATTAAACAGAATTGGATCCAGGACATATCCCTGCAGGACACTTGATATGTCCTTCCAGTTTGATTGTGTACCATTAATAACTACTCTCTGAGATTTCCAGAGCAGCTTTTCCAACCAGTTTTGCACCCACCTCACAGTAGATTAATTTAGGCTATTTTTCTCTAGTTTGTTTATGAGGTGGTCATGTGAGATAGTATCAAAAGCCTTAGTAAAATTTGAGTTACATCACATCTACAGCTTCCCCCCATTCACAAGGCTTGTTACCCTGCCAAAGAAGGATATTAGGTTGGTTTGACATAATTTGTTCTTGATAAATCCATGTTGACTGACACTTATCACCTTATTATCTTCTATGTGTTTACAAATTGATGGATTTACTTGCTCCATTATCTTTCCGGGTACCAAAGTTAAGCTGACTGGTCTATAATTCCCTGGGTTGTCCTTCTTCCTCTTTTTATAGGCAGGTACTATATTTGCCCTTTTGCAGTCCTCTAGGATCTCCTTTATCCTCCATAAATTCTCAAACATAAATGCTAATGGCTCAGAGATCTCTTCATCCAGTTCCTTAAGTATTCTAGGATGTATTTCATCATGTCCTATGTTGACTTACATTGATCCAAGCATCTTATTGCCACTTGTGTTAGGGTACAGAACCACTTAAATTGATGGTTCATCAAGGATATTGAACCTTTGTGCTGCTTATTCTTTGCACTGAACCATTTCAAGCAAGTGGCTCAGAGTCCATTGGGCTGGATGCTCAGCACCAGACTTTGTTGATACAGATTAAACCAGATCAATCACTTACATTGGTACTGAACTACTTCAAGCAAGTGGTTCACTAGTCAATGGTGTAGACACCTGGGTATTGGACTGAGATGACTCAGACTATTGTGGAAACACTAATGGTATAATAGGCACTGAACCTCTTCATCAAGCAGTTCACTAGAGACCACAGTACCAGATCAAAGAAAATTGACTTTGATAGATCAGGGGACCGTAATGCAATTTAGAGTGGGCATTAAGCCGCTTCTGGTTCACTAGAGTTGACTGTGCTGGAACCTTGGCACCAGATTAGGTTGACTTGGAGGGATCCAGGGACTCAGTCCTGTGTCAACAATGCCAGGACCTCAGCACTAAATTGGGTTCACATGGAAGAATCCAAGGATCTTGGTGTCAGATTAAGTAAACCCAGAAAGAGCCAGGGGCAGCAGTACTGTGTCTACTGTGGTAGACCCTTGGCACTGAGCTCAATAAGCCAGTTAAAACTGGGGAACTACATGCAGCCCAAGCTGGGCACTGAGTCACGTAGGCTAGCAGATCTCCAAAGTCAATTCTGGACTTACATTTGCCAGACTTATTTGACCAGATGTGAGGAGACTCTGCTGCTCAAAGCAGGTCCAGATACCTGTGCCAGATGGTACCATGTATTTTCTGTTCTTTTAAATACAGAAATCTGTACTAACTGGCAAACTAACCAAACCAAAAATAGTAGGAAAGGGCCACAGAAAAAGAATCTGTCAAAAAGTCTTGAGGACACCACATGCAATGCGAGTTTACTGCACCTTCAGTGGTTAAGAAGGAACTGAGGGGTGATTGAGGCCCATACTGGTGAAGAGCAAGGGAGGATTAAGTGGCCCCATAGAGGGTGTTTACCAGAAGGTTCTGCAGCTAAACCCCAGGAGGCACCAATCCCACACGTGGGAATATGCAGAGGCCAATTGAATATAACCATATCACCTGAACAATGTCACCCATATCCTCTCTCTTCCTTATCACTCCTACCGTTTGTTCAACTCAACTTGTTGCATGTGGTCTTAAATTTAGATTATAAAGTCTCAGACACACAGACATTCTTGTATTCTGTTTGTACAACTTCTAGCACCACAGGGTGCCAATCCTGATTGGGAACTTTAGGTGTATAATAGAAATAATATTTTGATAGGCCCACAATCAGTGCTTGAATCATTGGGAAATTTTAGGGGTGCCCTTAATGAAAGATGGGAACTATTTTTAGAAGAAAGGCTCAAGTTCCTGTAGCAAAGGATAATGCCCCTTGAGAATTTCCTCTGATCCTACCCTGGATTTCTTGCTCATTAGAGTGGATGCCTTCATTTTTTATTTAAATTGTGGAACATAAAACATCTACAATCTCAGCAGAAGCTACCCCCCCCAAAAAAAAAAAAAGGAATGCTATCCTCAAGTTACAACCTACCCATATCCTCCCAAAAGCAACAGTCAACTCCCCCAGGATTAAAGGCTTTCCCCCAAATATATTCAGAAAAGGGGTGGGTCTCTCCTTAAGTCAAAGAGGGATTTTTTATCATGCCCAAAGCTTGCTAAATTTTCTTTATGTAGGAAAAACAAGGTCCCTGACTGAAGAGCTTCCCATCTAAATAGACAGAGACACAGATGAAGGCTCAGGGAGAGGGATACAGCCAAGGGAATGAGCATGGACACTCGTCCCCAGCTTGTTTAACTCCACTTTCAATTAATGTGTTTTTGTTTTTATATTTACAAATAGTAAAGTTCTGTGCCAATATTGACAAAATAGGAAAAAGTTGTGTGCCAATATTAACATTGGAACTGATGCCCCCTCCCAGCTATAGTTTTTGGGCTGTTTTGTGTTTTGGGGAAGGGGGTATAACACTTCCCTATTTGCTTTTATTTATTTTTGTATTCACATCACACACCTTCCCCCAGCCTAGAAAAAGGTGTGCGTATTTGCGAAGGCGTGTATTGCAGAGGATCCCTCCTACACACTCCACTGCCTAGAAAGGAAAAGGAAGGAAGGTATTTCTAGAAGTCTCCCCCCACTTCCCTGACCAGAAGTGAGGGGGAATATTACAGGGGTCTCCCCATACATCCCCCCTTCCAAGACCAGACATGAGGGGGGATATTCAAGGGGCTCAACATACTTCCCATCAATACCCATCCCTGGCCTCAGGAGAGCTCATGGTGGAGAATTTCCATAGCTTCCCCAAATGACCACCTCAGTGAAAAGGGACCTTCTCATAGGGAACACACACATTGACCCCCTTTTGGTATCCCCCTCCATCCCACAGGAGCAGGCCATGCCTCCCATCCCATTCCCTGTGCGGGGGAGGAGGAGGGGAAGGGAGGGAGAGAGAACAATATTGCCTGGACCAGTTACCTCAGGGGTTGAATCCCCTTGCTTCAGCTTCAATCCTTCCCATGCTCACCCCCTACCAATCACAGATGACAGGAAAGAACACCCTGCAGCAATGGCGCCAATTCAGATTTGCCCTCTCTCTTACCCGCACACTGCATGAGCCAGTGCCACCAGAAATTGAGCTCTTGGCAGACTCAACTGCAGTCCACCATACAGAAACAGACTCCTGTGCGCCAGGCTGCAATACCATTTGTCCTGGCCTCCCCTTCATCTAGCAGGAGGGGCAGCTGGGCCAAATTTGAGTGGTACTGTGACCCCATGTGCTCAATCTCAACACCACTGACAAAAACTTGGGGAGGCCACCCCTTCATCTGTTCAGAGGAGCAGATGGGTCAAATTTCAGTGGCACTGCAAGCACACAACTGGAATGATGCTTCAGACCACTCTGGAAGCAGCTGTACTGATTCAGTTTAAAAGTGGTCCAGCCACATATTCCCTCCCACTGAACTCTGAGCAAGTGCAAAAGCTTTGGGTGTCGGGGGAGATTCAATGTCCCCAGCCTCCCCTCATTGGCAGCACTGCCTTGCAGCCAGTCAGTGGCCTTGCTAGAAAATGACAGAGCACTGTTGCCAAAGCATAGTTTTCTGAAGTGTGGCACTGTAGCTCTATCCTGGATTTCAAGTGTCAGGGTGCTTCTTCAGCAACACCCAGGTGACAAACAAGGGGGCCAGACACAGTACCCTGATGCCTTATAATTAAACACAACTAAGGCAGCCCCTAAAATTAGTAAGGAGGCCTGGCCCCCACAACTCCCCAACCCAGATTCCTAGCACCACTGACAATACTATCAAAAATAATAAATCACAGAGTCTCAATGGAAAAATAAAAATATTTAAGCATCCAATCCTGCAGTCAATTCACACTACAATTTATCCTGACTTCAGTGGTAATTCTGAATGTTGTAAGTGCAGGATTAGGTCCTTTAGTTATTCTCTAAATAAAAAAACAGATATGGAATCTGACATCTTCCAATTTTTGACTGAAAAAAATTATTCTCAAAGTAAGCTACAGCCATACAAACTATTTTTATGACAGATGCTACAGTATATACTTGTTATAACTAAATCAGATTTAATTCTAGACTATAAATGGCAATTGGCATTTGTCAATGGAATGGCAATGACAATATAATATAATATCCTGGCAATTTCCTGACCACACTTTCCCATCCCACCACTCCACCTTCTGAAAAGTTTTAGATGAAAAATCACCAATTACCTTAAATTACAGCTGACTAGATTATAGGGAAGGTGCTTAAAAACAAACACACACACATAGAAACTTCCCAAGTACAAATACTGCTTAGAACTAAGTTAACTAATTAAATGAAGACAAATCAGAAGACAGTCCAGGCTAGACAGACTAATTTCCAATCCGGTTAACAGTTGAGAAAGATTAGGAAGAGTAAAATTTAGATTCCAACGCAACAGAATGCTGAGATGCCTCAATTTCCGCTATAGTCAAAGAGAACTGATGACACTCAGGCCTTAAGTACGTTGGTATTTTGCCAGTTTCAGCAGTTTGTGTCCAGCCAACAATGTGGCTGCACTAGTGTAAACCACAACTGTATACAAGCTGTGATTTGCACCAATGAGCACTGTGAAAGAGCTTAAGCTGGTGCAAATTAGTTTTCCTTATCTTCTCTTGGGGCTTTCATTGGCACAACTATACTGGAGGCTGGCCATCAACTGTTGAAACTGGAGCAATTTCCAAAGCAGACTGTCTATACCAGGGGTCGGCAACCTTTCAGAAGTGGTGTGCCGAATCTTCATTTATTCAGTCTAATTTAAGGTTTTGCGTGCCAGTAATACATTTTAACGTTTGTAGAAGGTCTCTGAGCTATCCCTCCCCCAAACAATGCATAGCTTAACATAATCCCTACCCAGCAATATAGGGTGCAGTATAAAAATAACTATGTATATTGGAACACAGTCTTATATGTAATATCAGCCTGCAAAATAGTCATGAAAATTTACCAGTTAGGTATGAAATCTATTTCCCTCACCTTCATTTACCATAATAAAATAAAAAAAAATTGTATTGCCCATCCAAATAAAAAAATTGCCCACCTGGGCAAGAAGTACTAAAAATTAATTTTTAGGTCTACATATAGTTCCTGAATATTTTAAATACATATGACAAAGAAATAATAAAACTTCAGACCATGACAGAGCACAGTGTAAACAAGAAGGCTGTATGCATATGCACAAAAGAAGACAGGCATGTTCATGAGACAATCCACAATTACAGATGGGATTGAATGTGAGAGTACCAGAAGGACATATAAGTGCACACGTGAAAATAACAGAAAGGAGTGTGCATGCTAAACACTGGCAGGGCATGTGCCTAGGAACCAGAAAAACAGAGGTGTGTGTGCTAACTACTGGCAGGGCCTGCTCATAAACACCACAAAGACAAGTCATCAATGTGTGGTCAGAGCACTGACATGGGTGCGTGATGGGTATTAGCAATGGTGCATACATGTGCATCCCAGACAGCAGAGTGCGCGCTGAATAGCGGCAGCGCATGAGACGACCTGCGAGTGCACTGCAGCCACAGACGGGAGTGCGCGCGCAGAGGGCTGGCGCACACACTGCCGCAATAATAGATGGACAGCGCAAAAGGGACCTGTGCACAGCTCTCGCCCTGGATCCCGGATTCCCGGCACGTTAGGAGCAAACAGCAGAAATTCAGAATGGGAACTGCAGCCCCAGCTCCCGTGCGTGCAGGCGCGGGACGCACTATCCGCGGGGCTGTACCAGGGCGCCAGCGCCCCCTGCCGTGTGCCTGGGGGGAGGGGTGCGAGCGCAAAGCCGTGAGGACAAAGGAGCTCGTGATGAGTCAGGGTTGCAGCTCGGCAGGCACCGCACCTCCACAGCCACACTCCCCCTTGCGCCGCAGGGGACGGGGCAGCGCTCCCCAGGCCCGTGCAGAGCCCTACACTCCCAGGCCGCCAGGCCCACTCCTCCCCTGCGGCGCCGAGAGGCTCAGAGCCCAGGCAGCTGCGGGACCGGAGCCGCCGCCACTCAGCCCCCAGTCCAGGGAGGATGAGCAGGCAGAGCCCAGCCTGGGGCGCGCGCGAGCAAAGCCTCTCCCGCCCCGGCCGTCGACATCTTGTTTTCCGCCATTTTATGGCCGCCCGAGAGGCCGCTCGGCCGCGGGATCCGGGCTCTGCGCCGGCCCAGCTGAGGAAAGGCCGCCGGCGGGCGGAGCCCACACGCCTAGAGCGGGGAGGCGGCGGTCAAGCCCGGCGGCGGTAGCGAAGCGCGCAGGCCCCGGGCGCGGCCTGCGCTGAGGCCTAGCCGCCTCCATTGTTCCCAGCCCCCGCCGGCCCAGTTCTAGCACCTCCGCTCACCTGTGCGGGTCCCTGCGCCGTGGTGCGGGTCCCTGCGCCGTGCCGCGGGGTCGGATCCGGCTGAGGGTCGGGCGGGCCGCAGGACTCCGCCGCCGCCGGGGCCTTGCATTCGGGGCCGCCAGGTCCGGGGCCTGCACCAATCACAGGCGCTGGGCTAGGAAACGGGGCGCGAGCGCGCGCGGCCTTCACCCCCTCCCCCCACCGGCTTCGCGACCAGCCCTGCCGCTGTTGACGCACGTCACTGGAAGCCGGAGCGTGCCCGAGATGCGAGCATGCGCAGGAACCGCTGCTGAAGTCGGTGCCCTTACTTTGCTCTCAAACGTGCCCCGAGAGCAAAGCGGGGGGATGGAAGCCGCGGGGGAACAACGGCTCTTTGGGGCGCAGGGGGATGGGTCAAGCGGAGAGAGGATAAATGGGAGAAGCCGGAAAAGGGGCGAGAGCGGGGGACAGAGTGAAAGGGCCAATGCAGAGCAGGCTTGTGATCGTGGGTGGATAGTGTGGCCCTGTACTGCCCCCCACAGGGATGTGGCATTAAAGCTACAGCCATACACACACGCAGGGGTATCAAAGATGCATTTTTATGGCCTGGAGGCTGCATGCACATGCTGCAGCACCTCAGCTTTTGTTGGGTAACTCAAGTTTCCAAATCTCTGTCATGTTTGCATTGATAAGCTTACAAATAGGAGTCCACGTGTGACTTCACTGATGTCTGCTTGACAATGTAGACAACGTGAAATAGTGGCTCAGAGTCTGTGTGAACTTCCCTGATCCTTATTAATTTTACCATAGCGTCATCTCTAATGCCCAGTAATGGCACTTCCTTGTCAACACTAAGTAACCTTTTGCTGATCATTTTAGCAAATGGAACAAAAAATGTGATAGAAGTAAAGCACATATGTAATTGCTGCAAAGAAGGAAACACAGATAAAAGAACAAAGGTAAACTTAACGAGAAAGGAGAATATGGAAGGAAGAGAAACAAAGGGCAAAATTAGTGATAGGCCTAAAGCGGAACATATTTTCTCACCGAGTGATACTGAATTAGACAATAAGGCACTCAACAAATAATTAATATTTTAATTATAGAAAGTGCCATATTCTCCCATTAACAGCAGTGAAAGTCCTGCTTTGCATCCAGCTCGTGTACACATATTCACACTAACTCAATGAAAGCTAGCATGGGTATAAATAGTAGTGTAGCCTCTGTAGCCCAGGCAGCAGTGGCACAGGGTTTATGCCCCATTACACACCCACCCGAACCCTATCGGAACATATGCCACCTTGGTGACGCTGCTATTTTTATTCACACTAGCTCTCATCAAGCTAGTGCAAGTATGTGTATGCATGCTGGGAATCATCCTTAACTCATAGGGTAAACGTAGCCATAGTTCATGTACACATTCTTATTCCAATATAGGAGTTCCTCTTTTCAGTTATGTCATTTAAGAAGGGGTTTAAACAAAATTTAAAATAACAGCCACTCATAACTGTATAACTATACTGGTAAAACTGTCCAGTGTAGATACGTTTTTAGGATTAGTCTATACACAGTTTTTTGCACTGATTTAACTAAAGTGGTTTAGAAACCAATTCACTTAATTGGAACAACCCCCTTTGTGTGGACACTTTTAAATTGGTTTATACAACAGATTGTATTGCAATATGGAATAGTAAAAGGCTATTGTATCAATTTTATAAATGTTGTATGTATCATTATAGGCAAGGGCTTGTATTCTGGGTCCATGAGGGACTTACAGGTGTTTACAGAAGGAACTAAAATCACTGAGAGCAGGGGAATGGAGGGATTATCAGTGTGAATCCCTAAGCAGGCAGCAAGTCTGAAGGAGTCTTAGCTCCTGGAGGAAATTGCATGTATTTATTTAACCTGACTCAAGAAATCTGAAGCCCAAAGAACTGAAAATTGTATAAAAGTGACCAGCCTGACATAGGAAGGGAGCTCACACTCACTCAAGAACTGACATGAAACTGACCAAGAAACATAGACCCCGTGGAAAGGTCCTTTGTGCCTATCAGGATATTCATGTGGAAGATAGATGACTGCCTGGTAAGCTAAGGCCTACATGCAAGTTCTATATCATTTTAAAGAAATGTTTCCTCTGTAATGCTTTTATTCTGAATAAATAATACTTGCTTAATAAAGGTTGTCTGGTCACTGGTTAGCCCTGTCATTGTCACTGACAGAACAGGACTGCAGATGCTGAACTAAGTCAGACGCAGTGACTGTGTCTGTTAGATCACACTGAAGTGTGGGAGGAAGTTGCACCCTAAATCCCCAGCCTAGAAGGAGAGACTCGAGGGACTCTGCCCTGAAAAGGGTGGTGGATAGAGGCAACAAAAGCGTCAGAGGTACCTTTATCTCAAAAACGGTGATAGTTTAAAAATGCCTTATGATGATTTAGCTTAATTTTATTTAAGGCAAAAGGGCTACACCTACTTAACTAAATCAGTTTCTTAAGCCAATTTAGTTAAAATCAGTACACAAACTGTGTATAAACCAGCCCTGTGGTACCATGTTTATTTTTCAACCCAGGAAGGAATTATTAATTAACTGTTTTAATTGGGGAGGGGAGGGAAGAGGTGGTTTTTGTTTTTAATCATGGAAACATTTGTAATGGTTTTAAGGTTTACGAAAGCTTGTCTTTATAAAAACTTATATTTTGGAACAAATGTAAGTTTTTAATATCTCTTTAATCTTTTACTACAAAACTACCATTAATTTAATTTACAATTAAAAAAATAGTTACAGAATAAACAGGAACATTACTTACTATGTAGTTTTCCTTTTCTGAAGATGAGAATCTGGCAAGATTCTCACTTCTGGATCTTAGCTTCTTAGCGCAAATCTAGGAGAACTCTTCTAGTTCTGAAGTTGTTTTGACCCTTGAGGGTAGCAGTAGTGGGGTAGAGCTACTGACCATCACATACCCTGCCTTACAAATGTTCCAGTCAGCTAGGCTGAAGACAAAGATCCCAGAAGGAAAGTCAATTCAAAGTGATCAGCAAATGAGGTTTAAAAGAAAACACCTCAAAAATAGGTAAATCTCCAAATTCTGAAGACATTTGGGCAGGTGAGAGAGAGTCCTGCAAGAGGATATTTTCAGAGGAGCACAATTACAAAATGATTAATGATCTCTTTCTAAAATAATCCCATCTGTGCAGTATTCTCACTTCTGGAGAAGAAGTAGCTCAAGGGATGCCTCAAAAGCAAAATGAGCATAAAGCTGCAATGAACAGCAGCAACAAGGCTACTGCCAACAGTGTGACACAACATAAGACAACATTCAAGTTTGCAGAGTCAGATAGCAAACAGAGGAAAATGCCATGCAAAAATTGGCAAGAGGCACAGGAAAAAGCACGGAAAGACATCAAAATACCAAAAATAGTTTCTGAAGCACCCCAAGAAAAAACAAGCCAGAGCACCATGGGAAATGTGACAAAGTGCCCGAGGTAAACACCTCAACAACCAAGCAGGTCTAGTTGGATGACTGTGTACAGAGATAAAAGGACAGCTTGCTTGTTTCATTGAAATCTGTGGATGAACAGTAACAATAACCAATGAGAACTACTTACCTTCAGGAAGCTTTTTGACCAACCTAGGTCAAGAAGGAACTGACAGTAATGTGTGGTGTGCAGCATTTATGGTTGGCAGGGATGTGGCATATAAAAGCCATTAGAGGTCCTAGATCGCGCCTCACCCTGCTACTTGGGGTGCAAAAGACCTAATGAATTATAGTATTTCACTTGGTTTCAAAAGAGGCAAAGACCAAGAGTGAGATTCTCAGTGGATGGAATCTTTCCACAACTATTATTCAGTATTAAAAAGGACAGTCACAGTATTTCATGCAGTTTCTTCATATTAATATCTCTCTCACCCATGATGTATTTAAATTTCTCTGGAGTAGTACTTACACACAGGACTGATGTCCTGCAATTGTTGATTGGCCTAAGGATATTGGACAAGAGATGAAGTCTGATGAGGAAAACTTCATTCTGTGGAAAACTACATTCACCCTGTTATTAGTCTCACTACTGTGTCCCAGATACCTTCCATCATTGTTACTCCTAGCCCTTTTTCTTTCCCTACCTTGTGGATCATCATGTGCATTAACCCCTCAGGATTTGTTCCTTTTCACCCTTCCTTTGGCAGGATTACCCAGTGTCTCCTTCTCCCACGTAGTCAGTCTCTTTCTCAACTGAGTGGTGGGGCTGAAAAAGCCTGACTGTCCCAACTGTTACCAACAGGTAGATCGATCTGAAGGCCAATAATAGCTCATTGGTTGGAAGCATTTTGAGAGTTCATGAATTTAAGGAATAGCAATTGGCTGCTTGCAGGCTAATGGGCAGATTGCGCTACTGTTTAGAGCTGTGATTTTCAACCTTTTTTCATTTTCAGATCCCTAAAAAATTTCAAGTGGAGGTGTGGATCCCTTTGGAAATCTTAGTCTGCGGACCCCCAGGGGGTCCACTGGTTTAGAGGAATGAGAGGGAAAAAAGGGGCAGATGTGAAACTCACCCACACATTAGGACCTGACTTTTTAGGGTCATGACAATTTGTGTTTCTGTTGCTTGACCTAAATCTATGTGGTGAGGACTGCCAAATCGCCTTACTTTTTCAATTATTTTTTCCAAATACAACATATATACCAAAACCAAATTTCCTTGCCTTGTTTGTACACATCCAAGAATAATGTTGATAGCTCTGAAAGATGTCTATTTTTCTCTTATTTATAAGAGGAGTTGGGAGTGCAAGTGGCTAACATCAGTATGTTTTAGTTATATATGGTTGCCAGCAAAGATCGGAAACAAAACTAAAAGCAGCGACACTCTCTCAAGCTCTGTCCCTAACCAAGCTCTGCCCTTTAGGGATGCCAATACAAAATACCGCTCTCAAAAGTCTATGCAGATCTAAGCAATATGATCCTCTCTGTTCTTGTGTACTTTGATCAGCAGTGATTGAAATTGTTAATGTTGACATGCAAAGCTATTATTTCAGGCTATCTGTAATCTCAGACAGACATTGCAGCATTGGTTTACATTCATTTCACATTTGGAAGGTTTCCTTCACAACCACAAGGGCTAGAGACTTTGGTTTCTTTTTAATGGAATCTTAGAGTCTGTAGCATGAGATTGCAGCCACCTGAGAGAAGTACAGGCTTTACTAAGATGCCATGAGATGACTTGTTTCAATTGCATTAGCCAGTCTGCCTCCCAGAGGTAGGTGATGCGTAAAAGATGCTGTTTAAATATCCTTTATCACCTGTCTGCTCTACCAGCAGAAACAGGAATAGCAAAACTGACACTGCCCCAGCTGATGGCGCGTGGAGCACAGAAGAGTGTGGGGAAGAGAGAAAACAATAGCAGCAGGGGAGATTGCCAGCTAAAAGGGGAGAGGCATCACATGGACAGGAAAAGCTGCCAACCTCATGGTCACTCTTCTTTTTCCCCCCTATAGGAAACTATGCTTATTCAGTTAAACTCTTTCAAGTGAGCAGGAAATGAAGTGAGGGACTCTGAATATGCCTCTGGCTTTGTTACTTATGCAATTGCAGGGAAATGCACACGAACTGGGCCATAACTGAAAGCTGAGAGAAAACACACAAGATGCCAGAATATAGACAAGTGTATGCTGTTGAGAGAAAAGCACTATGCCTACACAAAAGAAATGTCAACATTTTTATCTGCAGTTTATTTATTTACCTTATGGTTTTACTGATTTCATAAAGTTAATGAAGAGCATGATTTATTATAAAGGGTAAAACAAAGGGTTGAAATCACACTACTATATTTTCATGGTGTCTTTCATACAAGTTACAAATAAAATCAAACCATATTTTAAAGGGAAAACTAAAGAGTTTTGAGTTGAACATTTAGGATCAGGGAAATTGACTTGATGTCAGGGAGACAGAGTACAAGAGAGACTGGGCAGCACAATGGAACAGCAGATGGTTCAGCTCCCTAAATTAGTGGATGTCCCAAGATTTGACTGTATCTTAGGACACTTGGAAGCTCAGTGTCTCAACATGATGCTTTCCTCATGACATCATGCATTTGGACCATAATTACTTGCCTCCTTCATGGCTGTGCAGTAGCAACCATAGAGAGGAGCCAGACAGAGCTAATGTCAACTCTGAAACAGTATTAACTTCCAAATAGATAGCTGTAGAGGCTATAGCATAACATGTTCCCCAACTCTACCCTCTCCTTGTCCTATGCCCAAATTACCATGGAGGTCTGACATCACTGATTTTGAGTAGAGGGAAACTCTGCCCGGGATTCTGAAATGAATAGCTTCATGTTGGTGGAGAGAAGAATATGGCCCTAAAATCACAGCAGTGCTTGGATTATAGAAACATCTGCCCATTGTGACAGATCAGGAGAGGAATAGTGGATCAATAAACATGGAACAAAGTGGGGATTTTACACAGAATTTTGGTGGAACTTCATCTTGCATTTACTGGAATCTCTAGCCAAATCTGCTCTTGCATACACTCATGCAAAATTAACTGAAGTCATTGGGGTTGCATCGTGGTAACTAAGAACAGAATTAAAGGTTTAATTTACAATCCCAAATTGTAATTAGGTTTTTTGCTGTAAGGCAAATGAGGAATGTGAAGAGAGTCTGGGAGCAGCCATTCTACATGCCATGTTGTCCTGAGGAACCTGTGTAATTTCAGAAAACAAAATCTTATGGGAGTTAATGCCCATCACAGTAGCATTAACTTCTGCTCAATGTCTTCAGTCCCCCTTAGGGGAGTAGAAATGCACCTTATGACACCATGGCTGTGGAACAAACTCTACAAAGGAAAGACAGGGATGGAAAGCAGCACTGAGATGCAGATCACTGTGTGTCTGCTCCAACCTCCCTATCTAGTGACAGGATTTCTTGTGGAACAATGGGCTGATTGGTCGCCATAACCCCTGTCTCCTCCATGTGACTCTAGATACTCCTCTCAAAGGAAGAATGTTGGATTTCCCATGGATTTTTAGGTTAACCTAAAAGCACCTTTTTCCTTCTCATGAGTTTTTCTGTAGGGGGGAGGGGAGCATGTGGCCTTTCCTGTCACACAGGCACAAAATGCATTTAATGAACACAAAAGATCTTTTTGTCTTGATAGATATGCAACAGTTAGGGCACTACTTAGAAACAGCTATCCAACTGCATAATCAAGTCTTCAGAAGGAAAATTAGGACTATATCAATCAGGAAACAAAATAAGATTTTCAGAAACAACCCGAATTTTGTTTTATAATGAGTAATATTCCATAGATGATCCCTTTCTTATAAAGCTTTCTTGTAGTTATATATATTTTTGTGAGCGTCCTAGTTCATAAGGCCTTACTGGTCTTCCAGCGTTTGGATTGTCCATTGGTTGAGCAACACTCTGAAACCTGTCAGGCCTAGAAAACTCCGGTATGCCAGATTTCTGTAAAGAGATTGAAGATAAAATGTAAATAAAGGTAATTTAATAAGACATTTCCTACTGTGTTTCCTCTTAAAACTGGCTGTTCATATATGCCAAATTAGGTTTCATTAAGTACATTATAAGTACTAGTTTCTGTATTTGTGAACACTAGCCATCTGGAGTGTCTGGAGATCATTTTGATATAAATTGCAAAAGATTTGGATCCTGTGTGCACTGGAGTTCAAACCATATTAGTAAGAGCTAATAGAGGTATGGTATGATGTAAAGGTTTTATCAGTATGAATTTGGGATAGCTGTATTATTCATCACTGGTGAGACTACAAGTAGGTTATCCAAAAAAAGGGTCAATAAAACCTGCAGATCACATCATGGTGTTATGCTTATGTCACCATCTTAACAGAAAAACTATTTTTAGAAATGTTTTAAAGAATAAAAAAAAGTTTTCCTCAGTACCATGAGTCCTGCTGTACAGACAGACCAGAGGGAAAGGACAAAAAAAAAGTTTTTTTTTAAAAGAATCAAAAAGTTACTTAATTGCTCTACTTAGGGTGACCAGATGAGGGGAATAAAATATCGGGACACATGGGGGAGTGGGAGGGGGCCTGAGCAACAACAAAAAAAAAAAAGCCGAGCGAGTCCCGGCTGAGCAAAAAAACAACAGTGCTGCCTGCGGATATCTCTGTCCCACGTCCCGAACGATAAAATCGGGACATCTGGTCACCCTAGCTCTACTATGTATAAAATATCACAATTTTAAGACTAATATCTTGATATCCTGGAAAATTTCAGGAGTTGAAGCAATTGCGGTGTGTCCCATTGGAGAGCTAGAAATCACCTTTTCCAACAGCTCCCATTTCTGTCCTTGCAAGGCTCTGCAATATTGTATCTTAAATCTGTCACTGCTCTTTTGCCTGTTGTTGACCTTGGGCTGATGTAATTTTAGGGAGGAAATTCTACACTTGGGGAAAGAAGAAAACATTTCCCTGGCAGTGGTTGTTTTTTTTCCTTTTCATAGAATCATAGAATCATAGAACTTAAGATCAGAAGGGACCATTATGATAATCTAGTCTGACCTCCTGCATGATGCAGGCCACAAGAGTTGACCCACCCACTCCTGAAATAACTCTCACCCTTGACTCAGCTGTTGAAGTCCCCAAATCATGATTTGACGACTTCAAGCAGCAGATAATCCTCTAGCAAGCGACCCCTGCCCCATGCTGCGGAGGAAGGCGAAAAACCTCCAGGGCCTCTGCCAATCTACCCTGGAGGAAAATTCCTTCCCGACCCCAAATATGGCGATCAGCTGAACCCCGAGCATGCGGCCAAGATTCTCCATCCAGACACTTAGGAAAAGACTTTCAATATCCCAACATTTATCATCGGTACTAACTACCAGCGGTGGCACATTATTGACCTATTGAGTAAATCAAGTTATCCTATCAAACCATTCCCTCCATAAACTTATCAAGCTTAGTCTTAAAGCCGGAGAGGTCTTTCGCCCCCACTATGTCCCTCGGCAGGCCATTCCAGTATTTCACTCCTCTGACGGTTAGAAACCTTCGCCTAATTTCAAGCCTAAACTTCCCAACTGCCAATTTATATCCATTTGTTCTCGTATCCACATTAGCACTGAGCCGAAATAATTCCTCTCCCTCCCTGATATTGATCCCTCTGATATATTTAAAGAGAGCAATCATATCTCCCCTCAACCTTCTTTTGGTTAAGGAAAACAAACCGAGCTCCTCAAGTCGCCTTTCATACGACAGGCTTTCCATTCCTCGGATCATCCTAGTGGCCCTTCTCTGTACCCTTTCCAGTTTAAATTCATCCTTCTTAAACATGGGAGACCAGAACTGCACACAGTACTCCAAATGAGGTCTCACCAGCGCCTTGTATAACGGGACTAGCACCTCCTTATCTCTACTAGAAATACCTCGCCTAATGCATCCCAAGACCGCATTAGCCTTTTTAACGGCCACATCACATTGCCGACTCATAGTCATCCTGCGATCAACCAGGACTCCGAGGTCCTTCTCCTCGTCCGTTACTTCCAACTGGTGCGTCCCCAGCCTATAACTATAATTCTTGTTAGTCATCCCTAGATGCATAACCTTACACTTCTCACTATTAAATTTCATCCTATTACTAATACTCCAGTTTACAAGGTCATCCAAATCTCCCTGGAGGATATCCCTATCCTTCTCCGAATTGGCAATACCTCCCAACTTCGTGTCATCCGCAAACTTTATCAGCCCACTCCTACTTTTGGTTCCGAGGTCAGCGATAAATAGATTGAATAACATCGGACCCAAAACCGAACCCTGAGGAACTCCACTGGTAACCTCCCTCCAACCCGACAGCTCCCCTTTCAGTACGACCCGCTGCAGTCTCCCCTTTAACCAGTTCTTTATCCACCTCCGGAATTTCATTTCGATCCCCATCCTTTCCAATTTACCCAGTAATTCTTCATGCGGTACCGTATCGAACGCCTTACTGAAATCAAGATATATCAGATCCACCGCATTTCCCTTATCTAAAAAATCTGTTACTTTCTCAAAGAAGGAGATCAGGTTGGTTTGGCACGATCTACCTTTCGTAAAACCATGTTGTAATTTGTCCCAATTGCCATTGACCTCAAGGTCCGTAACTACTCTCTCCTTCAATATTTTTTCCATGACTTTGCACACTACAGATGTTAAACTAACAGGCCTGTAGTTACCCGGGTCACTTTTTTTCCCCTTCTTGAATATAGGAACTACATTAGCTAATCTCCAGTCAAACGGTACAACACCCGAGTTTAGGGATTCATTAAAAATTATCGCTAACGGGCTCGCAATTTCACTCGCCAATTCTTTTAATATTCTAGGATGAAGGTCATCCGGGCCGCCCGATTTACTGCCGTTAAGCTGTTCAAGTTTGGCTCGTACCTCGGATACTGTAATGTCTACCCCCCCCCCTTTATTCCCATCAGTCACGCCGCCACTATTCCCAAGCCCTTCATTAGCCTCATTAAATACCGAGGCAAAATATTGGTTTAGATATTGTGCCATGCCTAGATGATCCTTAATCTCCACCCCGTCTCCATTCTTAAGCGGTCCCACTTCTTCTTTCTTGGATTTCTTCCTATTTATATGGCTAAAAAACCTTTTACTATTGTTTTTAATTCCCTTCGCAAGATCTATCTCCACCCGGCTTTTGGCCTTTCTAACCGCATCCCGACACCCTCTGACCTCCATAAGGTAGGTTTCTTTGCTGATCCCTCCCATCTTCCACTGTTTATACGCCTTCTGTTTTTTCTTAATCACCCCTCTGAGACGCTTGCTCATCCAGTTCGGTCTAAAACCGCTACCTACAACCCTTTTTCCCTTTCTCGGGATACAGGCCTCAGACAGCTCCTGCAACCTCAACCTGAAATAATCCCACGCCTCTTCCGCCTTTAGATCTCTAAATATGTTTGCCCAATCCACTTTCTTAACTAGCTGCCTTAATTTAGTAAAGTTAGCCCTCTTGAAATCATAAACCTTAGTCTCAGATGCATTTTTGTTTATCCTTCCATTTAGTTTGAACCGAATTAGCTCATGATCACTCGAGCCAAGGTTGTCCCCTACAACCATTTCCTCAACGAGGTCCTCACTACTCACCAAAACTTTTATGTGTCTTTTTAAAGCTCTCCAAAAGCTTAGAATGTTACACCTATATCCTGCCAAGATAGATTATTGGTATGGCCCTACCAAATTCATGGTCCATTTTATGGTCATAGGATTTTAAAAATAATAAATGTCATGATTTCAGATATTTAAATCTGAAATTTCATGGTGTTGTAACTATAGGGGTCCTGGTTCCAAAGGGGGTAGTGGGGAGGTCGCAAGGTTATTGTAGGGGGGTCATAGTATTGCCACCCTTAATTCTGCGCTGCTGCTGCTGGTGATGGCGCTGCCTTCAGATCTGGGTGGCCAGAGAGCTGCAGCTGCTGGCCGAGAGCCCAGCTCTGACGGCAGCGCCACTGCCAGCAGCCCCTCAGAAGTAAGGATGGCATGGTATAGTATTGCTACCCTTACTTCTGTGCTGCTGCTGGCAGTGCTGCTGTCACAGCGGGGCGCCTGGCCAGCAATCACCGCTTTCCGGCCACCCAACTCTGAAGGCAGAGCAGAAGTAAGGATGGCAATATCACAACCCCCCTACAATAAGCTTCCAATCCCCCCATAACTCCCTTTTGTGTTGGGAGTCCCAGTTTGAGAAACACTGGTTTCCCCAGTGAAATCTGTATAGTATAGGGTAAAAGAATACAGAATACAAAAGACCAGATTTCACGTCCGTGATGCGTTTTTCACAGCTGTGAATTTGGTAGGGCCCTAATTATTGGGCAGTGTGTAAGCCACCTGATCAAAAATCCATGAGAAATGCTGTCTGTCTCGAAGCTCCACAATTTCACATGGTACTCATGATCACATATGCAACAGTTTTACAAAACCATGCTACAGCATAGATCCTACCTTCCCCAGCCAGGGCTAGGTAAATTAGTTCAGCACTTGGCTACCAAGAATTGTTTTAAAACATAGTTTAAACTCTAGAGGAAAAGGCACCTTATTTTTCATTCTCTTATCATTTTCCCCTTTTGCAATCAACCTTTGAACAACTAATTGAAGATAATACTTGAATAGGAATACAGGCTTCTGAAAAAAATGGACTTCATGGGATGCCTGTAACATTTTTGTATCAACAAAATATTTTCTGTATGGGAATTACATGAAACTTATGCCTGAGTGAAAGAAAAACTCTTCCAGAATTCCAACTGGCTGAATCAGCTTTCAGACCCTAATTTTTTGCACTGATGACAACAAATTTATACAGCAAAATAAATGTCTGGTGTCCTTAAGGATAGTGGTGGGAACCTTTTGGTTGGTGGCAACCTAGCTCCCTTTTATGTCATTAATTCTACTTCGCACCTACTTTAAAGGCCATGGTGGGATTTCTGTCAGATTTAAGAATGTTTCTCAGAGGTTCAAACATAAATTATACATAAATGATGAGTATGTGGAGTGTCTAATGGAAAATAATTAGATATTTGACGTTTTCTGAATGTTTTATTTTTCTTAATTTTTTTGTAACAAGTTTTTTAGAATCTTTACACTAAACTCTTCCCCTACTGATTTTTTTTTTTTTGGTTGACTCTGTTATGAAGAGCTGTGCCTATTTTACTTGCATAGGACCTTCCATATGGAAAGACCCCAAATTGTTTGGACACGCAAATCACATCACTGTACCACTGAAAGAGACAGCTACGGGGCAGGAAGGGAGTACTGGTTAGGTTATTTATTTAGAATTTTTAATTGACATTAATTGCTGAAGCAGATGGAGTCCTTACATTGTTTGAAATAATCATTTACACATGATTCAGTGGCTAGAGAAAGGGAATGTGAGTCATGGTTTATTCTGAGTTCTACAAATGACTTTCTGTGTATTGGAAAAAGAGATTTAAATTTCTCTGTGCCTACGTTTACTTTTTTATAGTATGTATATCTACCTACCTTCACAAGCATGCCATGAAGCTTTTGTATTAATGTTTGTAAAGCACTTGGAGATCCTTGGATGAAAGGTGCTGTGTAAGAGTTAAATATTAGCAGCACTATTGTTATTACTATTATTAGCTGTTTAACAGTGCTAGCAACAACACAACATTTTAGGGCAGAAAGTGAAGGAGAAAGTATACATTTGACAATTCAGGGGAAATTTAGTTAAACAGTAAATAATGAGTCAGTTTGGAAGTTGTTCAATATACCATAGTTATACTAAGAGCTTTGTGTCTACAGCACCCATTTTAGATTTGTACATCACCACCACTGAAGATTTCAGCATGACTCTGGAAACGAAGTCACTACATTAGTCCAATTTTACACTGGTGTAACTCCAACCAAATCAATAAATGATGCTGGCACAAAACAAGTGTAACACATTGGTGAATCAGGTACAGAGCTTGTTAGGCATTTGTGTTTCACATAAATTTTAAAAATTCCCCTCATTGTAGAATATCAGCAACATAGAATTATAGTTTCCATAGCAGCAGATGGATATGCTTTTGGTCTTCTAGATTCTCTATCAAAAGGCTGGATTATGCAACCTTTACTCACTTTAGTACTTATTCACATGAGTAGTCCCACTGACCTCAACAATAGCTCAAATTTACCCATATGTAGAAGGCTCACACAAGGATAAAACCCTCAAAATGGGTCTTTCACAATCTAGCCTAGACTGAATAGTGATATGAGATTTCTGAGATAAAAAACACAGAAGTTAGAGATGTAAGCCTTTAACACACAAAACATTTTTAAATGAATGCAAGTCTAGCCACATAAAATGTATACAGGATTATGACAGCTTATTCTCAAGTGTCAGGTTGCAAGATTGTATAAGACACCTTTCATGTGTGCTTGAGATAGTTTATACGTACAGGAAATTGCCTCCCAGACATGGCTGGAATGGGGTTGTCCTCTTCATAATCCACATTAGGAATATGACTGTTCTGATAGCCAAGCTGGTTACGCTGAGGAGATTGGAGGCTGAAAGAACTGTCTGCTGTTGGAACTGGTCTTCCTGATGGCCGATGTGGTATATAGCTATCAGAATTAAACAAACAGGGTTTAAAAATATTTGCAATGTCTAATCAAAATATAAATAATTGTAAATGATGACACAGTATTTGTATGTGTTGAGTTAAAACAATCACCATAAGCTTTTTTATTTTTGACATTTCACTTCACTCTTAGGCCCCGTTCCTGCCAACACTTAAGCATATAAGTACGTTTATGGATGTGAGTAGTTCCCTTTGACTGTAAGCTCTTTGGAGCAGAGACCATATCTACCTCTATATTTGGCACCTACCACAATGAGGGCCTGTGGGTACTACCATAATACATATCAGGGGTGGCCAAACCGTGGCTCACAAGCTGCATGCAGCTCTTTTACAGTTAAAGTGTGGCTCGCAAAGCCCCCCAGACCCTCCCCATTCTCTACCTACCAGACTGTGGGGGGGGGGGGGGGGGGGGGAGTTCAGGGCTTCTGCCCTGTGGCGGGGTGGTGAGACTAGGGGCTTCTGCCAGAGATGACTGGTGCCTGCTGAGAGTAGGGAGGCATAATTTAAAGGTTTCCATCCCCCCAGGCATGCCCCTCCCTTGCCCTCAGTGGCCCCTCCCTGCAACTCCCAGGTGTTAGCTCCACGTGGAGTGGCAGTGGCAAACTGCTGTGAGCTGCAGGGAGGGGTCGCTGCTTTAGCGCTGCAGGGAGAGGCAGCAGCAAAAGCAGCAGCTTTCCCTACAGTTCCCAGCTGTTTGCCGCTGCCTCTCCCCACAGCCGCAGCTCCCAGTTTGCTGGCTCCAACCACTGCTGTGCAGGGAGGGGGCCTTGAGGCACCATGTGACTGAGCAGGGCCTGCAAAAATCTGGGGCGGGGACACATGACCTGATGAGCCCTGCCACATGTTGCCTCTGACTTCTGCCTATCGGGGAGAGCGGTCTTGGGGCTTCAGCTGAAGATTGTCATATGTGGCTTGGAGGGTCAGCAAGTTTGGCCACCCCTGATATATATAATGATTTATTAATATCACATTTTAAAAATCAACACAATAAACATTTCACAAAGATAATACTTATTAAATATGGTCCATATTAGACTAAATATAAAATCAAAGCAAGAATACTAACCATAGAGCTCAAGAAACACTGACCAAATCTTTCTATATTCCTCTCATTTGCCGTTTGAATGGAAAGATACTTAAAGTATAATCTGGCAATTTTAGATGATCTAGTCAAATAACTAATAATCTTTTGTGACATTCAATTTCCAAAGCAATGGCTCTCTGGTAACAAAACCAGCTTTCAACAATAAATTTTCTTCAGGAATAATTCTGCTTAATATTTTGATAATATTGTTTAAAAGTTATACAGGAGGTTTTCTCCTGGAATATATAGGCTTTACATAATTTAGCCAAAAATGAGAAGAGAGAGGAAATTTTTGAGAAAAAATGGGGACAGCTAGAGATATTGTAGGCCATTACCACCAGGGCCGGCTCTAGGCACCAGCAAAACAAGCAGGTGCCTTGGGCGGCACATTTGCAGAGGGCGGCATTCGGGCCATCCTTTTTTTTGTTTGTTTTTTTAACTCACTTCCTCCCCTCTCACAACCCTGCAGAAGCGAGCCACGGAGCAGCTGGGGATCCAGCATGGGAGCTGAGAACCCATGGGACCCTGGGAGCTGTAGTTCCTTGCCTAGCTCCCTGCCTATAGAGCCAGCCCTGGAGCAGGGAAAGAACTGCATTTCCCAGCATTCCCTTGGCCGCTATCAACAGGAAAGGGAGGGGTACCTATTGGGTTCCGTGAAGTGGGCGGGCGGAGCCCGCCCACTGCTAAAGGATCCCCCCCCAGCCTAAGGGGAGGACCCACAGGACCGGGAACCCAAATGAGTCCGGGGGACAACTAATAAACAAACAGGAACAGGAGTGAGGTCAAAGGGTCAAAAGTAGGGAACCTGACGGGGACACCGAGCAGAGAACCCCGGACAGCGCCCACTGCTCCTCAAAGGCGTCAAGGGAGCCAGTGGACGCCGCCCAGAGGAACTCTGCCCGGATGCGTGAACGGATGGAGGAGCGGAAACAGGCCCCACAGTCACAGGAGCCTCCATTGGCCAACCTCCTCTCCCTGGTGGCATAGATGGTCATTTTAGCCAGGGCCAGGAGGAAGTTGACCAGGAGGTCCCGCGACTTTGTGGGGCCACGGATAGGGAGTGCATAAAGGAGGAGGTGAGGGGAAAAGTGCAGCCAAAAACGTAACAACAGGTTGGTGAGGAGCCGGTACAGGGGCTGCAACCTGGCGCACTCTAGATAAACGTGCGCCAGGGTCTCCCTCACGCCGCAAAAGGGGCAGGTGTCGGGGACAGGGGTAAACCGCGCCAAGTACACGCCCGTGCTCACGGCCCCATGAAGGAGCCTCCAGCTGACATCCCCGGCGGGCCTCGGGACCAGGGTGGAGTAGAGGCTGGCCCACCGGGGCTTCTCACCCTCCAAAGGTGGCAGAAGGTCCCGCCACTTTGTATCGGGGCGGGACACGAGGGTAGGGGTAGGGAGTGAGGGGTAGGGAGTGAGGTAGGGAGGGGTAGGGAGTGAGGTAGCTGAGCCATGCTGCAGCTTGCTGTGAGTCGAAAGGGGTGGTACTGTGAATGGGGGACAAGTGTGCCCAAGGAGTGAGCAGCTTTGGCCCAGATATCCCCTTCAGAAGACTTCCCCAGACTGGATTAGGGATCTGGTGTGACCTCACCTTGCAGCCCCCAAAGAAGGAATTGGGTGGAGTAAATGGACAGTGCCCCTCTCTATCTGAAGCCTAGCAAGGGAGGTACGTGGATCCCACTAGAATTTAAAATGAAAAGTAAGGGAGGGGAGGCTCTACTAGAGGGCTTGGGCAGCTTTAGATACAGTACCCGGCACGTAGGAGGATTTCCACTTCTGAGCCATAGAAGCAGAAATGGATTTTTCCTTTCCAGATTTAGCCAATATTCAGAAAGGGAATCTAGCACCGGCCTTCCAGATTTGAACACCCTCAAAATTCAGGAGTGCTCAAGCTCAATTTGGGCAGCTGTTACTTCATTTCTCCCAAATCAAATATACTGATCCACTGTACCTTGCTGTAGATAAAGTAGGATAAAATTGAGCAAGAAATGCTTCCCAGTGGTTTTTAGGACTGGAATTGCTATTTTCAACAGCCATTGCCTGTTTTGTTTTTTTAGTTGTATTTGTTTAAAAGGAAGACAGTGATATTGCATTGGCAAATTCCCCATATAAACAAAGAGTGGAACAAAAGAATAACGAAGGCACCTCAACTGTTCCTCATTTATGGAGGACAGTCTTATAATATGGCTCCAGATACCCTCCAATCACACACCCTGAAAATTGTTCCACTTCACTGCAGTTCTGTAACCATATGGGAACCAAACCTGTCTGTGTTCTGTGCACATCCAAAATTCCTGCTGAATGACCCGCCCTGGGAGCAAGTTACCAGTGACCCAGGGCTGGGGCGGCAGGAGGGTGCAGGTGTTGGGGGGTGAGCCCAGGGCTGGGGCGGCAGAGGGGTGGGGGGAGCCCAGTGCTGGGGCGGCAGGGGGTGTGGGTGGGTGGAGAACCCAGGGCTGGGGCAGCAGAGGGGTGCGGGGGGAGCCCTGGGGTGGGGGGCAGCCAAAATTTGTTTTGCTTGGGGCAGCAAAAAACCTAGAGCCGGCCCTGATTACCACACAACATTTTTCAAATGAATGCAAGTCTAGCCATGTAAAATGTATATACCACAAATTTGGGTTATGTGGTTTGACAATGTTTGTTCTGGAAGCTTCTCTCTCTCTTAAGTATCATAAATCTGCTCAGGGCACAGAATGAACTGATGTAGCTGGTTATTTTAGATAGGTGTTAATCTTTGATAAGTATATCTTGATGATTCTGGTATATTTATATATGAGAACAAGCCTGTACCAAGGACCAAAAGGCTGATAGCTATGCCCCTCTTCCTTAAAGGAAGTTGGAGTTATGCGTGGCTCTGGTAATGCACTGCTATCATCTTGTCCTATTCAGCTGTATTCTAAATCCAGATACACCCTAATCTTAAGTGATGTATAGGGAAGTAAATTTGTCATCATGCTCACAAGTGTTATGGATTTTCTATGCTTTTCTTTTGAGTCTTTTGACTTTCCTCATCTTTCCACTCAATTAGTGATGGAAGAAAAGAGATACCTCTACCTGTTAATGCTGCAAGGGGAGAATATTGTGCTGCCAGTTGCCTTCCTCATGTTAGGGGAGTGAAGATTCTATTACTGCAGAACCTGGAGGTAGGAGCTCTGGTGTCTGGCAGTTGTGCGGGAGGAAGAAGAAGGGGAGAGAGCATAGCTAACTGAGGGATTTGTGTTTTTTTCCTCCCTAAAAATTACAAATAAACCTATGATTTTTGGAGAAAAGTCACCATTATTAATTTACAAGTCTAGTGATCTATTTTGGAATTTAGCTTCAGAAAGAAAAGGGCTAGAAACTTAACTTTTTGTTTTTAACAAGAGCTTAGATTAGGTGGAACAGAATTTAACATTTGACAAACCTCATAGATTTATGGAAAACACTAAGATTGCCTAGTAATTGAAGATTTAGACTCTAACTTGGTAAATTTAGTCCTATGTGGTAGTTCTCATGGAACATTAATGCACAGAACAATCCTGAAGTATTTGCAACAACAGGTTTGAGTTATGAGAGGACAAAGATCAGTGTTCAAAAGGAGAAAAACCCACCAGTTTTCCCAAAGTCTCACAATTCTAAAACAATGCATCTGACCAACCTAGTCAGTAGCTGCTAAATTATAATATGCATATAAAGATTCAAAAGTACAATTAATGCTAATGCAACAGATATAATAGCAACCCCTGAATACACTTAAATATCTTAGAACTTCAATGATCCTTAAAAGAAAATGTCACAGAACAGTTAGATTCTGCTTTGTGCCCTAAAAAAAAAAGGGTGGAGAGGTACGGGGGAATGCAGGCTGGGAGTAGAAGGAAGAAGCAGGTAGCGGAGTAATGAGGGGAAGAGCCACTGGACCAGGCAATGAGAATGTAAAAGAAGGACTATAACAATAAAGAATAGTTGTTCAGATGTTTGTGCAAAGCCATAACTTGAGCAAATGGAATTCAACTGTGATTAGAAATAAAATTTATTTAGTTTACATCAGTTCTTAGTATAAGTTTAATCTGATGAAATATCTGACTAGAAGGGGTTCTAAAATGGGCACTGAAAATGATTAGAGAGGCATGGAGGGACTTTAGTATGATGCGACAATATAATATATAATTTAGAGGAGTGCTGAATAAAAAGAGATATAACAGAGGTATGCAAAATAATACATGATTTAGAGGAGATAAATCATATGTTTCTGTTTACCCTATCGTAATACAAGAATAAGGAAAATTCAATGAAATTGAAAGGTTCTAAATTGATAAGAGGAAATACTTTTTTATACAACACATAATTAGCAAGTCGAACTTATCACGTATAGATGCCATTGAGGATTCAACAAAGCACTGGACATTTATACACCGGACAAGAGAAAGAAGGGTCACATTATTCCAATCTATAAAGAGAGAGAAACTCTCAGGTTTCAAGGCAGATGCCAATTCTGGATGGATGGGAGTAAGGAGGAAGCTTCCCATTTGGACAGGTTTTTCCAAAACTGTGCACTATGGGTTTCTTGCATCTTCTGAAATATCTGGTACTGGCTACTGTTAGAGGTAGGTACTGGACTAGATGGACTAATGATTTGATCCTGTATGGCAATTCCTATACCACCGATAAAGTTATATAGTGATTCTTTCACCCTCTAAGCCAAGTACCAAGTCTGGAGAGAAAATGAGAAAAGAAGGTCTTTCAAAAGCACAGCATACCTGTAAACTTCTATTTCACCAGGTGACTGTGATTGCGCAAAACTTTGGCTTTGCAGTTGAATTTTTGGCATTTTAATATTCTCTGTGGTCCAGTCATCCTGTATGAGAAAGTTGAGAAGCAAAGGCTTTACACACCAAGTACACAACAGTATGTTTACAAAAGTAACTCATCAGGTGCAACTTGCTAGCATTTGACTTTGATTTTAAAAATTTAGTGTTTACACTTGTATAATTCTATCAATTCATTTACCAATTATAAAACTCCCTTTTGGTGTATTTGTTGTGAAGATAGTATAATCACCCTTGTCACTATCAATTCATTAACATTATAATAGGTGTAAATTCCACATAAGAAATAAGGCTCAATGGACCTGATGCTCCTCTTCCACCGGTATTATAACAATGCAACTCCACTGATATCAGTTACTCCTAATTTACTCCCAGTATAAATGAAAGACAAATAAGTCAACAAAATGACTCTGATAGTGAGGGTCATTTTAATGTTAGGTTTTTAAAAAACAACAACTTTTGTTTCTCTTTTTCATCAAATGTATTATGGAGGGGGGAAGAGAGAGAGAGAAGGAGGAGGATGTAGAGTGGAGGTCTAATATGTGCAAGTAATTGTAGAGGCGCTGGTTTTTAATGCAGTATCTTTTTGTTTTGCAGAGAGATCCTCTCCTAAAAAGGGAATGACAAAACACCAGAGCATCATTTTCATGCAGCAGGAAAGGGAGCAATCTGAAGAATCAAAATATGTACTCTGTAGTGGCAACTAAGCTCAAATTATGTTTCCTCTTCTAAAGCTACAAGTCAGGATCATCAGCAACTTGTTAACTTAACACACTAGCATCTGGAGGGAAGAATTATATGGCCCATCTCCCTGCCAGTGTCCCTAAATGTACAGTTTCTAGTGTTTTGACTAGTCCAATTTTGTCTAATGCATGAAAGCATTGGTTCTGGTTTCCTTATTTAGGCAAATATCCAACTGATGTCAGCTGCACCATCCTTTTAGTTTTCTCTATTTCTTAGGACTGTCAATATTTTCTTTATTGCAGTGTTAGCAGCCGCAGCAGAATCACCACCCAGAGGCATAGTTACTTAGGGATACTCTAATTCGTAACCCCAATGGGGCTGTTGTGCTGGAGGGTGTTGGTAGCTTCCAGGAAGCAAGTCTGATCTGTGGGCAATAAAATATCTCATTGCAGCTGATGGGCATGCAGACCATCCTTCATTCTGGGTAAATGGAAAAAGCAAGTAAGCTCCTTTATGGAATAAGATAGCTGAAACAATAGAAACCACTGCCCAAAGCATCAGCCACATGGAAAACCTGAGCACGAATGAACTAAGGGAGAAAAAGTGGGATTTCCATGGGACTGATTACAAATACAGGGGCTGGGGCATTGACTGGATTGCAGGTAGGTATGTAGGTAAGGGTGTGTGTCTCTCTCTCCCCCCTTTAAAGGCAGAAAGCCAACTGAAAGCAGTCAGGAAAGTGAGAGAAGTACAAGTAGCATGGCCCGGAAAGGAAGCCAAAAGAGCTCCTTTTGAGCACGGTGCTGGCTGAAAAGGCAGGCTTGCAAATCATAAGCAAGAAAACTGCCCCTGTTGTTTGTTCCTACTGTGTTCAGGTAAACAGGATTTTGTGTCCATTCTTTGTAAATAAACAGGATTGCACCAAAGAAACACCTGATTTATATCATCACTCTCTCCTCCCAATGTAAACAACACTACAAGGCCCCAAATGTTGGCTAATTGCTCAGGGCAATAGGGCTATTACAGTAGCAGGGATTCAGGACTACAGTGCACATTGGCCATGCCCCCTATGCCATCTTTACACCACCTGGGTATTCCCCACAATGGGAAACTCACCAGCTAGCTTCTCCTTTATGGCAGTTTTATAGGGCCATTTCACTGCTTTGGTATCATAACAAGGACATAGCATAGATTAGGATCTGGCCTTCTTTTGCTGTAATAACTTAATTAAAAATAGTTAACACATTAACGTAATATTTTTGGTTTTTAGAAACTAACAATTTGAAGAAATATTTCATTGTAAGATAATACCATGGAGGTGAACGAGGGCATAATGCAGTAGCCCTTACGTCTCTAGTGAGACTGCTCACACGAGTAAGGGCTGCAGAAGTGGACCCCTAATTTGTAGCACTTAATACTTTTAATTTGACAGGTAGGTTATTTACTACTTCAGTAAGAAAAGATAAAGCTAGCGTATGTAGTACCAAATTCAGCAATAATTATAAAAAAATCAAACAGCACCATCTACTGCTGAAAGAAAAACTGGGCCTTATGTATTTCTGTTAAGTGATAAGATAAATGATTTTCTATTAAAATATTTTACAAATGTATTTATCATGGCAGATATCTGCTTTCATTTCTCAGGCAGCCAGCTTTGTTGTTTGTAAATGAGATTACTTGCATGCACAGGTCCAAATGAAAGAAAAAACGGTTACTCACTTTCTCGTAACTGTTGTTCTTTGAGATGTGTTGTTCATGTCCATTCCAACCAGGTGTGTGCGCGCCGCGTGCACGCCAACCGGAAGATTTTTCCCTTAGCAGCGTCCGTAGGGTCGGCCTGCTGACACTCCACCCCCTCAGTTCCTTCTTGCTGGCTACTCCGACAGAGGGGTAGGAGGGTGGGTATTGAAATGGACATGAACAACACATCTCGAAGAACGACAGTTACGAGAAAGTGAGTAACCATTTTTCCTTCTTCGAGTGATTGTTCATGTCCATTCCAACCAGGTGACTCACAAGCCAAAGGTCAGGAGGTGGGGTTGGAGTCATGCACTGATTGGAGCACAGCACGTCCAAAGGCCACATCGTTTCTAGCCTGTTGTGTAATTGCATAGTGCGTTGTGAATGTATGTATCGATGACCACGTAGCCGCCCTGCAGATTTCCTGGGTAGGGACTTGCACCAGGAACGCCGCTGAGGAGGTAATCGGCAGGGTGGGCACCCTTGCCAGGCCCTAACACTCCCGAATGCAGGATGTGATCCATGAAGAGATGCGTTGAGAAGAGACAGGGAGACCTTTCATTCTGTCTGCCACGGCCACGAAGAATTGGACGGACTTCCGGAATGACTTAGTCTTCTCTATGTAGAAGGCTAGGGCCCTATGTACATCCAGTGAGTGTAGCCTGCGCTCCCTATCGGAGGAGTGTGGCTTGGGATAGAACACTGGGAGGAAGATGTCCTGGGCCATGTGGAAGTGGGAGACAACCTTGGGGAGAAAGGCTGGGTGAGGTCTGAGCTGGACCTTGTCCTTACGAAAAAATGTGTAAGGGGGCTCAGACGTGAGGGCTCTGAGCTCTGATACCCGTCTAGCCGAGGTGATTGCCACGACGAATGCGACCTTGTATGAGAGAGAGAGCAGGGAGCACGTCGCCAGTGGTTCAAATGGAGGGCCCGTAAATCTGGAAAGGACTAGATTAAGGTTCCAGGCCGGGACAGGCTGATGCGTCTGGAGGAAGAGCCTGTCCAGGCCTCTGAGGAAACGACTGACTAAAGGGTTTGCAAAGACCGAGAAGCTGTCAGTGCCCGGATGGAAGGCGGAGATGGTGGCTAAGTGGACCCTTATTGATGACAGGGACAGGCAGGGCCGGCTTTAGGCCGATTCCCCCAATTCCCTGGAATCGGGCCCCGCGCCATAGGCGCCTTTTTAATTTTTTTTACTCACCTGGCGGCGGTCCGCTCCGGGTCTTCGGTGGCACTTCGGTGGCGGGGGGTCCCCCCTGCCGCTGAAATGCCGCCGAAGACCCGGAGCGGACCCTCCACCGCCGAAGTGCAGCCGAAGACCCAGACCACTGCCCGGTATTTGAATCGGGCCCCGCAGTTCATAAAGCCGGCCCTGGGGACAGGTCTTGTTGTTTTAGGTGAAGGAGGTAGTCCAGTATGAACGGTATGGGGGCAAGCAACAGCGGCTGACTGCGTTGTCCCGCCCAGATGGATAACTTTTTCCACTTGGCAAGGTACGTTGCCCTGGTGGAGGGCTTTCTACTACCAAGGAGGACCTGTCTGACTTGGTCCGAGCAGGCCAGCTCCGTGGTGTTTAGCCATGGAGCATCCAGGCCATGAGGTGAAGCGACTCTAGATTTGGGTGTCGGAGTTGGCCATGGTCCTGCGTGATCAGATCCGGGACCAGTGGTAAGGTGAGCGGTGCCACTACGGACATTCCCAGGAGTGACGTGAACCAGTGCTGGCGTGGCCACGCTGGCGCTATCAGTATGACTCAGGCCCGGTCCCTGCGGATCTTGAGGAGCACCTTGTGAACCAGCGGAACTGGTGGGAAAGCATAGAGCAGTTGTCCCCCCCACGGGAGGAGGAAGGCATCTGCAATGGACCCCGGGCTGTGACTCATGAGGGAGCAGAATAGCTGACATTTCCTGTTGCTGTGAGTGGCGAACAGGTCTATCTGGGGAGCGCCCCAGAGACGGAAGATTGAGCTCACCACGTCTGGCCGGAGGGACCACTCATGGCCATGGAAGGTCCAGCTGAGACTGTCCGCCAGCCCGTTCTGAACCCCTGGGAGGTATGACGCCTGCAGGTGGATCGAGTGCTCTACGCAGAAGTCCCACAGTGAGAGGGCTTCCCGGCACAGGGGAGAGGAGCGTGCACCCACCTGTTTGTTGATATAGAACATTGCCGAGGTGTTGTCCGTGAGGACCGATATGCACCTGGCTGCTATGTGGGTTTTGAAAGCATGGCATGCCAGGCGCACCACTCTCAGCTCTCTGACACTGATGTTCAGAGCGAGGTCCGCCTGAGACCAGAGGCCTTGAGTCCTGAGGTCCCCTAGATGAGCTCCCCAGCCCAGGTCCGAGGCGTCCATCACCAAAGAGAGAGAGGGCTGAGGGCTGGCAAAAGGCACTCCCGCACAAACCACGCGCGGGTCGAGCCACCATAGAAGGGAGTCCAACACCGGGCCGGGGGGGGGGGGGGGGTTACGCTGCTGTCCAGAACGTCTCGGGCTGGTTGATATACCGACGCCAGCCAAGACTGGAGTGGACGCAATCTGAGTCTGGTGTGCTGTACCACGTAAGTGGGTGCAGCCATGTGGCCCAGCAGCTTTAGGCAGTTCCTTGCTGTGGTCGTGGGGAACTGTCTGAGGCCTCGTATGATGTCCCCTAGTGAGCGAAACCTGGTTTCCTGGAGGTATGCCCTGGCTTGAGTCGAGTCCAGGACTGCGCCTATAAACTCTATCCTCTGCACTGGGGACAGGGTAGATTTGGCCTCGTTTAGGAGGAGACCTAATTCGGGGAAGGTCCTTCTTATGAATTTGACCTGACCCTCCACTTAGGCTCTTGAGCGGCCCTTGATAAGCCAGTCGTCGAGGTAAGGAAAAACCTGTATCTGGCGCCTGCGCAGGAACGCTGCAACGACTGCCATGCATTTTGTGAATACTCGGGTGGCTGTCGATAGTCCGAATGGGAGGACGGCAAACTGATAGTGGCCACTGCTCACCACGAATCTGAGGTAGCATCTGTGATGTGGGACTATCGCGATGTGAAAATACGCATCCTTCAAGTCGAGGGCGGCGTACCAGTCTCCTGGATCCAGCGAGGGGATAATGGAGGTTAGTGAGACCATGCGGAACTTGAGTTTCCTTACAAACTTGTTGAGCTGCTGCAGGTCCAAGATGGATCTGAGGCCCCCTTTGGCCTTCGGTATTAGGAAATACCGGGAGTAAAACCCCTTGCCCCATAGCTCCTGAGGAACCTCCTCCACTGCCCCCACCGAAAGGAGGGACCGCACTTCTTGAATTAGAAGTTGCTCGTAAGAGGGATCCCTGAAGAGGGACGGGGAAGGAGGGGTGGGGGGCACAGAGTTGGATGGAATATCCCCTCTTTACCGTGCGAAGCACCCAGCGGTCTGAAGTAATTCGGGACCAAGCATGGTAGAAAGGGGATAGATGGGATGAGAAGGTAAGAGGGGAAGGATCCAGAGTCCGTACTGGTAAGTCGTCCTTGACCGCACCTTCAAAAGTGTGGTCTAGGCCCCGGCGGAGGTTTGGGTTGGCCAGAGTTTTGCCTGGAAGAGGGGTGTTGCCTCCTCCTACCACTTCTGTTTCGCCTACGTGGTGCGTCCTGGCGGTTCTGCGGCTGGTAAGGCCGAGGCACAGGCTGAGGCCTAAAATGCCTGCGCTGGGTAGCTGGCGTGTGTAGCCCCAGCAAGCGCAGAGTTGCCCTAGAGTCCTTCAAACTGTGAAGTCTCTTGTCTGTTTTTTCAGAGAACAGGGAGGATCCCTCGAAGGCGAGGTCCTGTATGGTTTTCTGGACCTCGTGGGGCAGTCCAGAGACCTGTAGCCAGGAGCCGCACCTCATCACCACCCTAGTGGCCAGCGTGCGCGAGGCTGCATCCGCCGCATCGAGAACTGCTTGTAGAGATGGCCGGGAAACCAACTTCCCCTCCTCCACAAGTACGGAGAACTCCACCCGAGAGTCCTGAAGCAGGAGCTCAGCGAACTTGGCCATTGCCGAGCAGCTGTTATGTCCATATCGGCTCATAATGGCCTGCTGGTTGGCTATGCGGAGCTGCAGGCCCCCAGTCGAATAGACCTTTCAGCCAAATAGGTCTAGCTTCTTGGCGTCCCTATTTTTAGGGGTGGAGCCTTGGAACCCCTGACGTTCTCTTTGATTGGCCGCATCGACCACCAAAGAGTCTGGGAGAGGGTGGGTATAAAGGTGTTCGCACCCCTTAGACGGCACGAAGTATCGCCTCTCGGTTTTCTTGGCCGTAGGGTCAGAGAAGCGGGGGTCTGCCACAGATTTTTGGAGGTGTCAACTACCGTCTTTATCAGCGGCAGAGCGACCCTGGATGGGATGGAGGATGTCCACAACAGGGTCCAAATCCTCCTCCACCTCCTCGGCCTGTATCCCCAGGCTTTGAGCGGCTCTTTTTAATAGCTGCTGGAGAACACGGTTGTCCTCTAAAGCTGGGGCCGTCGATGTCCCTGCGACCGCTTCATCGGGAGAAGACGAGGACGAGAGGACAGGTAGTGGGCCTTGTTCGCAACCCTCTGCCCCTCTGGGGTCCCTCGGCATACTGTACTCAAGCTGCGGTGCCAGTGCTGATGGGGGATTCGGCACCGCAGCTGGTGCCGTGGCCGATAAACCCGGCGGTGCCGAACCCGATGGTGCCGGCATGGTCGCAGCTGGAGCCGTTGGCGGTGCCGCTGCCTGCGGCAACGGAGTTGGTTGTGCAAGTGGTGCCGCTCCCTCGGACGACAGTGTCACTGGCGGCGGTGCTGGCGCTGTCTGTGGCACAAAAGATGCCGAAGACATCGACACAGTCCTGGATCGTGGACCGTAGGCTTGGCTGGCTCTGATGGTAAGCCCAGGGCGTCCAGAAAGGCCATTGAGCAGGCGGTTGCCATTGTTGCTGCCACGGTGCCAGATATGGGTGGCGACTTCGTTGAGACCTGGACCTCCTGCTCCGCAATCTGCTGGACTGATACGAGTTCGCCTCCGACTCCAAGGTCTCCAAGTAGGAGGACCATGGAGGAGCAGTACCCTGGGTCGCCGGCGAGCAGTGCTGCGAAGCCAGGAACGGTCCGGCCCTTCTGTCTGTGCGGGCGGCACTGAGGGTGCTGGTGATGGAGAGCGGCGGGACATCATGGCTGGCTTGCCCCTGGAGTGGAACGAGGGGCATGCGGTCACCGGCGACTTGTCCCTCCTCTGTGGGGAGGACGGTACCGGGAGGTGCATCAGGTTTGTGGCTGCCTCGAATGCCTCTGGCGTCGACGGTCGCTGTAAGTCCCTTTAATTGTCCGGGGACCTAGGAGGATTTGGACTCAACTGGACTCCGGCCGGGGCAGGAGTCGACGAGACACTTGGCGGGAGCAAGGAGGGGGCGGTCTGTCCTGACACGCTCATGGACGCCGCAGACCCCTTAGGCTTTGAGAGGGGTGATCAACCCCTCACCGGCCTCTTCTTCTTTACCGGCACTGGGGATGGAGAGTGGTGCCGTGCTGAGGCAGACTGCTTATGGCCCAAGGTGTGCCGGTGCCGGGGGGCCTTAGGGTCCTTAGTCGGTGCTGGAGCGCTGCGCACTGATGAGGATGTGCTCGGTGCTGGTTCGGTGGGTCCCGGGTCGGAGTGTGGTATCAATGCTGCCTACATCAACAGAATTTTTAGTCTCCGTTCCCGGTCTCTAAGGGTTCTGGGATGGAAACCCTTGCAGATGCGGCACTTCTCCTTCTGGTGGCTCTCACCAAGGCACCGCAAGCAGGAAGAGTGAGGATCACTCTTGGGCATAAACTTGCCACAGGCCTCGCAGAGCTTAAACCCTGGAGACCCGGGCATACCCCAGGAGGGGAAACGTTGTCGGGGGGGATGCCCCCAAAACAATTAAACTACAACTCTATTGAACAACCATAAACTAACTGAGAAACTATATACATGATATGCTATCAGACACTGCTAAAGCGCTTGCTATAAGGAGCGAGCAAAGGTTCCAGCTAGCCGTCACCGGTGGTAAGAAGGAACTGAGGGGGTGGAGTGTCGGCAGGGCCCTATATTGGGTGCCATGAAGGCACCACTCCAGGGGGCTCCCAGGCCGACCCTACGGACGCTGCTAAGGGAAAAATCTTCCGGCTGGCGTGCACGTGGCGCGCACACACCTGGTTGGAATAGACATGAACAATCACTCGAAGAAGAAATGGAGAATATGGAAATTACAGTGAGTTCCTGTCTTTCCCTTATCTCATACAGGGAAAGTTTATATAGCCATTTCTTCTTTATGTTGCCGGCTAGTACAAGTGGCGAGCTCTGTTACTGAAACTATGTTGTCTATGGTCAGAGAACAGAGTTGTGAGTCAGGAGTGGGAAACTGGCATAGGAGGGATGGTCTAGTGAGTACAGCACTACAGACTGGCACTCAGGAGTTTAAGTCCCAGCTCAGTCACAGATTTCCTTTGTGGCCTTGGGCTACTCTTTTAATCTACCCTGTTTGACAGGGAGTTTGTGAAGATAAAATTCATTAAAATGATTGTGAGGCGCTTTGACACAATGGTGATGAGTGCCATATAAATGTTTAGATACTATCCTAAAGAATGTATCCCAGAATGAAGGCAGGGCTCTTTTTCTGGCTCTGTCATTGACTCACAGTGTGCCGTTGGGCCAGTTTTATGTAATTTCTGTACTTCAGGTCAGTTTAGCCAACTAGTAAAAGAGGTTGCTGCAAGTTCACTTCAATGTGAATTTAAGATTTGACTCATCCTTGTTCCAAATATAAAATTATAAAACAAGAAGCGGTTGTTTAAAGTATTCCAGCCTCAGTACTAATTCAGTGATACACTGTGTATTTTAACTGATTTTATATTATGAATTATGGTAAAACTTCTTAGGATGTAGGTACATATGTCCTATCAAAAGCTTGACTGTTCATCTAGGGAATGAAGAACACAGACAAACTGAAAATTACATTATGCATAACCATACTTGCTGGCTAGCCAAAACCAACCAATCCACCCCACAGAAGTGTCTGTAGATGAGAAGTCTCACAACATACGTGGCAGGAGAAAGAAGGGCCACACTATTACAGTTTTACCCAGAGGTTAGCCCTTCACCTAGAATAAATTGAAAGGCAAACTAAATACAGTTGGAAGAAATACTTACATTCATAGCTTATATACAGCTTTAGTCCAAGATTTCATTGTATCCAATTTTAAGGCATTACATTATCTTTTTTCATGATGGGCCAGGCCCTCAGCAAGTATAAATTAGTATAGCTTCATTAATTTCAAAGCAGTTATGCTAGTACATCAGCTAAGAATCTGCCCTGATAGATCTTCATTACAACAGAACACGACCATAGAGCTTGAGCTGTTGTCTCTGGGTACATATTTCAGGAGAGACGGTATGGAACAAATCCTTGCTAGGCTTCCTTAAATGCGCCCATCAAATTTGTAAACATATCTATTTTGTACATGCGGAACTTAACATGTTTTTAAAATTTGCAGGCAAACAATTTTACTTTGTATTTACAGTAATGACAATGCAGGTGTGTGCCTCCTATTGCAACATGACAAGTATATTGTGGGACCAACATGGCACCAACAACACTGCATACGGGTATATTCATGTTTGTTAGGAAAGCAATAAGTAAAGTGAATTGGAAAGCAAAGCCCTTTCTCAGCAACCTGAGCTGACTATTGTTAGAGGTCAGTGTTGAGACACACTGGCAGACCATAGCAGTGAAAACCTGCACTACTGCTGTCCACGCAGCACCTGTTCTCTAGATAAACTGAGGATCTGTTTTTCACAAGCACTATATTCACACATACCATACATACTTGCCTGTATTCATTGCACTTTTAATGCTGGCTTGTTTCCTCCTCTCACCTGCACTGCTTGGATGCAAGGCAGCATCAAGCACTGGGTGAATGAAGAGAAACTCAGATTTTAAGCCCTGATTGTTTAACATACTGGCCTACAAAATGTATACAGTTGCAAATACTATTCACCAGTACACTGAAGCATTACAAAATCACATCTGATTTCCACTTGAAATGGGGATATGTGACACAGGCTAGATGGCAAATATTTCACTTTTTTACCTTAGCGCACTGCTGTTGAGAAACATATCTTGAGTTAACACCCAGCTCAGGAACAAACACAGGGTTATGCTGTGACTCAAGTTTTGTTTGTCTTGCCTGTTTCCTGAAATTAAAAACAAACCATGATGTCTTTTATGAAAAACTTAGGTCCTCCTTCTCCCTTGTATACAGATACAATATAGACCAGGGGTAGGCAACCTATGGCACGTGTGCCGAAGGCAGCACGCGAGCTGATTTTCAGTGGCACTCACACTGCCCGGGTCCTGGCCACCGGTCCGGGGGGCTCTGCATTTTAATTTCATTTTAAATGAAGTTTCTTAAACATTTTTAAAACCTTATTTACTTTACATATAACAATAGTTTAGTTATATATTATAGACTTATAGAAAGAGACCGTCTAAAAACATTAAAATGTATTACTGGCACGTGAACCCTTAAATCAGAGTGAATAAATGAAGACTCGGCACACCACTTCTAAAAGGTTGCCAACCCCTGATATAGACTAAGAACACTGAATCTTTATTACAATCCTCAGCTGCATAGATTAGTATGTACCATGCCAATTAATCATGATAAAAGTGTATTCAGTGGCTGTGGATGTTAACTAAACACACTTGCTGAAGTAAATTGCAAATGTTGGGCCAAATTTCCCTCTCATTTACACCTGTGCAACTTCATGGACTGTGCTGCAGAGGCTTAACTGAGGCCAAAATTGAGCCTGCTGTATTGTGGAGATATAGAATGTTGCATTAATGCAAGTCTCCTCTCAGTCCTCTCCTCTCACCCCCCCTTCATCTTCTTCCACTTTCAGTACCTAGAACAGTCTCCCATTTTCTATCTCAAGCTCCACATATGCTTCAGCTCCTCCTTAAAACTTCCTCATTCTCCCAAGTAATCTCTGTATTCCCTCCTTTCCCTCAGCTGTTGATTTGTCTTGTCTACCTTACATTAGAAACTCATTACAGCAGATAACGTATTAGGACAGTTTATAAAGCACTGTGCAGGTCAACAGCACTACACACATAATTAATAATAAATAAGATGGAGACTCTGCAGTAAGGGGCCATATCATATAAAGTGTATAGTTAACTTTTCCAAGCCTCTTATAATCTGAAATGAAGCCCACTTTCCCCTTCTCCGGTGTTTGCAGATGGCCCCTGTATGCTTAGACATCCACAACAGGTTTTATTTTCTCACTGAGGTAGTGCAGTATTAACTTGCTATAATTTTCCTTTAGTAATTTATAGTGTTTTTCTTTTCAGTGTAGGATATGTAATGCTTTTTTGGTGTGATTTCTCCCACATCTCCTTAGATCATGGCTCTTGTACTGAGTTTGCAGATATTTTAAGGATCTTCTACAGTGGGCTGTGTTGCTCTGTAGTTTAGCATGGCAGCCATATAAAAATGTTAGCTCTTGCATAGTATTGTGAGATTTAGTTGCTATGTTTTGGGATGCACATACACGCCTTAGTGACAGCAGGCATGAACCAAATGGCTTCTTAGGGCAGAGATGCCCCTCATTATTTAAATACTTGGGGATGCTCTCATAGACAGTGCACAAAGTGTTGGGATGTGTACAGAGCACAAGTAGCTGCTCAAAATGCCAATGATTGGGATAAATAGTGCTTAATTGGCAGGCTCCTGGTCAGATCTCTCGAGTCTGTTTGAGGTTGAGGAAAGGCAACCAAGCCCTATGAGCATACTCTCATAAATCAGGCAGGACAAATATTGTAGGTTCAGCTTACCCTAGCAAGTCAGTTAAGGGGACTTATTAAAGGAGCTTGCATGGTCAGTCCTGGAGAAGGGAAACAAAGGTCTTGTTTGGGTGGTTNAAAAGGTTGCCAACCCCTGATATAGACTAAGAACACTGAATCTTTATTACAATCCTCAGCTGCATAGATTAGTATGTACCATGCCAATTAATCATGATAAAAGTGTATTCAGTGGCTGTGGATGTTAACTAAACACACTTGCTGAAGTAAATTGCAAATGTTGGGCCAAATTTCCCTCTCATTTACACCTGTGCAACTTCATGGACTGTGCTGCAGAGGCTTAACTGAGGCCAAAATTGAGCCTGCTGTATTGTAGAGATATAGAATGTTGCATTAATGCAAGTCTCCTCTCAGTCCTCTCCTCTCACCCCCCCTTCATCTTCTTCCACTTTCAGTACCTAGAACAGTCTCCCATTTTCTATCTCAAGCTCCACATATGCTTCAGCTCCTCCTTAAAACTTCCTCATTCTCCCAAGTAATCTCTGTATTCCCTCCTTTCCCTCAGCTGTTGATTTGTCTTGTCTACCTTACATTAGAAACTCATTACAGCAGATAACGTATTAGGACAGTTTATAAAGCACTGTGCAGGTCAACAGCACTACACACATAATTAATAATAAATAAGATGGAGACTCTGCAGTAAGGGGCCATATCATATAAAGTGTATAGTTAACTTTTCCAAGCCTCTTATAATCTGAAATGAAGCCCACTTTCCCCTTCTCCGGTGTTTGCAGATGGCCCCTGTATGCTTAGACATCCACAACAGGTTTTATTTTCTCACTGAGGTAGTGCAGTATTAACTTGCTATAATTTTCCTTTAGTAATTTATAGTGTTTTTCTTTTCAGTGTAGGATATGTAATGCTTTTTTGGTGTGATTTCTCCCACATCTCCTTAGATCATGGCTCTTGTACTGAGTTTGCAGATATTTTAAGGATCTTCTACAGTGGGCTGTGTTGCTCTGTAGTTTAGCATGGCAGCCATATAAAAATGTTAGCTCTTGCATAGTATTGTGAGATTTAGTTGCTATGTTTTGGGATGCACATACACGCCTTAGTGACAGCAGGCATGAACCAAATGGCTTCTTAGGGCAGAGATGCCCCTCATTATTTAAATACTTGGGGATGCTCTCATAGACAGTGCACAAAGTGTTGGGATGTGTACAGAGCACAAGTAGCTGCTCAAAATGCCAATGATTGGGATAAATAGTGCTTAATTGGCAGGCTCCTGGTCAGATCTCTCGAGTCTGTTTGAGGTTGAGGAAAGGCAACCAAGCCCTATGAGCATACTCTCATAAATCAGGCAGGGCAAATATTGTAGGTTCAGCTTACCCTAGCAAGTCAGTTAAGGGGACTTATTAAAGGAGCTTGCATGGTCAGTCCTGGAGAAGGGAAACAAAGGTCTTGTTTGGGTGGTTATGTTAGGTAAAATGCCTAACAACTTAAATGTTTTGATTAGTGCGGTCAATTAATCGCAGTTAACTCAAGGGATTAACTCAAAACAAATTAACTCGATTATAAAAATAATTGATTAATCGCAGTTTTAATCACACTGTTAAATAATACCAATTGAAATTTATTATAAATATTTTTGAATGTTTTTCTACATTTTCAAATATATTGAGTTCAATTACAACACAAAATACAAAGTGTACAGTGCTCATTTTATATTATTTTTATTACAAATATTTACAACTGTAAAAAAACCAAAAATAGTATTTTTCAATTCACCTTGTATAAGAACTGTAGTGCAACTCCTTTATAGGGCTGGTCCACACTAGGGGCAGGGATCGAACTAAGATACGCGACTTCAGCTACGCGAATAGCGTAGCTGAAGTCGAAGTATCTTAGTTCGAATTTGGCGCGCTTACCTCGCGTCCGCGCGATCGACGTTCGCGGCTCCCACGTCGACTCTGGTAACTCCGCTCGCGCTGCAGGAGTACCGGAGTTCGAAGTAGCGCGTTCAGGGATCGATTTATCGCGTCCAGACAAGACGCGATAATTCGATCCCCGATAGTTCGATGGCTACCCGCCGATTTCGGCGGGTAGCGTAGACGTACCCATAGTGAAAGTGCAACTTACAGATGTAGATTTGTTTTACGTAATTTCACTAAAAAATAAAACAGTGTAAAACTTTAGTGCCTACAAGTCCACTCGGTCCTACTTCTTGTTCAGCCAATTGCTAAGACAAACAAGTTTATTTATATTTACGGGAGATAATGCTGCCCGCTTCTTATTTACGATGTCACCTGAAAGTGAGGACAGGCATTCACATGGCACTGTTATAGCTGGCGTTGCAAGGTATTTACGTGCCAGACATGCTAAACATTTGTATGCCCCTTCATGCTTTGGCCACTATTCCAGAGGACATATTTCCATGCTGATGATGCTCCTTAAAAAAACTAATGTGTTAATTAAATTTGTGACTGAACTCCTTGGGGGAGAATTATATGTCTCCTGCTCTTGATTTTACCCGCATTCTGCCATATATTTCGTATTATGGCAGTCTCAGATGATGACCCAGCACATGTTGTTTGATTTAAGAACACTTTCACTGCAGATCTGACAAAACACAAAGAAGGTACCAATATGAGATTTCTAAAGATAGCTACAGCACTCAACCCAAGATTTAAGAATCTGAAGTGCTTTCCAAAATCTTAGAGGGACGATGTCATGTTGTCAGAAGTCTTAAAATAGCAACATTCCGATGCAAAAACTACAGAACCCGAATCACGAGAAAAGAAAATCAAACTTCTGTTGGTGGCATCTAACTCAGATGATGAAAATGAACGGGCATCATTCCACACTACTTTGGATCGTTAACGAGCAGAACCCGTCATCAGCGTGGAAGCATGTCCTCTGGAATGGTGGTCAAAGCATGAAGGGGCATATAAATGTTTAGCATATCTGGCACGTAAATATCTTGCAATGCCACCTATAACAGGGCCATGTGAACGCCTGTCCTCACTTTCAGGTGACATTGTAAATAAGAAGTGGGCAGCATTATCTCCCGTAAATGTAAACAAACTTGTTTGTCTTAGCTGAACAAGAAGTAGGACTGAGTGCACTGGTAGGATCTGAAGTTTTACATTGTTTTATTTGAGTGCCGTTATGTAACAAACAAACAAAAAAATCTACATTTGTAAGTTGCTGTTTCACGATATAGATTGCATTACAGTACTTGTATGAGGTGAATTGAAAAAAATACTACTTTTACTTTTTTTACAGTGCAAATATTTGTAATAAAATAATATAAAGTGAGCACTGTACATTTTGTATTCTGTATTGTAATTAAAATCAATATTTGAAAATATAGAAAACATCCAAAAATATTTAAATAAATGGTATTCTATTAAAAGTGCAATTAAAACTGCGATTCATCACGATTTTTTTCAATCTTGCAATTAATCGCAATTTTTTAAAATAGTTTGACAACCCTAGTTTTGATATGTTGTTTTGATTTAGTCCTAAACTATATCAGATACAAAGTGGGTGGAGCTGTTGGACTGTAAACACTGTTAATTTAAATCACCAGAAGCTGCAAATAAATTCAAATACCAGGATTTTCTTTGCTTTACGCATCACACAAAGTTTGCGTATCTGTTCCATTATATTGAGATCAACTCTTCCACACAATTCTTTTGAGTTGATTTGTAAAAAATTATGATCCTCTATTGAAGTCGTCCAACATATACATAAAATAAGGAGTTAATTATTTCTAGATTCATTTATTTGATCAGCAAAAACATTTAATTATGTAAAAATATAACTTACCTAGCTCCTTTAACACTTTTATTTGACTTGTTTTTACAGTAGTAGACACACTGTATTATTACACCAACTAGGAAAGCCAGTGCTACTGCCGGAAGTACAGTTACTAAAATCAAGTCCAAAGTATTCCAGAGTTGTTCACATTTGTGACCCATGTACCAGTAATCTCCCCAGAGGCCTCGGAAGTAAGGACATCTGCCAATTAAAAAAAAAAAAGAAGAAGAAGTGTGTTTCTTAAAAGGAACAATATTCTAATTAAAAAAAACCCCTTCAATAATTCAGAAAAAAAGAAAACATTTTGTTCTGTTATTGAGTGAAGTATGTCAGGAGTCCACAGATCCATTACTTTTATGAAGCATTATCTATCTTAAAGTTTTATACTGCTGTCCACCACTGTCGTATCTGTGCACTTTCCATGTAAAATCAACAGCAATAGCAAAGTCCATAGTGAACTTCATGGAGTCTCTGGCTCTTCTTCCTTTTCAGGGTAAAAACCCTGCTTGGGGTAAGGTTTTTTTTTTTTTTTTTTTTATTAATTTACTTTTATTTTTAAAGCTGGTTTCTTTCAGGGTTTTGTTTGCTATTTACAGGGTTTTTTTCTATAGGAGGTGAGTCAGTGTGATGAATGTCATGCTTGTGGTAGAAATGCCTTTTTGAAGATTTTGCAGCATTTTCTAATGAGAGTCAGACTCTGGATTTGCCTAATGCTCTCTGGAAGTTTGTTCCATAGTTGGATCCCCTCCACTGAGAATACTTTGCTTAGCCATACTTTTAAATGTATATTAAAGTGGATTTGTATTTTTCATTATAAATATTAATTTTCACAATGTAGTATATTGTATGCAGTGTTGTTGTAGCTGTGTTGGTCCCAGGATATTAGAGAGATGAGGTGGGTGAGGTAATATCTTTTATAGGACCAACTGCTGTTGGTGAAAGAGACAAGCTTTTGAGCTTACACAGAACTCTTCTTCAGGTCCAGGAAATGTACTCAGTGTCACAGCTAAACACAAGGTGGAACAGATTGCTTAGCATAAATAGTTAACACACATTTTACATATTTAACTACTTATGCTCAGAGGTGAAAGTAAGCCGGTATGCCGTACCGGTAAGAGCTGGTTTGCTGTACCGGGGCGGCCCGGCTTCCCCAGGGGGAAATTTAAAGGGCCTGGGGCTCCCAGCAGGGGCTGGAGCCCCAGGCCCTGTAAATTGCCACCAGAGCCCCACTGCTGGAGCCCTGGGGTAGGACTGCGGGGCTCTGGGGGCTATTTAAAAAGTCCGGGGCTCCCGCTGCTTCTACTGCCCTGGCCCTTTAAATAGCCGCCGGAGCCCCACCGCCACTACTCCAGGGCTCCGGCGGCTATTTAAAGGGCCGAGGCGGTAGAAGCAAGGGAGCCCCAGGCCGTTTAAATAGCCCCCGGAGCCCAGGGGTAGCAGGGGGCTCCGGGGGCTATTTAAAGAGCCTGGGGCTCCAGCTGCCTCTGCCGCCCTGGTCCTTTAAATAGCCGCGGGAGCCCTGCTGCTTCCCCAGGGCTCCCGTGGCTATTTACAGGGCTGGGGCGGTAGAAGCCCCCGGGCCCTTTAAATAGCCCCCGGAGCCCCGGGCTGCTGCTGCTACCCCGGTGGGAGGGGTGTGTGTGCACTTACCTTACAGGGTGGGCTGGGGCTGGCTCTGACTCCCTCAGCCACGCCCCTTCTGCCCTAGGCCCCGCCCCTTCCAGGGGCCAGAGCTGGCCCCAGCGTACCGGTAAGTCACTGTACTTACTTTCACCCCTGCTTATGCTAAACAATCTGTTCCACCTTGTGTTTAGCTGTAGCCTCACCCATCCCGTCTCTCTAATGTAGTATATTGTCATTTTCAAATTGCATTGAGCTGAAATGTAGGCATATATGATTTGCCATATTGATCCATCTAATTAGGTATTCTACCTCCAGGAGTTTCCCCATTTCATTTGTTTAATCAACTGGGCAATGCTATAACTGCATATTGGAGAAATTCTTTCCCAAATCCTGTAGGTGATCAGATTGTGCCCCAATACATGGCATTAGATTATCATTAATATCTCAATTTGCATAGCTATAAATGTGATTCATGGCCATAAAGTTATCCTACCCTGGTATTTGAGTTAATAACTTTCTGTATCAGAACATTTCAGAGACTGACTACAGTATATGCCACATAAAGGACTAATATGCTGGATACAAAAGATTAATTTGGTACTTATATTTTCAGCTCAAATGGCTAGATATCTTTAAAAAGGAAAGATGGTTTTGAGGATGAGAAGAGGACGCTAGTTTTATTCTAATTTAAAGAGTGTATTTTAATGGATGTAAAAAGCATTTAGCGCCTTAGGTACACACTTTTGTGTGATATTATAAATCAAAATAAATTTGGAACATAAAATTATGCAAAACGGGGGAGTTAATGTTATTACTGTATGAGAGGCATTCTTCTGTTTTTCCTACGTATTTAAAATTGTAACTAATATTACATTAACCTAAGTTTTGGCATGTAGTTTGCCTTTTTGGGGGGATGGGGAGAGGCAATGTCTTGTGTTTAATTGTTTGTTTTTGAGGGTGGGGTTAGAGGAAGCAGGCAGAAAACAGAATTAAAAGGAAGCTAAGGCTTCAGTCCTACAACTGGCTCCATACAGGCAAACCCTTGCACCCACAAAGAGCATTCCTGACTATGCATTTACAGTACTCCATAGTGACAGAATTGTAACACCACTCCTAAGCTCAGGGCCATCCTTACACCCATACGCAAAGCGCGCAGCTGCGTAGGGCACCAGGAAATTTGGGGCACCACATTTCCTGGTGTCCTGCGCAGCTGCGTGCTGCTCCAGCCCCTGCCCCTGCTCCGCCCCAGCCCCACCCCCACTCCCCTAGAGATTGCAGCCAGGCCGGACCCTGCACTCACCGCGTGGTAAGTAGAGCGACCTGGCCCCAGCCTGCTCCGCTCCCCTGGCTCCCAGGCTTGGGGGGACGGGGAACCACCCCCCAGCACTCGCCGGCGGCACAGCTGGGAGCCAGGGGAGTGGAGCAGGCTCGGGGCCGGGTCACTCCACTTCCCGCAGGAAGTGACCAGCCCCCGTCCTCCACGGAGGCCAGCCCCACCCTGTCCCGTGGAGGCCTGGGGTGGGACTCCACACAGCCCCCCCCCACAGAGGCCTGGGGCCAGCCCTCCCCACTCCCTCCTGTGGATGCCCGTGGGGCTGCGTAGGGCACCAAAATAGCTAGAGATGGCCCTGCCTAAGCTAGCAGAAATTTTGTACTGTGCATGATTCAGTTGTTATTTTTACTACAATATCCCAGACAATTAAGACTAAACACATGTGGCATTTGAAGTTTGGGTCAAGATTTTTAAAAATATGAACTTAAAATTAGGCTTCTATATGTACATTCAGGCTCCCAAATAAGTGGCCTAATTTTCAAAAGTTCTGACCACTCAGCAACTCCTACCAATGGTTGCTCTGCACTTTTGAAAAATCAGACCACTTGGGGGGAGCCTAAATATTGATGTAAAAGCCTAACTGTAGGCTCCTATTTTTTAAAGCCTCTGCCTTCAAGTTCTCCTATTTTTGAGATACCCACCCACAAAAAAAAAGCATCTTAAATTCTTGTACTTGAACAGATTTTGCTCAAGCTTAAGATAAAACAGAACATATTTGAGACAATTATTAGCATGAGAAAATGGAGGGTTATACGTCTCCTATGTAACTTTAACAATAAAGTTTATGGCTTACATATGCTGTAAAAAATAGCAATGTTAGGACCTGATCCTGAATCTGATTCTTGTGAACAGCCATCTGTGTCTGTGCAGAGCCCAAAAGAAGACAGGGGTCAACCTTCATGGATCAGATTGCAGGGTCCTCGTTTACTTTATCAGCAATAATATATTGTAGATGCCTCACTTACATAGCACATCCATAGCACTCACATCCATAGCACTTACTTGCAAAAAGGTTTGTTGCCTTTACAACCGCAAACAATATCCTTTGGACAGAAGCCTTCTGTATTACCCAAGCAATTACCAAAGTCGGCAATGTCAGCGCAATTGGCTGTAAATTAAAAGACAAACACAACCAACACTTCAACTGTAAAGTAATGCAGATGAGCATGCTGGATATTTGTCTGCATCAGAAACTCAGGATTTATGTGAAATAATCTTTAAACTGTAAGTCTTGCCCCTCCCCCCCAGTGAATAAGAATTGCTGTTTGATAGTTCTGAACCACTTTGAAGCCTCATTATTTCCTCCTTTTAAACATGAAGCCTTACTCCCACAAATTATTTTATTCTGAATCCATATCCTACATTCTCATTTGTCCTCCATTAGCCAGTAAATCATACCCATCAGATGTAGGTATTATGATTTAATAACTGTGTTGGCATATCTGAATTTCTCTCAACGTGGTCATTTAAACCTTGCTAGACACCAGAAATCATGAGGCCTGCAAAACCTGTTAGAGGATCAGACTTTTACCTTTATTACAGAATTTTTTAGTTAGATTTTTGGCTGACAGCTGACAAAATCAAGACACTGCAATAGCATACTAAATACACCTAAATATAGAATCAATGGCAGGAAGTGATGTCACAATGAGAATGGCCACTTAGGGTATGTCTTGACTGCAGAAGTAATGGTGTCATGGGGTGTCACCCTCATTGCCGGACTAGCGCCTCCTCTTGGTCATGCTGGGGATTAACTCGAGGCCAACACCCAGGTCCATTGTCTGCACACCGGCACTTTGTTGCTGTTCCAGCCTATGGCTCCTCTCTCAGCTCGCAGAACTGCAGCGTCCTCTTTGTGACTCACCCCTCCGGCTGTGTCACCATCCAGGTTTCCTTCAGTGTTTCCCCCTTCGGGGGGGGAGGAGGTATCTCTGTCCAACAGTCCAGCCACTTCCCCTGTGGTGAGTGGGGAGGGACCCAGGCCCACCCACTACTCTGGGCTCCAGGCCAGGGATCCTGTAAATAGCAGCCTCTTGCTGCTCCTCAGTAACAAGGGAGAAATCAGCAATCAATGAGGCTAGAACAGTCTTTGTACCATATACAACTCATAAATCCATCTGCAAAGGATTAAGGAAATATGAAGGCTCCAGATTACCTTAAAGTCCTCAGTCCCTTGGTTAGAATGCTCCCATCAGTATATGTTCATAGGCCAGAGGCTGGAGCAGGAATCAAAACCACTGTTTAAACACCTTCCATCCCACTCTTCCCCTCTTGAGGACTCCTGACCAACTTAACAGCACAATACATATGCTAACAAACTTAACCCAAGCCTCTGTTTAAGTTTGTTAGCATATGTATTGTGCTGTTAGACCCATATAAAGAATGAATGCCCTCGCTAGCCGCGTTCTGATCCTTTAAGGAGCAGACTGCCGCCCCCCCCCCCCCCCCCCGGGGGGGGGGGGGGGGGGAAGCTAGCCATCCCAAATCTTTCCGGTACCCCATACCCACTAAAAATCTCTTGCTGGTACTGCGTACTGGAGCATACCACCCTACTTGCACTCCTGGTTCCAGTTCAGGACTCTCGAGCTAGGGAAGCAGAATCAGGATTCTTTGACTCTGACAATGCCCTGAGCTTCTTTTCCTATCCTCTCCTGGATCTTTGCAAGCTCTCCTGCCTGTCCCCTCCTGGGATGTTGTCTTTGGGCAGCTCTTGAGTAGCTTGCTGGCAGAAGCTCCTTTCTCCAGTCTGCTCACTCCTCTGGTAGCCATCATGCCGCTCTGCTTCCCAGCCCTTTTATCCTCCCAGCTACTGTGAGACTTCCAATCAGCAGTGGCCAGCAGTGCCTGTATTAACCCTTTGGTCACTGGTCCAGCGTGGGGTAAATAAACCCCATGACACAGGGATATTAGCAATCTTCACCAGCTATGGGTAGACCACAGCAATGGTTGCCTCACAAACCGCCATCACCACACCACCAGCAGTTGGTATGATATCAAACTGGTTAGCCACCAACTTGTAGCAGTCTGGGGCAGCCTGCTTCCAGATGCCAATGGCAACCCACGTCTGGATTGGTATGGGTGCCTTTTTCACACCCCTGACTGACAAACGTTTTACCAACAAAAGTGCCAGGTATTCTTATATGCCTACTTTTCTATAGATTATCATAACCTTGCAGAATTCAAAAAGCCTAGAATGTCTAATAACATATACACATCGTTAGTTATCATAAAAGCATCCTTACTTCTTTGCTTTTTTCCTATTTCAACATCATTTCCACCTAGCACAAGAGAAGAATGTTGTCCACTAGGAGAAAGTGTGAATAGGTAAGCAGGACTTTGCTTGAAAACATTTTTCTATATTGCAAAGAAACCTAAATATTTCTTACGTTCTGAAGCCTGTTCAGTCAGCAAAACACTCGACAGTAAGACAATGAGAGGTAAGAAGTTGTTGAAATTGGACATTGTGAAGCTGTTACAGTAAGAGACGACTCAAATTCTTCTCCTCTTTTGTTGAACAGCTGTTAAAGGTAACAGCTATTACTTTTGCTTTTATCATAGCTGATCAAAGATCATGGATTTTGAACTTGGTTTACAGCATCCTTCCCTGCACATAATTACTAATTAACCTCTCTCTAATAAACTTACTGGCATTTTTATTAGCATATAAATCATCTGTGGTTACTAAATATGTCTATAAAAATCTTTACTATTATCCCCTTTCTTTCTGAATTCTTGTAATCATGTAAATAAAATCACATAAGTGGCATAAAGGGTTAAAGAGATTCAATAAGAACATTTATTTGTTTAGCTTTGTTCTTTCTTTAATGTAGCTTTTCACAACAATTTAGTTTTCTGAGGACTGAAATACTGTGGGCGAAATTTAATGGTCTATGACAGGGGTCGGCAACCTTTCAGAAGTGGTGTGCCGAGTCTTCATTTATTCATTCTAATTTAAGGTTTCACGTGCCAGTAATACATTTTAACATTTTTAGAAGGTCTCTTTCTATAAGTCTATAATATATAACTAAACTATTGTTGTATGTAAAGTAAATAAGGTTTTTAAAATGTTTAAGAAGCTTCATTTAAAATGAAATTAAAATGCAGAGCCCCCTGGACCGGTGGCCAGGACCCGGGCAGTGTGAGTGCCACTGAAAATCAGCTTGCGTGCCGCCTTCGGCACGCGTGCCATAGGTTGCCTACCCCTGGTCTATGATATGCAGGAGGTCAGAGTAGATAATCTAATGGTCCCTTCTGGCCTTAAACTCTATGAAATCTATGAAACTGAAGCCTTATTAACACAATGAATATAAAGCATTTCATTAGTAAACATTTTTAGAATTAACAAAAAGATGTATAATGACTGTAGAAAAAAAATCTACCTTTTTCCTATTTGGCACAACTTCTGTGTAACAGTTATCAAATAAGAGAAGAGAAAAAGAAAAAAACAAAATGTCAAACCTAAAACATTCAGTAACACATTTTAGTATCTAATATTTCATTTTATGATTAATATTTGTATGGCAAAGATTCATGTATCTTACTTCACTGGCACAAAGGCACCCAAAAAGTCTGTAATATTTCATTTCATTGGACTGGAAGAGGGAGAACACTGAAAGAATATTGTGGCCTGCATCTATCAAGACATCTTGATATCAGTTAGCTATAGAGCTAAGGTGATTCTGGCGGACATTGATCAAAAAGCCATTTACTCAGGAATAAATGCACTAACATTTATTAACATGCTGTCAGGCCAATAATGGCTTCCAAACATTTTCCCATTTGGAGTTTAGAAATGCTGAGAAATTTTCATGTAATTTTATGTAAAGGAAGTGGGCTCTCTCTTTAGGTGCAATTGAGCTCTGCTTGATGCAGTACCCAGTGGAAATAAAGGTGGCTTTACTTTACCTTTTAAAACACACTCCTTTCAATCTTGGGTTGGCTGGGCTCATTTTGGCTCCCAGCACAACTTAGAGCAGCTCAAGGTTGCTCTCATATGTACCTTACTGTAATGGTCCTTAAAGGACCTTTCTGGATGCCAAGCATTATGGGAATATAGTATCACTCTATCCATACCTCTTTCCCCTGGCCATACCATAGTTTGGTTACAAAACATGTTCATGACATGTTCAATTTTTTGCTATGATTGCTATGGCTGACAATATTTGCACTTTGATTTTATCATCACTTCTCCCAAAGTTTAAAATGAAACACCTACATCTTTACTTTCTAATGCACATACTATCGTCCAAGATTATACATCTTCAATTCTATTTCTGAAGGGAGGTATTTACAATTCCATGTTCTTTGCCCTAAAGTTTCCAGTAAGACAAGCTGATAATTCTTACACTACAGAAATTTCCCCTGAACTTTGTTCTTTCTGTATATGAGGAAATAAACTTAGATTTATTTCAAACTGAACTTTAGCTTTATTCAGGTCACTGTCACAACCCTGTAGCCCTATTGACTTCAGTGGAGTAAACAAAGAACTTACACTTATAATATGCTTTTCATCCCATAGGTTCACATAGCACTTAAACTGACATGCAAACTATAGAGAGGCATTCTTTATCCAGCACTGAAATGCAGCCATGACTTTAGCAGCACACAAAGGCACTATATAAAAGTGAGTGGTAGTAGACCACTACTGAGCCTGAAGTGCAGAGGGAATGCAGGGAGGCAGAATGGACCCAGATACACCTGCAGGAAAACTGCAAGGACACTATCATGGTTTTCCTGGGGTTGCTCTTTTGGAAAAGTTAATGCAGGGTTTGGGCCAAGGGGAATTGTACCAAGAAAGATAAAGGTATCGATGCAAGGGTCCTCATAGGGCATGTCTATACTGCAATTAAACACCTGTGGTTGGCCTGTGTTAGCTGACTTGGGCTCACAGGACACAGGCTGTGTGGCTATTAAATTGCAGTGGGGATGTTTGGGCTCAGGCTGGAACCTGGGGTCTCGAACCCTCAGTCCAGCCCAGAGCCTGGGCTCCAGCCTGAGCCCAAACATCCCCATTTAAATTTGATAGCACCGCAGTCTGAGACATGTGAGCCCAAGTCAGCTGACACAGGCCAACCGCAGGTGTTTTATTGCACAGTAGACATAATCAAAGAAGTCTGATCAGACCCAATGTAACATCCTTAAGTGAAATTTGGTCTAGACCAGGGGTCGGCAACCTTTCAGAAGTGGTGTGCCGAGTCTTCATTTATTCATTCTAATTTAAGGTTTCACGTGCCAGTCATACATTTTAACATTTTTAGAAGGTCTCTTTCTATAAGTCTATAATATATAATTAAACTATTGTTGTATGTAAAGTAAATAAGGTTTTAAAAATGTTTAAGAAGCTTCATTTAAAATGAAATTAAAATGCAGAGCCCCCTGGACCGGTGGCCAGGACCTGGGCAGTGTGAGTGCCACTGAAAATCAGCTTGCGTGCCGCCTTCGGCACCTGTACCATAGGTTGCCTACCCCTGGTCTAGACTCTGGGATTAACATTCCTACATGACAAAAAAATGCCATGGAATCTTTAATGGTCACAAGTGGTCAGGAACTTGATTTCTCTTGCTGCACAATGCCTGCTAACCTCCATCCCAGCACAGTGGTTCAATAGAAAATAAGAGAAAATGTGCCAGCTATAGTGCGGACTATACCAACACTACTTCCTGCAGTTTCCTGGCATTCCTGTTAGGACTCTTATCCAAGAACTGAGCCAGCTCAATGTGGTTTAACATGTGAGGTCTGATGGGATCACAACACAAATGGGAATTGATTGGGTGTCCTTTTGACTGAGTTTGTTTTCTAAATTTGTGGAATTAAGTCTCTCTAGAACAGGGGTGGCCAACCTGTGACTCTGGAGCTGCATGCGGCTCTTCAGAAGTTAATATGCAGCTGGAGCTACAGGCGCTAACTTTCCAATGTGCCAGTAGAGCTCACTGCTCAACCCCTGGCTCTGCCCCAGGTCCTGACCTGACTCCACCCCTTCCCCCAAGGCTCCTGCCCCTTCCCCAGAGCCTGCTGTGTCCTCGCTCCTCCCCTTTCCCCCAAGAGCCTCCTGCACGCTGTGAAACAGCTGGTTGTGGTGGGCGGGAGGCATGGGGAGGGAGAGGGAGGCGCTGATTGGTGGGGCTGCCGGTGGGCAGGAGGCACTGGGGGCAGGAGGGGGGAGCTGATGGGGAGGCTGCTGACATATTACTGTGGCTCTTTGGCAACGTACATTGGTAAATTCTGGCTCCTTCTCAGGCTCAGGTTGGCCACCCCTACTCTAGAAGAAATAAAAATATATAGTTGATGGGGAAAAAAATCAGCAACTATTCAGAAATACATTTACTTTGGCCAGATGATATAAGCTGCTCTAACCAGGAAAGTGCAGAGAATTATCAAGACTTGGTAGAGACCCTTTGGTAGGCTGAAAAATCTCTTGAAGGGCAAATTCCCTTAATTAAAAAAAAGTTGCAGAAATGTGCACACTGCAGCAAATAGAGGAAGCAGAAGCTAAAAAGTGCACAGAGACACATGGAAAGATGTATACTTGGTATGAAATAGAAAAGAGACGAAAACAAGCAGAGAACTTTAAGACCGAGAAAAGCTAATTGCCTGATCAGGCTGCAGTGAGGAAAGACAGATGTTGGACTGCCCTTATTGTCCATTTCCTCCCACACCTCCTGACCAGCCATACTCTCCCTTTCCATACATATCCTCCTCTCCGAGCTCTGAATCATCTTGCACACCCAAGACTTCCACTGCTCTCTCCGTCATGCCTAATGCTCCCAACATACTGGCATGTCTCCCAATTCACTTATCTTTGTGACAGAGTCCATCCCCTACCCAAAGAAATTATAGGAGAGAACACTGGGGACAGCCCTTCGGTATCCCCTTCTGGGCAGAGAACATAGAGCTGGTACAATGGAAAGCAATTGCTCCCCATAAATCAACTGAGTTTAGCTCCCCTCTGTCTTTCTTTTTCCAGTCTCAATGATTGATTTCAGTGATCCCAACAGCCTGCTATGCCATGAACCTCAGGCTGGGGAAATGTGAGTATTGTGATGCTGATTTCCATTGTGACTACCCATCTGCTCAAGGGCTGCTGGTTTAAAAGAAAGTAGTAGGTCACAAGGATAAGTAGGGGTAGGATGTAACTAAGGCAGAGGCAAGGAGTGGAGGTTAAATTACCACTTTAGTGAAGGAAAGAAAGAGGAGGAGGAAGAAACATTTTTGTTTCTTCCCTGCCCCAAAGTGCTTTTTGAAATGGTGAATGAGGAGGAATATCTCCCAAACGGCAGCGCAGCAGTGCTCCATCTCCCTCCTGGGAAGTAATCAGTCCTCTGCCTCCTGCTTTCCACAGGTCTGGCCTTGGCGCTGGCGCCATGAGCTGTTTCCGAATCCGCCCGGCAGAGCCCCAGGACTGTCCTGAAATCCTGCGCCTCATCAAAGTAAGAGGGACAGTGAAGTGTGCAGGCATCTTTTCCTCAGTCAGTGTCTTTCCAAGTTTCCTTTTTAAAGCTTACTACTATTTCCTGTGCTAGGCATAAACCCCAGTGAGCGTCTTTATTAGCTACTACTGTTAATGTGCTGGTGGATAATGGTACATAAGACAAATTAGATAGATGTCTCAGACAGTTAGAAGTAGAAGTATGAGGTGTAGACGTAACTCTTGCCTAACCTCTCTGATACCCTGTCTTTTTGTTCCTCCAATCCATTTTCCCTTTTAACTCCATCCAAAGCACATGACCACCTGCCCCCTTCATGTCTTTCTCTCAGTCCTATTTCCCATCCTTCCTCCATGCTGCTCCCTCCTGGTCCTGGTCTGCCACGCTTTAATCCTCTTTGCCTTCAGCTCCTTTCATTTCTTTCAAAAGACCATAAACCTCCCTACAAGATAAGTGACCTGGTAACAAGACTGGGGAAAAAAATCAAACTATAATCATTGAGCTACCAAGACATACAGCCCCGTGCTAAACTTCACCACTCACTCACACTGCTTTTCATTACATCCAGCCCCTTACAGTGATTAGTATGCTATATCTTTACACTGTAAACTCTGAGATAGGGGCCTTGTCTCTAAACACCTACCACACTGTTGGCTCTGTACAAATATTCTAATCAATTATGAATAAAGAATGGGAAGAAATTCAGTTTTCCCTGACATGTAGACTATAGATGTTTGCTTAAGTTTATATAGAAATTTGTTGAAATGTAAGTTGGCCCAAAAATCTATTTCCTAAAAATACACTTGATTATACTTGGGCAAGGCCTGGTAAAATACGAGTGAAGTAAAGTGAGACAATTTAGAAAAGCAAGCTGGAGATAAGTTATGGCATAAACCTAGGTCATGTTGTAAACGTATTTTGGTTCCAACTGGTTTTTACAAGTATTTTAGATAAAATGTTAATGTTTTGAACAACGCAATCTATATAGTTAGTTATGGGTATGGTATTTACACAGATATTAATTAAAACGATGGTATTTACACAGATATTAATTAAAATACACAGATATTAATTAATTAATGTTAACTAGCAAACGAGAAAGTAGAAAATATTTAATTATAGTAGCGGAAATACAGATAGGGTAAAAGGTGGATTTAATGTTAATTAAGCCCCATTATTATGTTGACAGCACACTAATTTTATATTAGAGGTGCCCATCCTCCATCAAGGTTACAGAAAGGATTATGCCTCGTTTAGTGACTAATCACCCTAAATGCATCATTTCACTTTAGAATATAACCCTGCAATGCATTTATACTCATAATGTAATGCCTGTTTGCTTAACTATTTTATATTAAAGTTTTTAATTTTACCACTCGTGTCATTCACAGTCCGCCGCTAAATTATATTTTCTGTAACCACCCTGGAGGCTTGAACCTTAAAGAATTCAGTTTGATTTTATTCCTTATTTTTAAACTTACTAATTAGGAACACATAAATCAAAGGTTACATATGTGAGATTCATTAGTTGTTAGTCTCCCAAGGAAAGTAATAGAAACCTCATCACTCGGCATTTTAAAATGCAGACTGGATAAAGCCCTTAGGATGGAATTCACTTCTTCAAGGATGGCCTATACCAGCCCCTCTGTACTGTCAATGTCCCATGTTAACCCTGTGTAGGGTGACCAGATGTCCCGATTTTATAGGGACAGTCCCGATATTTGGGGCTTTGTCTTATATAGGCTCCTATTACCCCCCACCTCTGTCCCGATTTTTCACACTTGCTGTCTGGTCACCCTAACCCTGTGTGTGAAGGCAAAGTGACTCAGAGGAGTCCCTCTCTATCCCCTGTATACCATGCAGATGGGCTCCATGACAACTCTAAACATACCAGAATAGAGAAGCAGCCTGGGCTTTGGGCGTGCCTCTTGGATCCACACTTATGTGGACCAGTAGATAGGACCAATTACCAAGTGCCAACAGATTGCACTGCAGCTCTGAGTCTTGCCCATGTGCTGGAGGTGATGATAGATTCCATGTCCTCAATCCCACACCTAGCTCCCCCTAAAAAGCTTGTGTAGTCACCTTCTGCATTGATCTTCTCTTCAAGACTGCACAATGTACTCAATTTAATTGAGTTTGATTTTTTTTTAATTGCCCTTCCTAAGATCTAAATAAAATCTATTCAGGTCTACCAATGCCATAAAAACATTTCTCAAATAAAATACCCAATGCCCACAAAAAATATGTTTCCCTGCCTACTTCTCTGTTCCCCTTTCTTTTTGATCACTCCTGAACATGGTTATTCTACCTATGCTGCACAACAAACTGCCCTTCATTTCTTTCTCTGTGCCTTACTCCATGACACCTGCAATTACCTCCCATATCTGGTCAGAAATGCCTGCACCCTCTTCACAGACCTCTTTAAAAGTCCTTTCAACATGTCAAAAGCTATGGTGTTTTTCTGACAGAAACATTTAAAAAAAAGGAAAAGAGGAATGGCAAAAGGGGCACTAACAAGAGTCATGGTTAGCTTCAAACACAACCATTTTTCTTCTTGTTTCATACCATTTCCCATCCTTCAGTTGCACTAGATTGCAAACTATTTGGGAAAGACTTTGTCTTCTTCCTCATCTGTAAAGTTCCTAACACATTTTTGCTGATAAATAATTAGTAGCACTAATACTCTGGCTTTGGGCATGGAGTGGTGAGTTTCACTTTAAGATTGTGGCAGGTCCTGACTAGTGCATTAAGAAGTGAGAGCCTGCAATATCCCCACCCTCTTTGTGCCCCTCTGGAAGGGCTAGTCACAGTTATCGTGGATAGAATTGGCCACTGTGGGAAGAGCTGAGGTGGGGACACAACCATGTCCCTGTCCCTTCCTGCCAGTTGAGTTGAGCCATTGTGGGTGCAAAAGCTTATACTATCCCATTTCAAAGACCGGAGTAACTTCAACTTCAGTGTGTGCTACCCCTGAGTCACAGCAGGAGTTAGGTAGAATTCTCACAGTGACAAACACTGCACAATAGCCCAAGTACAATCCCCACAATGTGGCCAGTGGCTTACAGGCACAATCTGGCCCTTACTATTCATATTTATCTCTACCTATCAGGCCTTTAAAGAAATCCTCTTCTCTAGAGGTGATGTGTCTAAGACTTACATCTAGAAAAAAAACAAAAAAACTGATCTTGTTCCCAAACTGGGGTCCTCCAGTTGCCATTTTAACTTTTTGTATTTATTCCCTGTCTTCCCTTTCTAGTTTTTGACTGCATCTCACCTGCAAGCCAGGGAGGGTATTACATCATGGACCCACAAAACAATGAAGGGCTAGTAAGGTTAACATGCAAAGGAATGATATAACATTCCTCTATGCAAAAAATAAGCCCAGATACTTGTAGGCTAAGCTAATATGCTCCTACACCTGTTGGAACAGTATTCAGACTTATGAAGTCAGTGCAAGTGATACAGCAATCCTTCCCACAGATAAAATCTTCACCACCTTTACAAAGGGTTCATTCCTCAATGGTCCAAGAGGAGAGTTTTCTAATCAGTTCTGAAATTCAGGTCTTCTGCAGGGGTAGCTAAAATACTGACATCTTTTGGAGTTAATTTTCACTAATATGGCAGCAGTTTTCTGGAAAATACTGAGCCAGCCTTAACAGCAGCAATTTTTCATCATCATTTATAGAGTTCTGCTGATGACAAGACAGCATGCTACATCCTTCACAAAATACTTAGGAATGTTCTTTCTAATAACAAACAAAAAGTATCACTAGCAGTTGGAGCAGATTAGTGGAAATTGGAACTCCCATATTCTGTTTCTAGCTTTACTACCCGACTTACTTCAAGACCGTGGAAGTCTTGGGTGTAACAACTACTCTCTGCTTCCATTTACCTGTCTCACAAGTGTTGTGAAGCATCATTAGTTTAAAAAAGTCACACGACATTTTTAACATCTACATGCCGTACAAGTGACACCTAAAGTTACTATAAAACTGACTAAAGAAAAATATTTTCTCTATTTTTCCAGGTAGCGTATAGGCAGTATCACTATTTCTTATATGTAGTTCTGGTTTTTTATGTCTTTCAAACAAGGGAGATTTTGTTTAACAAAAAAATAAAAATGGAATTGTAAAATCACAAAAATTGGAAGGGGGATTTGGGATGGGGTAGTCTATGAAACTACTTCTCTTTTTAAAGTTGACTAGATTTCAAGCTGACAGCCTTTAATGATAAAAAGTGCTTTACTATTCTGATAAAAAGGGTCTATGTAAGTGTAAAAGTGTTATTATGGTCAGATTGTGCTCAGTTTATAGAATAACACATATGCTGCAGTTTTTTTCCAGTTTCCATAGTGAACTAGAACGTAGCAGATATAGAGCAACAGTTTCTGCCTACCTCACTTGCAGAGCTCACTGCAGGATTGGGGCCTAAGGTAGCATTTTGCATCGAAATCGAAGTTTAGCATAAACCTTAATATTTTGCATAGTATTCTGTAAAGACTGCAACTATTGATGAAACCTCAAACTCCAATTTGTTCATCCGACAGGAACTAGCTGCATATGAAAATATGCCAAATGCAGTAAAATTAACAGAAAAAGGTAAGATTATACTCTAAATAAAAACACCTATGGAAACCTATACACATTATACAGTAGAACATCAGAGTTACGAACACTAGAGTTACAAACTGACCGGTCAATCACACACCTCATTTGGAACTAGAAGTACAGAATCAGGCAGCAGCAGAGAAAAAAAAACAAACCCCACAAAAAAACCCCAACAGTACAGTGTTAAACGTAAACTATTAAAAAAAATATAAAGGGAAAGTTTAAAAAAAGATTTGTCAAGGTAAGGAAACTGTTTCTGTGCTTGTTTCATTTAAATTAAGATTCAGATGCATTTTTTTCTTCTGCATAGTAAAGTTTCAAGGGTGTAGTAAGTCAATATTCAGTTGTGAACTTTTGAAAGAACAACCATAATGTTTTGTTCAGAGTTATGAACAACCTCCATTCCTGAGGTGTTCGTAACTCTGAAGTTCGACTGTATATAAAAGAACTATGTACTGTATATTTTTGAAAGATTATGATTAATATTGCTGTTAGAGGCAATGTGTTATAGTAGTTAGGACATACAGAAAGAACTGAGTTCTATTCCCAACTCTGCCATTGGCTTACTGCTACTTGCAGTTACACTTAGGCTATGTCTACACTAGCGCCTATGTTGGCAAAACTTATGTCACACAGGGGTGTGAATATTCCACCCCACTTGAGCGACAGAAGTTACACTGACATAAGCCCGAGTATGCTACGCCGCCAGGAGAGCTTCTCCCGCTGACATAGCTACCACCACTCATTGGGAGTGGTTTAATTAGGTCAACAGGAGAGCTCTCACCCGTCGGCATAGAGCAACTACACGAGAAATCTTATAGCAGTGCAGCTGCATCGGTACAGCTGTGCCACTGTAAGCTCTCTAGTGTAGACATAGACTCATAGACTTTAAGGTCAGAAGGGACCATTATGATCTTCTAGTCTGACCTCCCGCACAACGCAGGCCACAGAATCTCACCCACCCACTCCTGTAGCAAACCCCTGACCTATGTCTGAGCTATTGAAGTCCTCAACTTGTGGTTTAAAGACTTCAAGGTGTAGAGAATCCTACAGCAAGTGACCCGTGCCCCACGCTGCAGAGGAAGGTGAAAAACCTCCAGGGCCTCTGCCAATCTGCCCTGGAGGAAAATTCCTTCCCGACCCCAACTATGGCGATCAGCTAAACCCTGAGCATGTGGGCAAGACTCACCAGCCAGACACCCACGAAAGAATTCTCTGTAGTAATTCAGATCCCACCCTATCTAGTGTCCCATCACAGGCCATTGGGCATATTTACCGCTAATAGTCAAAGATCAATTAATTGCCAAAATTAGGCTATCCCATCATACCATCACTTCCATAAACTTATCAAGCTTAGTTTTGAAGCCAGATATGTCTTTTGCCTCCACTGCTCCTCTTGAACGGCTATTCCAGAACTTCACTCCTCTGATGGTTAGAAACCTTCGTCTAATTTCAAGTCTAAACTTCCTGATGGCCAGTTTACATCCATTTGTTCTTGTGTCCACATTGGTACTGAGCTTAAATAATTCCTCTCCCTCCCTGATATTTATCCCTCTGATATATTTATAGAGAGCAATCATATCTCCCCTCAGCCTTCTTTTGGTTAGGCTAAACAAGCCAAGCTCTTTGAGTCTCCTTTCATAAGACAGGTTTTCCATTCCTCGGATCATCCTAGTAGCCCTTCTCTGTACCTGTTCCAGATTGAATTCATCCTTCTTAAACATGGGAGACCAGAACTACACACAATATTCCAGATGAGGTCTCACCAGTGCCTTGTATAACGGTATTAACACCTCCTTATCTCTACTGGAAATACCTCGCCTGATGCATCCCAAGACCGCATTAGCTTTTTTCCCAGCCATATCACATTGGCAGCTCATAGTCATCCTGTGATCAACCAATACTCCAAGGTCCTTCTCCTCAAGTGATGCGTCCCCAGTTTGTAACAAAAATTCTTGTTATTAATCCCTAAATGCATGACCTTGCACTTTTCACTATTAAATTTCATCCTATTACTATTACTCCAGTTTACAAGGTCATCCAGATCTTCTTGTAGGTTATCCCGGTCCTTCTCTGTATTGGCAATACCCCCCAGCTTCGTGTCAGCCGCAAACTTTATTAGCACATTCCCACTTTTTGTGCCAAGGTCAGTAATAAGATTAAATAAGATTGGTCCCAAATCCGATCCCTGAGGAACTCCATTAGTAACCTCCTTCCAGCCTGACAGTTCACCTTTCAGTATGACCCTTTGTAGTCTCCCCTTTACCCAGTTCCTTATCCACCTTTCAATTTTCATATTGATCCCCATCTTTCCCAATTTAGCTAATAATTCCCCATGTGGAACTGTATCAAATGCCTTACTGAAATCGAGTTAAATTAGATCCACTGCGTTTCCTTTGTCTAAGAAAATCTGTTACCTTCTCACAGAAGGAGATCAGGTTGGTCTGGCACGATCTACCTTTTGTAAAACCATCTTGTATTTTGTCCCAATTACCATTGACCTCAATGTCCTTATCTCCTTTCTCCTTCAAAATTTTTTCCAAGACCTTGCATACTACAGATGTCAAACTAACAGGCCTATAGTTAACCGGATCACTTTTTTTCCCTTTCTTAAAAATAGGAACTATGTTAGCAATTCTCCAGTCATACGGTACAACCCCTGAGTTTACAGATTCATTAAAAATTCTTGTTAATGGGCTTGCAATTTTATGTGCCAGTTCCTTTAATAGTCTTGCGTAATAACTTCGTATAGCATACATTATACGAAGTTATACGATTCCTTGCTGATCCCTCCCATCTTCCACTCCTTGTAGGCTTTCTGCTTTTTCTTAATCACCTCTCTGAGATGCTTGCTCATCCAGCTTGGTCTGCAACTCCTGCCTATGAGTTTTTTCCCCTTTCTTGGGATGCAGGCTTCTGATAGTTTTTGCAACCTTGACTTGAAGTAAATCCAGGCCTCCTCCACCTTTAGATACACAAGTTCTTCAGTTCAATCCACTTCCCTAACTAATTCCTTAATTTTTTAAAGTTAGCCCTTTTGAAATCAAAAACCCTAGTCACAGATCTATTTTTGTTTATCCTTCCATTTAGTTGGAACTGAATTAACTCATGATCGCTCGAACCAAGGTTGTCCCCTACAACCTTTTCTTCTATGAGGTCCTCACTACTCACCAAAACCAAATCTAAAATGGCATCCCCTCTTGTTGGTTCAGCAACTACTTGGTGAAGGAATCCATCAGCTATCGCATCCAGGAACATCTGAGCCCTATTATTACTACTAGCACTTGTCCTTCAGTCTATATCTGGGAAGTTAAAGTCTCCCATTAGTATTTACTTAATTAAAAACATTAAAGAGGTCTCTATCCATATCCAAATTGGATCCCGGCGGTCCATAGCACACCCCAAACACTATCCCAGGGGAGACTCTAGTAGCTTTCTTCCCCAATGTGATTTTTGCCCAGACTCTGTCTTATCCATTCCATCACTTCTTATTTTTTTACAGTCTACCTCATCATTGATATACAATGCTACTCCACCATCTTTGCCTTTATTTCTATCTTTCCTAAACAGCACATATCCTTCAATACCTGTACTCCAGTCATGACTACTATTCCACCATGTTTCTGTTATCCCTATAATATCTGGTTTCACTTCCTGCACCAATAGCTCTAGTTCCTCCATTTTGTTAGCTAGGCTCCTCGCATTAGTGTGCAAACATCTTAATTTTTGCTGTTTGGCTTCTCTCACATTCTTTACCCGATTAGGCACAGACATTCTACCGCTAGTATCACCTATTAGACTGGTATCTACACTACCCTTCCTCTTTATGTCCATAGCTTTAGAGTCACACAGTTTGTCTCCTCATCTGTTAATGGAGAAAAACACTTACCTCATTTAAAAGCTGCAAGATCTTCAGCTGCAAGATTCTTAAAAGTGCTGCATAAGTGTAAAGTATTTTATCCCTTTCACATACTTTTCTTTTTGCAATTGGCTTTGTTTCCTGTCAGGTTCCGTACTGAATTTGTACCCTGAGAGAACTGTAAATAAAAATTGAACGCTAACTTTTAAAACACAGAAATTTAAGTTTTATGTTGTGTGACAAATGGCATTTCATCATCTGCCTCAGCCGAGTTATTTCTGGCCTTGATTAAAGGAGAGGACAGCAAACTAGGGTCCTGATCTTGTAGTCTTTACTCATGTGAGGAGTTCTACTGAAATCAGCAGGAATACTCATGTGAGCAAGGGTTGCTGGATCAGTCCCCTCAACATTGTTATCACTGGTTTAGGAAAATGTCTTCCAACTTAGTTGCTAACTGAAACAGTAGGTGAAATAATCAAACTACTTTTAAAGCTCCAGTTCCAGATCAAAAGTGAAGTGCAAAAATTGAGTTTTTATATTTAACACTTTACTGCTCTAAACAAACTACCCAAAATCATGACCCTTGAATGTTTCTTTGAAGCACTGTTGCAGCAGAGTTGGAACTGCTCATCATGGGTCTGATCCAAAGCCCACTGAAATCAACAGAAATAATCCTATTGCCTTCAATAAGTTTTGGATCAGGCCTCGTGGAAGGGCCAGTTCAGCTGTAAATGATAGTTTCTCATGTGTATGTTTTGATAGTTCAAGAGCAGACACATTTTAGTATTTTCCCCCCCAAATATTGATGTTTGAACATTTTCCATTTCACAACCTTTAATTTTTCTTTAGCTTTATGTTTTTATTAAAGATTATTGCAAATACAATCTAGTGCATTAATATCTTGACTCATGCTCCTAAATAGCTTTTATTCTCACTCTACCATACCTATTTCTTTTTCCTCTTATTCCAATCTACCCCTTTTGAACACTCCATGCATTCTTCTGGAAAAGGCTGATGGACTGTAATTGTACAACCATCAATAACTATTTCCAAGTACTCCCTCAAATGGAAAGCTACTTTACAAATATTCTTATTTACTTTTTTTTTAATGCAGTAAGCCTGCCATTAACTCAAAGGTTTTAATTTTAATTTTAGATTTGCTTGAAGATGGCTTTGGAGAACATCCTTTCTACCACTGTCTAATAGCAGAGGTGCCAAAGGAGGGACAAACAGGAAGTAAGCTAAACATGTTTCAAATATTTATCTATTGATTACCTCTAGCAATCCCTGATTACACAAAGAGTGACATAAGGGATAACAAGACTGAGAAGGCTGAGGTTGTCTGAAGCTCCAGTATGGACCCATTAGCTGACCACAGCAAGGGAACTTCATGGATTTTTCTTTTACATATTTTAATAAAAAGTTCACTGCCATCAATGGATGAATGAACAGAGACTGAATTATCTTCTCTATCTAAAAGGTGTTCCCCGACGGTCATTGTTGAGGCACACTGGTGATGTGATGTTCATCCATAATGCACATTCCACTTTGTCGTTCTTTAGAGATTGACAGGTGTGCCAGTTAGTGGTACTAATTCTGTGGATATGATCAAATGGTAATAGAGATTAGACTATTGTTAGTAAGGCAAATACATTTCATCTGAAACCAGTTCCTTATGCAGAACCCCTTCGCCCCGTACCTCCAGATAATTTTGCAAAATGCTTTTGATAATACATTCTGCCTTCTTGATTACACCTTAGTATCAGCAAGTATCTGAGGTTTTCTTCCTAATAGCTAAGATTTTACAAGTGTCTTCTGCGTGAAAAATACCCAAGACTTTTAAAAAACCCTGGAGTTTGGAGTGCATGCCTTTCGATATTACTAAAACAAATATTGGCTTTGTGGTGCTTGTTTGGTCTGAAATCTATATTTGCTGCATTTTAACATGATTCAGTACACAGGAATTTTCACTGAGCACTACCTGTGTTTATATCAAAAGTTTCCTTAAAAGGTTGAAGGATAGCTATAAATAATCATATTTATATTATACTTTACATAATGTAAGTATTTCACTTTTTACGTTCTTTTTTTCCAGGTAGTTGCATTGTAGGCTATGCTATGTATTACTTTACATATGACCCTTGGATTGGCAAGTTACTTTACCTGGAAGACTTCTATGTCATGGAACCGTATAGAGGTAATAAATAAACAAACAAACAAACAAATAAACAAACAAGCTTGTTAACATGCCTCACTCTTGATAACTCTTTCAGTATGAATTAGCTTCCAGCTTTCTCTTTCCATACTTTTAGGCAATACAGTTCTGTAAATAAATATCCTGCAAGGTTTATAAGGGAACAAAGCATGAATGTGTTTCCAACCATTAGAGGACTTTGTCTTCTGAAACATAATATACTTGAACACTATTATTAATACATTCTGTGCATGATTTTGAAAACTCTTCCAAGAAATTATGTTGCAGAATTTTTAAACTTTAAAGGTGAAGCTAATATTGTTTTCTAATGTCAGTGAAATAGGTATAATTTTAATTTCTAATCATGTTTAAAAGTAACTTTTAATGCCTTTAAATTTAATTTAATAAAAGGATCAAGAGCTTGACCTGCAATAGAAGTGATATTAACACAAAATATAAAATAATTAACTTTAAAAAAAATTTCCCATGCTAACCCTTTATTTCAAGTACTTATGAAGGTGCTAAAATATATCACAATTACTCACAAATAAAAAAAAATCAACAAATTTAAACAAATTCCAAAATGTCATAATAGTACAAGTAATCTCAAATGAAAATATATTTTATGCAATAGTTTAAAAGTGGTACTACTTCACTGTAAATCAACATTTCCTTATGATCCAGTCAAAACACACATAACTTAGTTCCATATATATTTATATTATATAAATTAAGTATATGATACAAAATGTATATTCTCACTTCAAATGACATTATTAGAAAAGTAATTTTATTTTCTATATAAAAGTTACATTAATTTGAATTTCCCGTTAAATATTTTAAATGTCCAACTACAATTTCACAAAAATATATCTTGCTATGAAACTGTGTGTGTGTACTGATATTTTTAATGTTTGCACTATTTAATAGGCTTGGGCATTGGCTCGGAAATCTTAAAGAGATTAAGCCAGGTATGTATAATTTAAAACAAAGATTTACAAACACTGCATAATTTAAATGGTCATTTCCCTCATTTTCTGACCCATGACAGTATAAGATTTTGATTAATAAATTCTCTGTACAGTATGCTTACTATATATGATGAATTAATGTAACACAAACATGTAGACTTGTTTTCATATAGATTTCTTTTCCTGCCAATGCAAGTCTGTTCTGGACTCTGTAAATGGACTCTTAAAGCAGTGGGACTTCTACATCTTCTACAGGGAGATTTTCCCTTAACTTAATAGACCCTCACAGTTCAGTTAGGAGAATCCTTCTGGTATTTTGCTTAAGTTTCCCTATGCTCAATTTCATACTGTTATATACCCTGTTGTACCTCTTTAGAAACACACTAAGTAATTCTTCTCTGGCCTTCATACTTACTTTCAAATAATTAGGGGGAAAATCTTACCCCCTGCTCAGTGTGTGAAAATATCCCAGTACGCAACAAAGCTTGTGTGATTATGCTGGAGTACAAGAAGCCCTTCAAGGCGTCTCCATTTATTGTGTTCCAATGACCTGGTCTGCAGAACGAGAGGGATCTTAGATATGTGTCTAATGAGCAGACTAGGCAGAGTTTAATGGGTAAACTAAGTACCCCTGTGGAAATCAGCAGAGCAGCTGCAGCCTTCATATTGCAGTAATAGATGTGGATACGCGCCAAGGCTTATGTTGGAATATGTCCCTACACCAGGGGTCTCAAACACGCGGCCCGTGGGCCGCGTGCGGCCCGCAGGGCTATTGCATGCGGCCCGCAGGGCTATTGCATGCGGCCCGCGAGCTCCTCCCGGCCCCCCTGCCCTCCCCCAATGTTTACCTACAGCGGCTCCGGCCGACCAGCACCAGGGGCAGGGCAGGGCAGGCTCCCTGCCTGCCTGCCCTGCCCCCGGTGCGGGTCGGGCCGGAGCCCGCCATCCGCACTCCTCCTGCACCCCGACCCCCTGCCCTGAGTCCCCTCCACACCCCGCACCCC
>QXTE01000061.1:7496053-7507605 GCA_003942145.1 Platysternon megacephalum
CCCACATTCCCACCTGCACCCCTCACACCAAATGGGAGTTGCCCAGGTAAGTGCGCCACACCCAAACCTCCTGCCCCAACCCTGAGCCCCCTCCCTCATTCTAGCTCCTGGCCAGATCCTACACCCCAACCCCCAGCCTGCTCCTTCACCCCCAGCCCTGTGCTCAGTGCACTCTCACCCTCAGCTCAGTGCAGAGAGAGGAAGAGAATGGGCCAGAACCAGGGAGAAGGTAGGTCCCCACTATATGTGGGCAGGGCTGGGACCCCAGACCAGCAGCGGGCTGAGCGGGTCCGGCAGCCGGGATCCTGGCTGGCAGGAGCCGGCGGATGGAACCCCTGAGCGGCAGTGGGTTCCAGCCCACTGCCGGTCTGGGGTCCTGTCCACCGGCCCTGCACAGCCCGCTGCCGGTCTGGGGTTCTGGCTGCCGGACCCTTGCCAGCCGGGGTCCCGGCCGCAGGCCCCACTCAGCCCGCTGCCGGCCTAGGTGAACAGAACCCCAGACCAGCAGCGGGCTGAGCGGGCTGGCAGCGTAAGATCAACATTTTAATTTAAGTTTAAATGAAGCTTCTTAAACATTTTGAAAACCTTGTTTATTTTACAATACAACACTAGTTTAGTTATATAATATATAGACGTATAGAGAGAGACCTTCTAAAAAACATTAAAATGTATTACCGGCACGCGAAACCTTCAATTAAAGTGAATAAATGAAGACTCGGCACACCGCTTCTAAAAGGTTGCCGACCCCTGGTATAGACATAGCCTAAAAGTGGAGGGACTGGTGGTCCCCTCAGGCAAGCCATAGGATATTCACTCCATTAGGAACTTACCTTCCAACAGGAGCTATGTGCTTTGTTTCTCAGGCCAGTTTACCTGCATCTCTTTTCCCCCCACTCCCACCTGTCCTAGCTCCTGCTACAAATAGGGCACATTGACAGTTGGAGAAAGGGGGGAAGTTGTAGCCAAAGATGCTTGAGAAATGAAGTTTCAGCACTGCTGAAGAGGAAGCTTCTGCATGTAGAGAACCTACTGTGGTTCATGAAAGGTTGGGTACTGCTTGGGCAGACCTCACAAAAGCATTTAGGTTTGACTCTTAATGTTCATACTAAACATAGCTGCAGAGAAACTGCAAGAGGATGGCGCTTGACTTTCTGGCCCCTGATACTCACCATCCTTTTTGCCTAGGTCAGTTCCTTGGGTTCTTTGGTTTCACTTAGATCCCCTCACTTAACCTCCCTCTGTAGACTGTGTTTTTTGTGTTTATTACATTTAGAAAAAGCCTCTCTAAATGAAGCAAGGACAGTAGTGGGGATGGTCATCCAGGCTCAGTATAAGTGAGCAGCAAGGGCTACAGAACTAGTAGGGAGACCCACTACCTAGCTTATATTGACTGTTCAGGTCAATCAGCTTTTGTCAAACATGGGAAAAGCAAATATAGATACAAATGAGTATGTCAGCACTGACATGTTAGCCATAAAACAGTTCTAAATTCCACACTTATAATACAATGTTAAAACAGATTATAAATGGTGTAAAATATAATTACAGTATTTATCAATTGTGCTTTGACACCATAACATTTAGCTAACATCACACTTGGTGAAAACTGTCTTATCTTACTAGCAAGATAGGCAAATGGTGCAACTGTTCTAATTATTTCCTCATTATCGTTATCCTGCTTCAAGAAAAAATAACCAATGCAACCTCAACTCTCACCTAAACATAATATCCAAATTCACAGACTCTTCTGCTCTGAAGAAACTCCCTTTCAATTCCAACTACCAACAATACAGACATCCAATTCTTCAGATGCACACTTAATAAAATAAAATTAAAAAATATATAGAGATATACCTATCTTATAGAACTGGAAGGGACCCCAAAAGGTCATGGAGTCCAGCCCCCAGCCTTTACTAGCAGGACCAAGTACTGATTTTGCCCCAGATCCCTAAGTGGCTCCCTCAAGGATTGAACTCACAACCCTGGGTTCAGCAATGCTCAAACCACTGAGCTATCTCTACCCCCTTCATTACTTCACAGTAACATTGTTATTTTAATCTTGCTGAAGTCAAAAGCCCATGTTTCTAACTTAAAAGTCTGAGATCCAAGTTAAGGTGAAATTGTGGGGAATTGGATATGTGCTTTGTGGGTGGCTGTAATTGGAAATGGAGCGGGTTTAAACTGAGGAGTCTGTATTTGAGGCTGATCTGGGTGTTAATGTTGTCTTAACTGCTGACCTTTTTTTTAAAATGATTGCAGTGATAGGAAATGCACTAAAGCAAACTTAACTGTAAGTTAAAGATGTCTTGTGCATGGATTTGTATACACATTTCCCCCTGCTTATCAGTGGACTTCCCGAATAAGAAGGTTAGCGGCTAAATAATAACACCTCAGACTTTTATGTATCTGTAGCAATTATCTAGGTAATACAAGCTGATTATGTTTCTCAAAAGGAAATAAGTGAAATATAGACCTTTGAGAAACCATAAAGATCTTAGAGTAATTTTTTCCATTTAATGGGTTATTCTTCATAAACATAGTTGTGGGAGTTATGGTTAGGGTATTCTGAAATTTTAAAGTTTTCTGCTGGAGAACTCTATTACAGTGAATTGAAGTTTTCTTCATTGTGAAATAGTGAGGTAGTGCCCAATCTAAATGATGCATTTTAGAACATGTATTGGAGACAGGAAACAGTTAAATTTTGTGAGGTTTTGGTATCAGCAAATATATTTGATATTGATTTTTCAGTTTTGTTTTCTGACAGTACTTGGGAGCCTCTTTATTTTAGTGCTCAGTTTTTAAGGGCAGTTATTGACTTCCAAATAAAACTGGATGTTTGTTTATGAAAAAATCCAAGGTAGTAAAATTGCACTTCTAATGAGCTGTCACTGTGTACAAGAACCTATGATTTTTATATTGTTAAGTAACCAATGTTGGCTTATTTTACAATAGCTGCTAGGCTTGTACATATATGGTGTTTGTTTACTCAGCATTTATTAATTTAACATAGACATTCTGTACATACTTATTTTTGTGGGTTTTAGGGTTTTTTTCCCTCTCCATGTCAGTACTTTGAAACCCTCATTAGTCCAAATATGGGAAATTTGACTCACTGCAGCTCTTGTATTTTGCAGGATGACTTTCACTTGGTCTATTTAACTTAACTAAGGGATTTAAAAGAAAATGCTTCTCATTTTTCTCAGTGCAGCTCTTGAAAGTTAATATAGTTCCCTCAAATCTGATAACTTTTATAAAGTTTAACATTTTAAATAGGTACGTGAGGCTCTAGCTATGAGTTACATTGCTATATTTCTGAAGTGTGAATTACTGGCAAAAATCCAGTGTGAAAAGCACTAGGTGTAAACTGACTTCCAACTACACTTATTTTAATAACTGGAAAAGAAATATTGCTGATTGCACCTTGGATACTTTTAAAACCAGTATTAAAACAGAATGACAACTGGCGTACCTTGTATGATTGAACGTTCAGGGCTTCCTCCTGTTAATGTCACAAATAGTGTCGCTTTTTGGCATTATGCTCATGGCCAAAGGATCTCCAAATGGAAAACTTTATTTTTGCTTACTATTCAGTTCCTAAATTGAGACTAGCAAGATGGATGCAACTTATTTTAAATTCTCTTCTAATGTCTTGTGAGACAGTGTATTTTCTATCTTGCTATGAACATAGACTCCAAACTTTCCTCATTCCTGAGTTTTGCTTTATTTTTAACTCAAATAACAACCAATTATGAACCTCAGTTTAAGCTTTCTCTCCTGTTTGGTCATTTCTAGGTTTTTCCTAAGACCTCCATCCCAGACCTTGGTTCATTTTTCTCAGTGAGATGCTACAACTCTTCTTGTATCATGGCTGAAACTAAAAAAAATCCACTTGCTAGTATGACTTAGCGGTAACTACAATGCAATATTCAAGCACTAATATCAGAATGGCTCAACAAAGCAGCAGCCCTGTCACCATCCTGTTAATTTCCTTTGGGTTTAAATAATTTTGAGAGACTTCTTTGTGTTTTCATTGATCCGGTTTTCTTTCAGAGTTTTATCACTGAAAATTTCAGCTCAGAGTCAAGTGGAACACTGCTTGTGCAATAAACTAAGTTGCAGGATAACCTAGAGAAAAGTCTTCACATCTGCAGCTGTCATTCACTACCCACATTAGATATATGTTGGACAAGAAAATGGACATGGGGGAAATATCCAGATAATGCATAATTTAAGTTGTTGCACTATTAGTTTAAAACATTATATATAAACTTAAGTGTGTGTGTGTATGTATGTATATATATAAAAACGAAAGGGATAAAATCACCGCTCTTTCGTTTCTAAGATTTCCGTTCAATTTAATATAATTTCTGAAATTTAAATAAGTTTGGTCTCAGCTGAAATCTGTATTGTAATGTCACAATTTTTAATTTAGATAATACTCTGCTCTCTAAAGAACCTTATACTAAATGAGATTAATCCTAAATTTATTCTGCCTCTGGAAAAGGACAGTATTTAAAAGTTGGGACAGATTAATTGGCAGAGTGGTGTGGATAAAGTGGATATTCTGTCTTTATTTCTCTCTCCATTGACTAGGAGTATCACTGGATAGGTCTTTGAATGAATGGATTTGTCATCCATAGAAATTTAGTAAATGAAAAGATACTAAAATTAAGGGGGAGAAATCAATGCAGACCCATTTGTTGGTTCTTGCTCTTAGTAGGTTTATTCAATAAACCTTAGATGCAAATTGCTCTAGTGAACTAATGCTCATCTGTTCTCTTAGGGCTGGATCCTGCATTCCTTGGGCAACCAAAACCTCCAAGTAAGTTAATGATTCAAAACATAGCCCTGCTATATAGTTTGATTCCAAAATATCTGTAGGGTTATCTAATAGTCTTCCTGGTAGGAAGTAGGTTCTGGTGAATCTGTTTAAATAGTAATCCTGCAAAGCTACTGTTGAAAGTAGTATCAGGAGTAAGAATCCTACCCACCTTGGAAAGCCTCCTGACATACTCTGTTTGTTATGTCTGTTGATTATCAAGAACTGTTGCGGAGGGGGAACCTGATCATTTAGTGACTGTTTGTGGGGTTCTGTGCAAGGGTCTGCGTACTGCTTGTCCTGGCAGGATTGGGGCATAGTGTACAACTGCCACATTTGTGCAGCACCATGTATGATATTTTATGCAAATTATTTAAATAGGCTAACTTATGTGTACGGAAATTCACACATAACTATTAAACACCATAAAAATTGTACAAGTTCAGTGCAGGTGAGAGGCATGTACACCTCTACCTTGATATAATGCTGTCCTCGGGAGCCAAAAAATCTTACCGCGTTATAGGTGAAACCGCGTTATATTGAACTTGCTTTGATCCACTGGAATGCGCAGCCCCGCCCCCCCGGAGCACTGCTTTACCACATTATATCCGAATTCGTGTTTTATCGGGTGGTGTTATATCGAGGTAGCGGTGTACTTGAGAGCCCTGATGGATGAAGTTCTCTCTCAATAGAGCAACTGCAGCAGAAGCAGGGGCAAGCTTCTCACACACACCGGCTGCCAGTGTATCCCAGCACAGATATGTTGTGAGAGGGAGAATTCTTTTAAGAGTAACAGGTAGTTCCAACTCCATGGCCATTTTGAGACTGAGGTAGGCTTCCTGAAATGATGTTTCTTTTAGTACATTTTTACCCTTTGGGGGATTACATAGGCAGGGTCACCAACTCTGCACTCACAGGCAAAATCTCCCACATTGTTTGAAGAACAGCAAGAACAAACTCTATAATTAAATGCTTCATCCTGTTCCTTAGAGTTATCTACCGTTATCTAAAATATACAGGTACTAAAAAAAAGAATAAAACAAATACTAGCATAGATCTTAATTCACTTCTAAATGCAACATTTTGCAATATAAAATTACTTCTAAAACTATTTTAGGGTCCTCACACAAACTTATATTTCTCCCTCCCCCTTCCCATATAGGTGATCATCAGGACTTGACCCCACAATATTCAGATCCACAGAGAGACCTCTTCTACATGTTTTATAAGAGGAACTGCTAGGGCAAGCATGCTCTTATCATTTAAGTGAACCAGCCCATAGAAGGAGACATAACATGGTTTGCCAGCTATACAACTGTTTGTGACATTACTCCTGGGGGAATTTTGCACCACTGCGCGTGCGCAGAATTCATGTCCCCTACAGATTTCTTTGCTTCCCCGCAGGGTGATCTTCCATCTTCGTGCAGCCAGTGGCCTGTGCTCCCCACTGCAATGCTGGAGCCTCTGCATTTATTTATTGACAAATAAAACTTGCAGAATTTTTAATTTTTTTGCGCAGAATGCCCTCAGGAGTATGACATACAGTGGCATGTTGAGTTATCAGGATTTGGCTTCTGGCTTTGTGATGAGTGAGTTCTAGTTGTGAGAGCCAGCATCACCAAGTCTTACAGATCAATTTGGTCATCTGTAGGAACTGAACTTGGGATCTCTATCACTTGAGTTCCATTCATATCGAGGCAGTAGAAGACTCATAAACTTGTACACATGGTCTAGCCTCCAGATAGGGACAAAGAGACCCAGGGTTACAAATACTTCTTCAGAAAGGCAGTGTGATTCAGTGGATGAAATTTAGGTCTGTCATATCGGAGAACTGGGTTCTATTTCTAGCTCTACTTGTGGTGGCCTTATGAAAACTCTGTTACCTTATTTGTAAAATGGATGAATGATAGTTGCCTCTCTTATGAAAGGGGTGTGAAGTCTTGCTTATTATTAGTGGAAGAGATGGCTCTCATATCTCTTGCCTTGTAGTTTGTTGTACATTCCTCTAGGCCAGTGGTTCCCAAACTGGGGTTCGTGAACCCCTGGGGGTTCGCGAAATGTTACAGGGGGTTCTCAGGAAAAACTTCCCTAATGGCGGACAGAGCTGTCTCTAGGGACCTCGGGCAGCACGGGGCCTGCAGCCCGGAGCCCCTGGACTTCCAAGAGCTGAGCAGATCAATGCAAGCATATCTATCACACTGAGGAGATTTCAACTTCAAGACTCCTTATAAGAAATGGAAAGGGAGGTGGATATTTTTTGCTGTTTTTAAAATTAAATAGGCAGCTAATATTGTTTTTAAAATTATTATAAAGAACAAGTTTAAGCTTTGTTGTAAGGTGCGTTGTTTGCCGGGACTGCTCAAGACCTGAATGCTTGTGTAGGAGGAACTCTTTGAGTTGGCTTTTTAAATACCTTCATGCTGTTTCACATCTGATACTCCTTGATGAAACATTAGGAGCCTTGTCTTATAACAGGCTTATAAGTGATACATGCTACGAAAGTGAGATCTTGGAAGAGTGTTGCTGTTTTCATAATGTAATAAAAATACTGTAATGATAAATAATAATTAATAATAAATAGTGTGTAATGTTTCCAAGATCAGTGCTTTTATAATTTATACTCAGGTAAAGGAGAAAATCCCTGGAAATATTCATTTTTAGGAGGGGGTTCGCGAGACTTGACATTTTAGTGAAAGGAGTTCACAAGTTGTTAAAGTTTGGGAACCACTGCTCTAGGCTACAGAGTATTGGGAGGGATGGTCTCTCCCTCCCCCCAGTGTGTGACATTTTACTCTTTCTGCCTGGTGCATGATAGACCTCAGTGCAAAAATGCATGACACTTGGCAGGTCTGTTAGTGCTGTAAACAACATAACTTCTGTTAGACTGACAGTCTGAGGTAAGGGATGGGAGGGGAGGTGAAATATGGTATGGACAAATCATCTTCAGCGTGCACTGTTGGAAGGAAAGGAATTAATCACCTAATTTTTGAAAGCCACATACAAAATCTTTGTGAAAATCCCTTTTTTTCCCATTATTAGCGTTTGGAGGAAAATAAACTCTGCCATTAAAGCTCTGGCCTAGGGAAATAGTAGAATTTTACCACGAGTCCTAAACGTTAATGATTGATAATATTGGTGGTGAAGCACCCGGCTGAAGTTGGACAGATTTCAGATCACAGTATTAAAAAAAATTCCAATCATATTGTTTTGACACATACATTTAAAGAAAATAAATCTATAGTTTTTCAGCCTGCTAGTTTGTAAAGGCACAGTGTTTTCAGTTAAATGTAACATGATTTTTTTTTTTTTTTAAAGACTTATTTTGCTGAGGGTCAAGTTTGTTCTCTTGTTCAGGAATGTCAGAGTCTAATGTTCTATTTTGTATAAAACCAGCTGAATTTGTTGTTTCTATAAAGTAAAAAAACTTCATGTAGGAAACTAATGATTGATTGTGGTCATAGTGAAGATTCTGTCTAATATCTACAAACAATTTAAATGTTTAGATGTTTTAAATTTTATTTTGTAATTCATGTACAAAAATTATTGTAACAACTTTCTCCCTAAAATATCCCATTAGCTGGGATTGATTTTTTTTTTCTCTTTTCCCACAAGATGGACTTTTTGTTTTGTTTTTCTTTTTACTGTGTTCTGCATTTACTTAAAATTTAAAAAGAATTTGTATGGTCAGGTGTTCTTTGCTTCCTGAGGCACTATATCGGCTACTTCCAAAATTGCCATCATATGTTATCTTGCTCTTCTCCCGCTGCCACCTTTTGTTTAAAACCAAAGAAAGGGCCCAGTCCTGAATTGCATGTGTGCTCAAAATTCCCACTAATGTTTTGGGTGCATAAGGATAGTAGGATCAGGCCATAGAATGTTAAATGGTGATAAAGTGAAAACATCCTTTGAGTTAACAACTTCATCTTGCCAGGAGCGAGGGGTTTTTGGATGATAATGTAAAATAGCATTAGGTTTATGTGGAGTGTGTATTCTTAATTTTATGGAAAAGGTGAACATGTAGACTTTATGCCTGGGCTAGTACGTTTTTATGGAGATTTAGCAAAGTTGCCTTAGGGCATGTCTACACTACAGCAGCACACTATGACGCTGCAGTGCCGCAGTGTAGACACTTCCTACATCGACTAAGGTTTTTTTCCATCAGTGTAGTTCAGGGGTTGGCAACCTTTCAGAAGTGGTGTGCCGAGTCTTCATTTATTCACGCTAATTTAAGGTTTCGCGTGCCAGTCATACATTTTAACGTTTTTAGCAGGTCTCTTTCTATAAATCTATAATAGATAACTGAACTATTGTTGTATGTAAAGTAAATTAGGTTTTTAAATTGTTTAAGAAGCTTCATTTAAAATTAAATTAAAATGCAGAGCCCCCCGGACTGGTGGGCAGGACCTGGGCAGTGTGAGTGCCACTGAAAATCAGCTCATGTGCCGCCTTCGGCACGCGTGCCATAGGTTGCCTACCCCTGGTGTAGTTCATCTATCTCTCTGAGAAGCAGTAAATAGGTCTTCTATACCAGGGCTTAGGTCGATCTAACTGCTGCATTCAGGATGTGAAATTTTGTGACATAGCTTTTATGTGTAGACCAATCCTTTACAGTCTTGGTTAAATGTTTGATGAGTCTTCACTGCCCCCAAGGTGACAGTTTGACTTCATCTCATAGTTTGTGCTGCTCCATAGAGAATTTACTGGTTGTTGTTACAAGCAACCTTGGCATCTTCAGGAAGAAGCCTTTTTAACTGAAATTAGTTAGAAGAGGTTTTTACTTAGTATTGCTATAAAAAGGTGATAGCCTTTTTTGGTTATATAGTTTAACAGCTCAGGTTAAATCCATCTCATAAAGGAAAACCAGTAACATATCAGAAGTTCTGAAAAGTAAATAAAAATATCAGTATGGATGATTTTTTTTTTTTTTTAGGAAAAAAGTGAGATGTGTACACTAGTTTTATGATTGTTTGGATAAATGAGTAATTTCTACAAGTATTAAAATATTTATTCCAACTTTCAGAGTATCTTCTTTTATTTTTAGATGAATCTGCGTTCTGTATTTACTGTAGAACAACAAAGGATATTACAGCGTTATTATGAAAATGGAATGACAAATCAAAGTAAAAATTGCTTTCAGCTCATATTACAGTGTGCACAAGAAACTAAGCTGGACTTCAGTGTAGTCAGGGTAAGTACTGAGGCCTTCCACACTTGAATTTACATAATTATTTAACAAGTACATTTGTTTACATAAAATATCTGTAGGGGATGGAATCATTAACTTTATTTTTTTTAAAAAAGGCTTCCATCCCCAGCTGTAATATATGCTCATTTTTTCCTGAGAGAGGGCTGCTTGTAGTCTGTGTTCCTATGAACACTTTTACGTTATTGAAGTATTAGTAGGGACTTCCATGCTGTGCAAGCAGCAGGGGTCCCTTCAAAAAAGTTAAATTCCAAATAGGGTTTTCCTGCTGAAAACCTAGATTATATATCACATAAAGTGAATGTTGTTTATATCAGGAAACCACTTTGAAATAGAATAGAAATTTTGTATCCTTTAAAAATGACATTGAAAGAGATCTATAAAACTGCTGTCTTCCCAGGTTTGTGTTCCTTGTCATAAATAGATGGCATTGCTGCTTATTGGTATTACAGTTATCACTAAACAATAATATCATTGAGTAGCGTAGTGCTTCTGGGGTCTCTTCTGAAGACACTGAATTCCATGGGAGCGGGATAATGCTCCCCCTATGAAAGAAGAGCCATCTTGTTATATAATGTTTCACAAGGAAGTAGAAATCATGAAGCAATAGTTGAGAGTTGGTACAACAATCAAGCAGGCAGGAGCAGATACAAGCAGCTGCAGTGGGTACATCTACAACACTGTGTGGGAGGGAGGAAGGAAATAAGACCCATTTAGTTATTCCCAACCCCGTGGACCCAGAACCAAGTAGGGGAGCGCTCCTTCCCTCCTATCGCCCCCCCCCCCCCCCCCCCCCCCCCCCCCCCCCCCCCCCCCCCCCCCCCCCCCGNCTCAGGATAGGGGAAAAAAACAAACCTAGGAAGCCCACCAGAAACTCAGACTGGCAGGAGCAGACAAGTAGCTGCAGTAGGGAACTTTGGATGCTTTCAATAGCTTTTGCTCTGGACATTCTCTCCCCTGTGCTGATTGGCTGTTTGCTTCAGGTCCCTCACAGTCTCTTTGCTTCACTCTACCTGTAGTACTTACTCCCTGCCTTCCATCCCTCTTCTTTCTTCTCCAATCCCCTTTACTCTGTTCCCTGCAGGTCCATTCTTCCTTCAGTTTTCTGTCTGTTTAGCAATCGCCTTCCTGACAAAAGCATTTCCACAAAAATTGTGGCAGTAACATGCCATTTGCAGACCAACATGCCTCTTGCTCTGCTGGCATTTTGTAATCCCCACCCCTCCTTGTCTAACTTGTCTGTTTAAATCAGGGGTCGGCAACCTTTCAGAAGTGGTGTGCCGAATCTTCATTTATTCACTCTAATTTAAGGTTTCGTGTGCCAGTAATACATTTTAACATTTTTAGAAGGTCTCTTTCTATAAGTCTAGAATATATAACTAAACTACACCTCTACCCCGATATAACGCTGTCCTCGGGAGCCAAAAAATCTTACTGCGTTATAGGTGAAACCACGTTATATCGAAATTGCTTTGATCCGCTGGAGTGCGCAGCCCCGCCCCTCTTCTCCCCCCCCCCCCCCCCCCCCCC
>QXTE01000061.1:7508763-7534545 GCA_003942145.1 Platysternon megacephalum
CCCCCCCCCCCCCCCCCCCCCCCCCCCCCCCCCCCGCATTATATCCGAATTCGTGTTATATCGGGTCGAGTTATATCGGGGTAGAGGTGTATTGTTGTACGTAAAGTAAATATGGTTTTTAAAATGTTTAAGAAGCTTCATTTAAAATTAAATTAAAATGCAGAGCCCCCCGGACCCGTGGCCAGGACCCGGGCAGTGTGAGTGCCACTGAAAATCAGCTCATGTGCTGCCTTCGGCACACGTGCCATAGGTTGCCTACCCCTGGTTTAGATTGTAGAAGCAAAGACTATCTCTTACTGTGTACAGTGCCTAGCACAGTGGGACCTAGATGAAGTTGGGACACATAGATGCTACCACAGTACTAGAAAAAATTAATAATAATGTAAAAGTCATACAGAAAATACAATAGTGTCTCTGATGTTAATCTCTGTATTGAGTCTTGATTAGTTTTATGGGTTAGTATATTGCCATCTTGACAAATTCTTGAATTGGCTTGGGGATAAGGTAAAGACTTATTCTGAGATTCTCTTTAATGACTTCTTTTGGTTCATGATACCATTTTAAAAACAAAAACAAGCTTTATGACAAAAGTAGATGATGCAATATATTGTTTCTTTCCAAATTAGGACTTGTACAGCCAGTCCTGGAAAGAAAGAGGAATTTTTTCTTTGTTGAGATACTTTCAAACCAAAATGGATTTGGACATTCCCAACATAGAAAGTTCAGAAATAAGCTATTTCTTTAATAGTTAACATAACTGTAGTTGTAAAGTATTTTACCAAAGCAGTTTTACTTCAATTTCTTGTATATGTTTTAAAATAACTGTTTGATTTGACAATTGAGTATTAATTTTGCTGAATGATGAGGTGATTTTTCTATTAGTTCCAAGCTGTTTTTTTAAATATATTTTACAGTTTTTCTTTTGATATTATTTCAATTTGAAAAGGATATTATCTGAGTAGAAGTAAAACAAATAGTACCACAGGATGCAATAAAGTTTTCAGATATCCATTTCAAATTAATGTCTGTGATTGTGAGCTAATTGGGAGAGAGATTAATTTGCTTTTTCCTGAAACTTGTGGCTAGTCATGTTTGGGTTCTAGGCTGCTTGTTTCTGTTTTTTCCTCTTAAGAAGAGAGCAGAACTAAAAACATTATGCGAGGAATATAAGCCCTTGCAAATCCAAGCACTTACATATGTAACTATTGAAGTCAATAAGATGATTTGCATGCTTAATCATGTGCTTAACTTAAGTGCTTTGCTGGATCGGGGGATACATAGCATTACAATTGTTAAATTTATGTTTTTATACTGATCATTAGAACTTGTAAATGAGACATCATCATTGGTATCATTCTGTATTTTGCATGAAGCATGCTAGTAGATGGATGGTAATGCAGAAAACTGCTCTCTTCTGTTAACATGAGCGTCAGACTACTTTTGTATTGGGGCGAGATGTCCAGTGAATTTCCATAGATATGAGGTTCAAATATTAAAAAAACATAAATAACTATGTGGGTGTATCAGAATGTGAGGTGGGGTTGGCTGCCTTTTTTTTTTTTTTTAAAGTACTTGTATAAAATCCAGAGTAAGTACAGAATAAAACCTCCCTTTTGTTCTGTGTAAAACTGATCACTTGGTTTGCTGAATTTTCAGCTCTTGTTTGAGATAACTGGTCACAATTTTGCTGCACACCAAAGATCAGTGAAGTGGCACAGCAAAAAAAATTGCACTATATGCTCTATGTACACATTTACAGTCTGATCCTGCATCCATAGATGTCTAAGGAGTTTTGTCACTAACTTGAATGTGAGCAGAAGGAAGTCCTTATTTTATGGTGGTTCCTTATATCCGTAACTCTCCTCTTTATACTGAAGCATATAAATTAGCAGAAATCGACAGTTACAAATCTGAAGTCCAACTTAGAGCTTGTGTACACTTAAAATGCTAGTGGTACATAGGATGACCAGACAGCAAGTGTGAAAAATCGGGACAGGAGGTGGGGAGTGATAGGAGCCTATATAAGAAAAAGCCCCCAAAATCGGGACTGTCCCGATAAAATCGGGACATTTGGTTACCCTAGTGGTACAGCTGGAGCACTGCAGCTGTGCCACTGTAGTGCAGTCTTGATGTGACTTACATGATGGGAGGGGTTCTCCCATTGCGCTCGGTCAATGGAAGAATTCTTCTGTCGGCCTACCGCTGTCTACATGGGGACTTAGGGTGGCTTAACGCCGCCGCTCAGGGGTGTGGATTTTTTTACCCTGACCAACATAGTTAAGCCAACCTGATTTTTCTAGTGTACACTAGGCATCAATAGGCAGGAGACAGGATGGGTGAGGTAGTATCTTTGATTGGACCAACTTCTTTTGGTGAAAGAGACAAGCTTTTGAGCTACACAGAGCTCTTCTTCAGGTCTGGGAAAGGTACAAAAATGTCACAGCTAAAGAGAAGGTGGAACAGGTTGTTTTGCATAAGTAGTTAGCATATTGTAAGAGACCATTCAATGTGGAGTGGACAATTAACACCGCTGCAGTCATAGGACAAAAAAAGGAGGATTAGTGGGTTACCGACTGTTGTAATAAGGCATAATCCAGTGTCTTTATTAAAACCGTTATTTTTAGGGTCTAGCAAAGTTATAAATTTAAGCATCTTTTAAATGTGTTGTGCAGGTTTCCTTTGAGGATGAGGCCTGAGAGGTCAGATATGGAGTGGTCTGAAAATTGTGATATTGTGTCTTTGTCTTTTATAATTTTTCTGTGTGAGTTCATTCAAGAGCATAGTGATTGTCTGGTTTCACCCACATACTTGTTATTGGGGCACATGTTGTGATAGGCATGTTCAGCACCTTTGTCTACATTTTAATTTAAGCCTGGGAGTTTGAATTCATCACTTTGCTAGACAGTAAAAATCGTGGTCTTAATAAAGATACTGGATTTATGGCTTATTACTACAATCTGTAACCTATTAAACACCTTATTTTTTTTTATTTTTTTTTTGTTCTATGACTGCAGAGGTGTTAAGTGGCCACTTCACCTTAAATGGTCTCTTACAATACATGATAACTACTTATGTTAAACAGTCTGTTTCACCTTCTGTTTAGCTGTGACCCTGAGTACCTTTCCCAGACCTGAAGAGCTCTGGGCTAGTCTACCCTGGCAATGCTCCCAGTGCTCTAAAAAACCACCTCCACGAAGGGCGCAGTTCCCAGCGCTGGTGCACTTTCTATGCTGGCACTTTACAGCGCTGAAACTTGCTGCGCTCAGGGGGGTGTTTTTTCACCTTGCCACCTTGCCTCTTCCTGCCCCTCCCCTGCCCTCGCTCCTCCTCCCTCCCTCACAGTGCCTCCTGCACGCCGCGGATCAGCTGTTCCATGGCGGGTGGGAGGTGCTGATTGATGGGAGGCACTGTGGGGAGGAGGATGCTCTGATAGAGGGACTGCCGGTGGGTGCTCAGCACCCACCATTTTTTTTTTCTCCGTGGGTGCTCCAGCCCTGGAGTACTCACAGAGCCGGCACCTACGCCTGCTGCTTCTAATAAGCAATGCCACTCTGCCATGTACATTGGCCAAACCGGACAGTCTACACAAAAGAATAAATGGACACAAATCTGACATCAGGAATCATAACAATCATTAACAAACCAGTAGGAGAACACTTCAACCTCTCTGGCCACTCAGTAACAGATTTAAAGGTGGCAATTTTGCAGCAGAAAAGCTTCAAAAACAGACTCCAATGAGAAACTGCTGAACTTGAATTAATATGCAAACTAGATACACCTCTACCCCGATATAACACAAATTCGGATATAACGCGGTAAAGCAGCATTCCGGGGGGGTGGGGCTGCGCACTCCGGTGGATCAAAGCAAGTTCGATATAACACGGTAAGATTTTTTGGCTCCCGAGGACAGTGTTATATCGGGGTAGAGGTGTACTATCAATTTAGGCTTAAATAGAGACTGGGAATGGCTGAGCCATTACACACATTGAATCTATTTCCCCATGTTAAGTATCCTCACACCTTCTTGTCAAACTGTCTTAAATGGGCTATTTTGATTATCACTACAAAAGTTTTTTTTCTCCTGCTGACAACAGCTCATCTTAATTAATTAGCCTCTTAGAGTTGGTAGGGGAACTCCCACCTTTTCATGTTCTCTGTATGTATAGATATCTCCTCACTATATGTTCCATTCTATGCATCGGATGAAGTGGGCCGTAGCCCACAAAAGCTTATGCTCAAATACATTTGTTAGTCTCTAAGGTGCCACAAGTACTCCTGTTCTTTTAGCAACACTCTGTTGAAATGCTGAAGTTAGTGTTCCCCACTACCTTCCTTAAATATATTTTTATTCATTAGCTTCAGAGCAAGTTTTCCTACTTGATGTATTTTGTTTGAAACCAGTAATGGGTTTTTGGAACTTAAGTACAAAATCACTAAAGATCTCTAGCTTGTTCTCTTCAAAAGAGAGAGACTTTTGCATAAAACAGCCTCCACTGTTTTAAATATCTTGTATATAATTCCATATATTTTCACTGTTAGTTACAGAAATATCTATAATGGGAAATTATTCTGTTGAACCTAATCCCCTTAGTCTGTATTATATTTGTGAAATCAAATCAATTTCTCACTAAAAGCAGCTCTTGAGGTACATGATTTAAAAAGTTAAATTAAAAAGACAAACATTTTTACAATTATTTTTTGACCAATCTTGAGTTCAGTCCCTTTCTATTGGAAAACTTTCCCCCTGTCTTGGGATTCATTGGTACTTTGAGGACTACATTTGTATTTTATTTTTTATTAAATTAAAAAATAAGAGAAGATAGAAGTGTCTGTAGTATGGCAATTTTGAAAACATCTCCTCAGCTATTGGATAGTAAAGATACTGATTATGCTGAATCTCTCAGTATAGTTACTGGTTTCAGGAGTACCTTATTTTACTAGATGTAAAAGTTGAAATTGGGAAGGGGAAGGAATTAAACACCTAGTGTATCCTTGTTTGGTTTTTCTTCACAATAAAAAATGAAAGGTAAAACCAAGTCCAAGTATGTGGAGGAGAAAACCACAAGCTTCTGCCATATTTATGCAAAGATAATTTTGGGGCAAGAAGAGGGGAGATGCAACAAGTTGTATATTCTTTTCTGAGGTGGGCCAGAATTGGAAATCTTCACTCTACTGAATTTAAGGCATTTGGATAAAATGGGACGTGGATCCCCATCATCTGTGGTTTTGATTTTTGCATAATCAAGACATGTCTCTTTCCCCTCCCCCCTACAACTATTTTTGATTGCTACCCATTTCTAATATATTAGTAATTTAAATCTTAATTGTAAAGACTTATATACATGCTGAAGTCTTTGCAAGATTGAGGCTTTGAATATTAAAAAAACTGACTGTGGCTAACATTCTTATATATTAATATTCTGTATTTGCAGACTTGGGTTGGCAATAAAAGAAGAAAGATGAGCAGCAAGAATGTTGCAGAATCTGGAGGCACCCCACCAAGGACTGTTCCTAGCACCCCTACAGTGCCTCCAGAAGTAGCAGTCAGAAATGTGGTAAACATTGCTCGATCCCAAAGCCAGCAGTCTTCTTGGACATCATCTAACAATGATGTAATAGTAACTGGTATATATAGCCCAGCTAGTTCATCCAGCAGGCAGGGATCCACGAAACAAACTAATGCTTCAATGACTGAGATACATAAAAACTCTATTCAGAGACCACCTGGAAAAAGTGATACAGAATTTCAGCAGCAGCATATCCCTGTAGGACGACAAGCACCACATTGTAAAGGTGCTTCGCTGCTCCTGGGGGAAAAAACTATTATTTTGTCAAGACAAACAAGTGTGTTGAATTCTGCAAACTCCATATACAATCATACTAAGAAAAATTATGGTGGTTCATCAGTCCAGACTGCAGAGTTAGTGTTACCTCAAAAGCCAATAATATGCCACAGGCCATGTAAAGCTGAACCAGTGGGGTGTCAGAGGTTACACAAACCAGGACACACAGCCCTTGCATCACACATCCCATCTGGACAAAGAGCTAATGTTCGAGACCCTTCTTGTAGCACACAAAACTTGGAAATTCGTGAAGTTTTTTCCTTGGCAGTTACTGATCAACCTCAAAGAATTATGGGAGGAAATACAACACAAAAGCCTTGTTCGGTCGAAGGCAGTTGCCTGTCCATTGCAATGGAAACAGGAGATGCTGATGATGAATATGCTAGAGAGGAAGAGCTTGCATCTATGGGAGCACAAATACAAAGTTATTCAAGATTTTGTGAAAATAGCAGTTCCCTTCGAGTGGAGAACCAAAGCACAGCTTTGTCTGGACCAGGCAGAAATGTGAGCTGCAGTTCACAGATGGTGAATGCCAGGGACTTGCCTGACAATGTATTATATCATAACAGAGAATACCGCTTGCCTCCACGGACCTCATTACATACACCATCCAGTACATTGTATAGTAGTGCTAATCCATCAAGAAGTAACTTTTCTCCTCATTTTACATCTTCAAATCAACTAAGGCTGTCGCAAAACCAAAACAACTACCAGGTAATCTGTAAATTTATTTTTGCCTTTCAGATTTTCAAGACAGTCTTCTTCTGTGAAAGCTGAGAATGTAGACTAATATATCTTGATCCATTGATGAAAGTTTACACTGTTCCTTGGCACTGTTTCAGGTTTTCTCCTACATGCTATGAGCTGAGTCTGGCATATAGGGCAAATCATATCAGTCGCTCCCTCCTTTTTGAGTGCACCCATCCCCTCTCCTTGAAATGAAAGTTTTGGATTCATTGTTAGAAATGGTAAGCATCAGTTCCTCCTTCTTCCCCCCCCCCTCACCAAGCTACCATCTACTCTTTTGCTTCCTGTTTTTTTTATGGGGATTGGGATCTCCTTCCAACTAGTCAGGGTGTTGGCAGACACCAGGTGCAAGGATGTGAGTCCTTCACCCTTGCAGTTTAGTTTGCACCATTTGTGTTACAGGAGATGTAATGAGGGCATCTCCAGGACCCGGGTTGCATCTCATGCCCATAAAATATGCTTACAGGGGTAAAGAGAGAGGAGAAATGTGAGTGCAGGTTACTGGGGGGCAGAAGAAAGACCTGTGTCCAGCAGTGGCTGGAGCATTGCAAACCATTGTGGATCCATTTGTTGGAGGAAGAGAAACTGCAGGAAGCGTCAGAGTTGGTTTCAAAGTGGCAGAACTGCTGTGCTTTCCAGCATAGCACAGAGCCTGGAGCCTGAGTTAAGGTGCTCTTGATGATCATGATGAGGAGATAGCTTTGAGCGTTGTCTCCTGACATGACATTGGTTGCTGTTCCTCTTTCAGAGGAACTGTAGTCTCCTAATGGTAAAGCTGAGGCATCCCAGAAGTTCAACACCTTCTTCTAAAAACTTTTCTCACTACTGTAGTTTAACTCTTCAAATAAATGTCACTTTTCATCATAAGATACTACCATGAATGTCACAGTTCTGTGGCAGTCGCAAGTTTTGAAGGCCCATTATGTGCTAGCATAGACCCTGTCCATAGTTTTTGTGACCTCTATGAATAGGAATTGCAAATCCTCCCAAGCAATCTCCTTGCCATTTTGGGTGCATGTGCTATGCTTACTTATCCTTTCTCTCCCTTAATGGATAGAGCTTTTCTCCTCTCTAGAGATGGTCAATTAGCACTTGCTGTTAAAGTGCAAATCTGGATCAGAATGTTATTTAAACAAAGTGCCTTTACTTAAGAAAAAACAGATTTGTGAAAATGAAGAAAAGCCTGTAAACATATTTTTGTCTAGCCATGAGCTGTTAAAAGCTGCAAAAGTGCAGGCTGTACAGCTTAAGAATTGGTAACTTGAAACTTCACGTATCTAAATGTACACCTCTACCCCGATATAACGCGACCCGATATAACACGAATTCGGATATAATGCGGTAAAGCAGCGCTCCGGGGGAGCAGGGCTGCGCACTCCAGTGGATCAAAGCAAGTTCGATATAATGCGGTTTCACCTATAACGCAGTAAGATTTTTTGGCTCCCGAGGACAGTGTTATATCGAGGTAGAGGTGTATTTTCTTGTTTTTCTTCACTGTTGTTGCAAACAAATTACATTCTTGGTTTAGTTCATGACATGGTGGCAGTGGCAGATTCTTTTTGGTGTCTTCTCATCATTGGTCTTAGGAAACTAGATATCAAAAGTCCTCATTAACTTGTTAAGCATTAGGCCAGCTGTTCACTTGAGAAATTAGCAAACCTGTAACCAGCCTTCCCATATAATGCATCTCCATTATTATTTTATAATCAGGAAGCTTGAATCAGTTTTTTTTCTACTGCACAAATAGACCTGCTCTTCCTCATATTGCTGTAAGAAGACTTCTGACAGTATCAGCCTATTTCAAAGGATTCTTTTGTTCCTGGGAAAGGGAGTCTTTCTGTTTAGTCTTAATAGTATGGCTTTGTACTAGTTACCAGTGGTTCAGTATATTCTTTTCCAAAGTATATCCCCTAGGAATGCATCCCTTCCTAGGGAAAGAGCCCTTTTGAATGAAAACTGACTTGCCATTTGTGTACAGTGTAGTTGTAGCCATATCGGTCCCAGGATATTAGAGAGACATGAAGGGTGAGGTAATATCTTTTATTGGACCAACCTTCTGTTAGTGAGCGAGACAAGCTTTTGAGCCACACAGAGCTCTTCTTCAGGTCTAGGAAAGGTACTCCCAGCTTCACAGCAACAAGCAAGGTGGAACAGATTGTTTAGCGTAAGTAGTTAGAACATATTGTAAGAGATCATAGTAGCTAACTACTTACGCTAAACAATCTGTTCCACCTTGCATGTTTACTGTGAAGCTGGGAGTACCTTCTCCAGACCTGAAAAGAACTCTGTGTGGCTCAAAAGTTTGTCTCGCTCACCAACAGAAGTCCAATAAAAGATATTACCTCACCCACCTGGTCTGTTTTGTTTCCCCTTTGGAAGATATTGAGACTCCTCATGCTAGTTCATGGTGCCTGCAGTAGGGTAAGATACAGTATAATACAGATCAGAACATCCCAATCATTATAACTTGTACAGATTTGTTACAGTTATGTCAGAAAAACTAACAAATGCAATTAAACTACACCTCTACCCCGATATAACACTGCCCTCGGGAGCCAAAATTTTTTACCGTGTTATAGGTGAAACTGCGTTATATCGAACTTGCTTTGATCCACCAGAGTGCACAGCCCCGTCCCCCCGGAGCGCTGCTTTACTGCGTTATATCCAAATTCGTGTTATATCAGGTCGCGTTATATCGGGGTAGAGGTGTATTACAATCAAACCTGGCTCCTCATTAGGCATTCCTTTTCATTCCCTTTGTTTCTATGGCTGGTGGGATGAAAACAAGGTGTATCCTGGTCGGTGGGCCTTAGAAAGGGACCAGTTTTGCCTCTGTATTTCCTCTCACTTTTGTGTATGTCCCTCATGAATGTTTTGCAACATGCAGTTTTTGGCAAGGCCAGGAATTGGGGTGTCACTGTGACTAGTATGGCTCACAGATGTGTGTGCCAATCTCAGGTCAGACTGTCAGAAAACAAGGCAGACACCCCAAACTGGTGGTATATTTTATTATTATATTTCACCAAGCCAGTAACAAGTGTGAACTCCTGGATCACTGTATTAATTTTACCATGGAGCCGCAGACAGTCCTCCTTAGGCTCTCCAACCCCTACTTTACCACTAAGACAAACTGGAATTTGTGATAAAAGGTTATTAAAACCAAAAGTCACCACACATTAGATCACTCCTGACCCCAAAGGGCCAGTCACTTACCCCATGTCATTGGATGTTCTTGATCTCACACCAAAGTCAAAGCCGTAACCAATTTCTCTAGTAAACTAACTAAAGATATATTAGTTAAGAAGAAGAAATGAGAGTTATTGAGACGTTAAAGCAGGTAAAATACATTACAGGTGAATTAGAGTTTGTATGCCAAATGATAGCAGAGCTGTAGTATGCTAGTTCTCCTCCATAAGTCTCTCAGGGTTACCCAAAATGGCTTTGGTGACCTCTGTCCAGTCGCTCAGGATTCCCCCTGTCAGAATCCATCTGTCCAGAGATACTGGATCACTCCTAGGGTTTCTTCTTATAGCTGCTTTCCCCAGAAGGCAATCTGGCAACTTCCCATCATAGCATGAGCCCTCCCACAAACTTTGTCTGTGTTTAGTCAACAAAGGATTTTCCATTGTTGAACATAATGACCTATACTTTGAAGTTAACATGCTTCTTCATTTACAGTTCAGTCCCGTTTGATGGGCAATTCAGTTGCACATACATGCACAATGCATTCAGTTACAGCAATCCAGACAATCTTTCATTAGTTTTCATGAACAATGTGATAGCCAGAAACAATCCTTCATTAGTTTTCATGCAATTTCACACATTTAATAAATTCTGATCTACACGCTAGAGATGTAAAATAGGAAACGGTTAACTGGTAAGCATTAGTCTTAATGGATAACGCAGCCTAACCATTAACCCCCAGCCCTGAGCGGGCTGACGCAGCCCCAGCTGCACCGGCCTGCCAACCCCAGTGCCCGGCCCGATGGAGCAGCCTCAGCCCTGTGCTAGTGGCAGCAGCCCCAGCAGCAGCCCGGAGCCGCACCAACCAGCTGGAGCAGGGACCCCCGCACCTCTCCCTTTAATTGGTTAACCAGTTAAACAATATAATTTTAATGGTTTAACTGGTTAACTTTTAAAATGATATTTATATCCCTATTACACACTAATACATCCGTCTGATCTAGGGTTAATTAACTACAGGGACAAAGATAATGTGAATCAACAAGTTACAGATGAGTGAAGACAATAATATTAACATTTCTTTGAACTACTTTAGCAGACAAATGAATTGGTCTGATCACAGTACAATATCTTTTGACACTCCTTTGAGTTCTATTAGCATTGGAGTGAATTAGCCTGCTGCCTTGGACTGAGCTGGCAACCTGCTAGGCAGCATCACAGGGGGAACAGCTGTTGTGTTTTGTTTGTGTTTTTTTGTTTGTTTGTTTGTTTTTTTCATGGTGCCTTTGACCCTGCGCCCATTTCCAACCTTGCAAAAATGTTGTGACTAAGTTAATACAGACCCTGTCAGCATTAATTTACTTGTCACTGGCCTCTCTGCTGTGCAATCCTCCTTAAGATGGTAGATTTGGGGGGTAGCAGTGGGTGATGAGGGGGAGGGCAAGAGCTCATGGCATCCTGGTTCTGCAGAAAGCATATATCCACGATGGGGATATTGGCACAGGGGCTGTGTAGATGAGATCTTGAGGGAATATGCTGGTTTTTGGGAGCTGAGCACTATGATGCTTCCTGGGGGGGGGGGGGTACACAGGGTTGTGAGGCATTTCACTACCACCTGCCCTTAATATGAGGTAGCCTTGTTGGTGTCTGCAGTGGGTCAGTTCCCCATCACCTTCAGCCTCTGGCACCACAAGCATTGCATTCCAGGCCTCCACAGGCCCCGCTTTCTCTTTGCAGGTTAATGATAGGCGCACTCCAACCTCAGCATCTCCCTGGAGTTTCCCAGCCCCTGATACTCAGGACACTTTCAGAATTCCCTATACCACAGCTTACTAGTTATGCTGTAGAACACAGTTCTGCTTATCATATAGCACTTACACTTGCTTTCTCTGTAAACAAACCTAAGTTTATTTAACAAAGAACAGAGATTCCAATGATAGCAAGCACAAATACTGGAAACAGAGGGTTACATATAAAATAAAAGTGCCTACTAGAGCCTAAACTTAACTAATAAGACATTGTGTCATAAGAGCAAAAGCTCACCCAAAATCCTTCCAGTGTATTACAGCCAGGGTTGTGATTTTTTATTTTTGTTCATGAAGCAAGCCCACTGTCAGCGTACTCACTAGGTGAAAATTATCGTGTCTCCTTGCATTCTTCTGATGTACCAAACTAATTCTTTGATCTTAGTCATAAACTGGAAACCCTGCTGTCGTGTATTTCTTCCTGTAGATTTTGTGGTCTCTTGTAAACTTTGCAATCTTGATTAGCTGGTGATACAGTGTTCCATCAGACTTCTATTGTAAGACACACATATGTGTCCTACGAAGATAAGTGTCTCTTATCTCTTGCCTGAACAGAACCAGTTTATCACCTTCTGGTGACCTGTCTTGTGTGCCTTAAAAACACAGTTTTCAGCATATATACATAACTCCATACATATTACTGTACATACACTTTTCAGTGATGATCATTGTGAAAGAGGCTTTCAGTAGAGACCTTAAATGACACTCTTTGAAATAAGTATGTAGCTACTAGACCCAGGAGATCCCAAACCATATTAAGCCCTAATGGCTTCTGCCATTTGGCACCAAGAGGTTCCTGAGTCACAAGCAGCCTACCACTTCCTCAAGTGGGGCTTCTAGAACATTCACCACTTAAATTACTGTAGTGCATAAGTTAAGTTGTGTTGTTTATTTTCTTATATACATTTTTGTATGTGGCAAGGATCCACTTTTAAATTTGTTTTGTTTTTAATACCTAAAACAAAAAGGCACGTGTCTAAAGCTCTGATCATCCTTCAAAATCAAATGCATTATTATATAGTAGAGCACCCCAAAAAGCCAATAACCAATTCCATCTCAGACCCTTTCCCCCTATAGGGTGTTTCTTGATGTCAATAATTTCATAATGAGAAAACTGTCAAGATAGGCTGGCTTTTTGGCTAAGAGCCAGGATGGTATCACATTAAGAGAATCTACTTCCATGAATATTTATGACATACTATGCTTTTATGTATTAAGAGCTTGTGGGAACATAAAGAATATTTGGTAATGGTTTTTCAGTGTCGGCTTTTATTGTTCTTTTGGAGAGGCATTAGAAAGAACCTGGAAAAAAAGAAAAAGCTTTTAGATTTTAGTGGTCTGACACTCTAGCATATGCAGTAATTTATTGTTCATATTATTGCTCGAGTGTAGTATCATTTAATTCATCAACCTGGGAATGAATATCCTTATTCTTAAATTCCTGGGAAATCCTTCGGATTCAGAAACATATGAAGCTTGAGTTACTGAATTGTTTGAATGCTCATATATTATAACAGATAGTGATTAAGAGCAAGAAGTGATGATTTGTGTCCTGATGAATTCATTACTGTTAAAACATTAGCAATTAGTCATAACCTCCCCAATTGAAATCATTTAATCAAATTTATGTTAATCTAACATAAGAACAAATTTAATAATCAATTTTCATGACACAAAGGGGTTCTTTGGAATTATTTATCCAGTTATTTATTCATCAGCAATTTTCTGTTCAAACTATTAAAAATGAATAATCAGTGTCTTAAGACTTTTTTTTAATCATGGAGCAAGGCAATTTTACCAAGTTGCATGACTTGCAGGGCTAAATTAATGTCTGTCTTTTCTTTTTTTGGGGGGGGGAGGTAAAGTGAAATTATGTATTTAAGCTTCTTTGTACAAAATGTTAAGATTTCATTTTAGTTAAATTTAAATGAACATCGGGTGCTTTTTTGTTTAATACATTAGCTTTCCCTGTTTGGAAACATTATTGTTAATACTGTACTGTCTGTAATTTGCCCTTATTTTGTATATGAAAAAGTAAAACATTGCAGCCAGGTACAGATGAGGGCTGGGATACCTTTTTAAAATGTTAGTTATAAAGCCATTAGTTTATTTAGTGATATGGCAATTATGGGTTATGTTTTCTACATTCTTTTTGAAAAAAGAACTGGTCCCACTTTGTTTCTTTTATGAAGAGTTGTTGAACACATGAAAATGTCAAGATAGAAATTCTAGATTTATCTGAAATTAATAGTAGACTAACAGATGTAGAAATTGCTAACACCACCTGTAGTAGAGAATGGTGCTTGTTTTACTAAAAAAAAAAAGTATGATGTGAGGCCTTTTATTGTCTAATGTGATTTATGTCAATTAAGACAGTTCTTTGTAAATATCAGCTTTTATGCGTTTGTGTATTTGAATTACTGTGTTAATGTAGGGCCAGGTTCTGATACTCTTACTCAAATTGAGTAGTCCCATTTAAATCCAGTGTGATTGCTCAAGGAGCTAGATTCTGTTCTTCATGAGTATGAGTATTGCAGTCCAGCCCCTAAAAATTAATGTGAATCACATAAGCAGTGTAACAGTTTGGTTTAGCTTCTTAAAACTATGTTAAAATGAATTGGTGGACAAATGTTAAAAATATACATAGTATCTTCAAATTCTTGATTTTTTTTCTTGTTTTGTAATTGAAAATCCTGCCTAACAAACAGGGGCGGCTCCAGGCACCAGCGCAGCAAGCACGTGCCTGGGGCGGCAAGCCACGGGGGGTGGCGTGCCAGTCGCTGTCAGGGCAGCCCCGTGGCTTTGGCGGCAATTCGGAGGCGGGTATGCCAAAGGCGCGGCACCAGCAGATCACCCACAGAAACGCCGCCGAATCCGCGTGACAAGTGGAACGCCCGCAGGTGTGCCGCCGAAGGCCGCCTGACTGCCGTGCTTGGGGCGGCAAAAAACATAGAGCCGCCCCTGCTAACAAACTGCAGATACTATGTAAATACAAACATTGCCTTTACCTTTCATAATGGTGAGAGTAAGTAATCATTTGATACAATTTACCAAGGATTGCGGTAGATTCTCCATCACTGACAATTTTTAAATCAAGATTTATTTATTTTTTAAGAGATACGCTCTGGGAATTATTTTGGGGAAGTTCTATGGTCTGTGCTATACAGGAGGTTAGACTAGATGTTCACAATGATCCCCTCTTGCCTTAGAATCTATGAAACTATGAAAAGGACAATGCGTGCCTGCAGCAACCACAGAATGGTATTTTGACAAAAACACTGGTGATGTTGACTTTCCTGTTTCCCTCCCCTTATAGCAGGGGTTCTCAAACTGGGGGTCGGGTCCCCTCAGGGTCACGAGGTTATTACGGGGGGGAGTCACAAGCTGCCAGCCTCCACCCCAAACCCCACTTTGCCTCCAGCATTTATAATGATGTTAAATATATAAAAAGTGTTTTTAATTTATAAGGGGGGTTGCATTGAGAGGCTTGCTATTTGAAAGGGGTCACCAGTATAAAAGTTTGAGAACCAGTGCCTTGGGTGGCCAGGTGTCCGGGTTTTGACCGGAAAGTCCGGTTGAAAAGCGGACCTCCTCAGTGTCCAGTCAGATCTACTGATCGGACACCCAAAGTCTGGTTACTGCAGGTGGGGAGGCACTGGGTCATCACCTGCGCCAGCCCCTACTCAGCCAGGGCCGCCTCCTACCTTTGTTGGGCAGCTGCAGGTCCCAGCCCCGGCTCTGCAGGTGAGTCCCTCTGCGGAGGGAAGAGCGTGAATGGGGATAAGGCCTTGGGGGAAGAGACGGGACAGGGGTGGGACCTTATGGGGAAGAGGTGGCAGGGGGGTTCCAGCACTCCTGCAGGAGTGTCCATTTTTTAAATATTACAAAGTTGGCAACCCTATCCCTTTGTGGTCCAATGTGAGAGGGCATCCTGATCAAGCTAGAAGATGGCTGGCTAAACAGGAAGTTTGGAAACTCTTAAAGGGTATTTTCTGTACAAAAGTGTCTTAGGTAGCAAGTACATAGGATAAACTTTTAGCTGTGTAAGATAGAATTATAGTTTTGGATATGCATTTGTTCAGAAATTAGTAAATGTTTTTAATGATGAATATAATTCAAAGCGGAAGTATTATATTTACTATATTTTGAAATAAGTGAGTTAAATCTATGAGGCTTTCTTTTCTTCCTTTTATTAAACTGTTTGAGAGTCTCTCCAGTTTCTGTTGTGCATAAAAAATGCTTGTACCAGAATCCAAAACCAGCCTAGAATGTTATTTCATACCCTGCGTGTTTGAGTCAGCGAGAGAAAGAAGTACACTTCAGGTTTATGTAAGCAAATGCCTCTTTGGAAGGGTTGGAATCTGTGGTGATCAAGAAGAGAGATCCCCTGAAAATGATCACTTATTACTCTAAAATGCAAATTTCTGCTATCTAGAAAAGTTTGATGTTGAAAACCAACTGTTTTGAATCTGGTTTATTTATTAATGTCCCTGGCACAGTACATGAAAAGCAGTACACATAAACAGATACAATTGGAAGGTAAGTTTTGACAGTGAGTGGTTTCATGCACTTGGCCCATGAGCCAGATCCAGCCTGCTTGATGGGCCTATGACAAACTCAAATGATGTAGAATTCAAGTTTTCATTTCAAATTTCTAGGCCTCATGGTTGCGAAGATACACCGACACATTCAGATGGCTGTAACTTTGTCTAGCTTGAAGCAACTATTTTCCAAATTTTGACTTTTACCTTCATCTTGTTGAGGTGTTACTTCTGAAACCTAACAATGACACTTTAAAAACAAGAAAATTTAAAATAATTTGGGTGTACAACTTTGCCCAACTTGCAGTTACTGTAATTGTGCATTGAAATTGGGTAATGGCACGTGCCACTAGTCGTATAAGTGCTTTGTATCCTTTTTTCCTGCCGAGTGCAACAGTAGCTTTATTAAGGGCCAAATTCTGCTTTCAGTTATGCTGGTACATCTTCCACTACAATAAATGAAAGTTGCCTCCGTACAACTGACTAAACAAATTGGCTCTAAAACAATAGTTATTACAAAGGACCATATTCTACCCATAGTCTTTGTGCAAATCTCCCACTGGGCCTGATCCAAAGAGGTGCTAAGCCTTTGTAACTCAATGTAGTAGTAGGTAGTCAGCAGCACTCAGTATTGTGGTCGTTTTTATTAATGGGAGATTGGCTGGCTGTTGATTTAGGATATTATCCTAATTTAGTAGTTCTGTTCTACAGACTATAATAAAAAAGGGTATTTTGGCCAGTGCTACAGAATAACTTTGATACTCTTTCAGTAAGGGCTCTGTAAATGTTTTGATTTCCACAACATTTAAAAATAAATTGTTTAAGGACTGGTGTTACTATAATATAGTACAAAGTCAGTCCTGAAACTTTAGGTCAATAAGAGCAACTCTGCTCACCTAGCTCGTCAGAGCAGTCCCACAGTAATCAGGCTACTCACACCAATAACACAAACAGAATTTGGCCCCCTATGAAAATCTTGCAAGCATTTTTCTTAAGCAGGAAGGAAGAGTATTTAGATCTGGATAGACACTTATAATGAATACACACCCTTGAAGCTGGATTATTTTGCACAAGTCATGCAAAAGCTGTATGCATAGTATTATTTGCCATACCAGCAGTCTGAGCATGTGCATTATTGATAATTGTTTTTTTGCTTCCACAGATTTCAGGAAACCTTACTGTGCCTTGGATTACAGGGTGTTCCAGAAAAAGAGCAGTAAGTACATTTCACGTGAAGCAGCAAATGGGCCAAGTAAAGGCATGGAAAAACATTAGAATTTTTTTTTAATGACCTCTAGAAAAATGTCACTTCGAGTATTTGGTAAAACAGAAACTTGTGTTTTTTGTTTTGTTTTTTATTTTATTTTATTTTTTGTTCATAGTAGCCACAAACAGTAGCCTGTAAATATACCCCATAAATAGCTGTACAGTATCTAGTGTTGTTTTAAAAGCTGAAAATTGAAATCCTAGGTCCCGTCATACCACCTTTAGTCCCACTATCTGTAGTGCACAAATAGGGATTATTTCCATGAGTAAAGACTTCAAGACTTAATGACATTTGTGTTAAAGATGAAACAAAGGCTGGTCATGACCCAAAAATTCAGAGAGGGAAAACTAAACTCATAAGGAGACAAATCCTAGTTTGTCAGCCTGCTTGATCCTATCTGTATGTCTATATATAAAATATGAGAAGCAAGATTTAGGCTAAAATGTATGTCAGAGTTCTCAGGTGTAATTTTTATCCACATTTTAGTTTTTATACCCTTGTCCATTAAGCAAAATCAACCAGATTAGTGTTCTGAAGTCATAAGGCATTCCTAAATATAGTATAAACTATACGTCTATTCATATTTACCAACTTTTATTGAAAACGTCATAACTTTCCAGTCTTCCAGCTCAAAGTCTATTTTCATAAAATAATCACTGTAGGTGTTGCAGTGTAGCAGTGGGAGGGAAAATGTTTGCTCTCAGTTATTTACATGTAGTAAGGTTCTGAGTGATAGATAGGATTTACTGATAGTTGAATTGATACAATCTAGATATAAAAGCACCCTATTTAATACATCTAATATTACTTTTTATAGATAAAAAGAGGCAGCTGTTCATGCTTACATATTTTCCAAAGCATAAAAAGAACTTTGTTAAGATAAAGATGAGAAATAGATATACTTTAAACAAAGGAATCTTTTAGTAAAACATTGTAGTTTAAAAAACAAACAAAAATAAACCCCACCTAAACCTAAATGTTGTGAGCTCGATAATTCAGAGATATTCCACATTTTTAATAACTTCGCCCTTCTATTCTATTATGCTGTGCACTGTACACATAAAATTAGTCTGAGCTTGTGATAAACATGAAAATGTTTGAATTTCACATTTGAAAAATGATTAAAATTGAGAAAAAAGGGTTTTTCATATTGTAACCACATTCCTTTCTTTGATGTCTGTCAGCAGTTCCAGTGATGGGCCATGGAGAACTTTCTGGCAGACTGCAGATGTTCAGTGAATCACATGTGGCCTGCTCCGAAATCCATTGAAGTCAATGGGAGTCTTTCCATTGACTTAAATGGGCTTTGATCCAGCCTATGATATTGCCTGTCATCCTCATTCTCAGATGCTAAATTACATTAAAAGACAGCTAAAATTAATTGTCTAATTACTTTTTTATGTAATCAATTGCTGTAGTATAAAGCCACAGGGGCTTATGCTATCCTGCTTGGGAAGGCAGGTGGGCACAAGACAATCCCTAGTAACTTGCATTCCACACTATGGGGAAAAAGTGGGAGCTTCCCTTGCTGTGTAGAGTAGATAGTCATAGCTTATCTAGCCTTTGGGACAAGGAGAGCTTTAGGGGGCAATATTTGCAGACAGGGTTAGAATGGATATATGAATTCTGTATGGTTAAGGGGTGTTTCAATCCATGTCAGGAGTAAGTTCAAGAGAAGTATAGTAGTGTTTTTAGACTTTGAAATGTTCAGGCGATGGGATGTATTGTGGTTCACGGTGAAATAGTGCTTGGAAGGGTGGGTGTTTATAGAATGTACATAGAGGGTAAGATAGATATGTTGTGATCTCGTTAGTGAGAAGGTAGGGTATGAGAGTAATCGTTCTTAGCCAATATATGAAGGATAAGAGATGAGATAATGATACAAAGGGAGAACAATCTGGAGGAGAGTGTGTTCTGATGTGGGGGGATAATGGTTGCACATGTTGTGGAGTACCACAATATGGAGAGTATGGGATAGTATCAAGGGTACTTTATATAGGAACATAGCTCATACTAGAAATGTAGAAAAGATACCGTATGAGGGTATAAAGGTGCTTTGGGGATGTAATAGGATGGTCAGGGATGTGAGAGTGCACAGTTAAAAAGTTGTCTGTCAAACCAGAAAGGACGGTTAACTTCATTTTCTCCCCATCCCTCACTTTTTATAAAAGACATGTAAGTATTTGCCTGTTTGCTGTTAATGACCCATCCAATTTGACTGCATCCATTGTTCCCACATAGCGTAAGTATTTAATTAACTCAAAATTGAGCTGGCTCATTTCTGTAGTAGCTGCCAGCACCTACAGGAGGAAATTTCCACAGCCCATTTATCTCAGACATGGCTTCATAAACACACATGTTTCATATCTTTACTACTCTTGTCACAAGAATGTTTTTGCTTCAAGGTTTGTCTTCACTGCAATGTTAGCCTGAGTTATCTACACTTCAGTTAACTACTCTCGAGTTTCCTTAGTTCAAATGAGCATGGTAACACTGCAAAACAACGTCTGAGCAGCACCAAGTGGTAGTATGAGCAGCACAGAGTAGCTGCATCATTAGCAGGACTCAAGGTTTTTTGTAAGCTCTCCGGGAAAGGAGCCATGTACTACTCTGTATTTTGTACAGTGCCTACAACAATGGGGCCCCGTTCATGGTTGGTCGGCACTACCATAATAGCCATGATTAACAATTCATATACCCTCTGATGGGCCAGGCAGCACTTGAGCTGGAGATTTTTGTGCATGAGTGGGAATCTGATTAGGGGCAGCACTCAAGTTATATTTCTAGCTAACACTCTAGTTTAGAGAAGTCCTCGGTCTCCTGAGCTGACGCTGATTGCATGTGTGTGCACGTATATGTACGTATTTTAAAAAATAATTCTCTGAATGAAACCAAAACTGAAGTAGCTCTTCTCCTGATTTCCTACTGCTGGAATGTGCACATATTCTCTGGCATTATTTTCCTGGGGAATAGTCATGTTCCATAAATACAATGTCAGGATGGATTAGTTTTGTGTAATGGCCTCAGAAACCATTGTTTTCCTCGTGTACCACTGTGAAGATTGGAGTTACAGTCCCTGGAGTTAAGCATCACAAGGTTGGTGGTGAGGTGCTTGGCTCTGGCATTCACTTCCCATCTAATCAAAAAACTCATGTTTTTTATATATATATATATAAAGTGGGGTTTGGGGCCCATGGCAAGATCGCTGTCTTCTGATAGGCTACTTCATCAGGGGTAGAAAGCTGAGGGGTTGTTTTATACTGTAGGTTCTTCTTCGAGTGATTGTTCATGTCCATTCCAAGCAGGTCTGTGCGCACCGCGTGCACGCCAGCCAGAAGATTTTCCCTTAGCAGCGTCCGTAGGGTCGGCCCTGGCGCCCCCTGGAGCGGCGCCACCATGGCGCCCTATATAGGGGCCCGCCGACCCTCCACCCCCTCAGTTCCTTCTTACCGCCAGTGACGGCTAGCTGGAACTTTGTTCACTCTCGCAGCAAGCCTAGCAGTGTCCCTATTGAAAGTTTATAGTTCATTTTTACATAGTTCATTAGTGTTAGTTGTAGATAGTTAATAGCTGTTGGGGGGCTTCCTCCCCTCCCCCCAACAAGATCGTCGCCCCGTCCTGGGGCATGCCTGGGTCCCCAGGGTTTAAACTCTGCACGGACTGCGGGAAGTTTATGCTGAAGAGTGACCCGCACTCTTCCTGCTTGAGGTGCCTCGGAGAAGGCCACTAAAGAGACCGGTGTGCTATCTGCAAGGGGTTCCATCCCAGGACTCTTAAGGACAGAGAGCAGAGACTTAGAGTGCTCCTGATGGTGAAGGCCTTGTGGCCACACTCGGACCCCGAGCCTGCCGACCCGGCATTCAACACCTCTTCCTCGGTGCGCAGCGCTCTGGCACCGTTTGCAAGAGAGGAGGCTTGGTCTAAGAACTCTTAAGTCCCGGCACCGGAGAGAATCAGGGCATAGAACACCGGCCTCCATGTGGCACCGATCATCATCTCCAGTGCCCGCGAAAAAGAAGAGGCCGGTGAGGGGCCGATCCCCCCACCAGGACCTTAAAAGGCCGGCGGCGTCCACGAGTGTGGTGGGACAAGCCGGGCCACAACCGCACCCTCCAACGGTCCCGTTGACTCCTGCCCCCGTGCGGGAGCAGTCGAGTCCGGACCGGTCTAGGTCCCCCGACCTCAGCGAGGATGTGCGCCTCCCTTCGAGGCAGCCTTGGACTTATTGAGCCTCCCGGTGCCGGCCTTCCCGTGCCAGAGGGAAGAGCTGCCAGGGACGGCCCGACCCCTGATCCAATCAAGGGGCAAGCCGGCCATGATGACGCCACAGTCCCCGCACCGCTCCGGCGGTACCGGTGCGAAAAGAGCATTCCCCGGCCTCGCGGCACCGCTCGCCGGCGACAGTGGGTACTGCCCCTCCTCGGTCTTCATATTTGGAAACCTGGGAGGTGGAATCCTATCGCTCCAGTAGATCAAGGAGCAGGAGGTCGGCTTCGTAGGCAAGCCAATGACCTCACCCGGTGCTGTGGCAGCTGCCCTCCCAGTGGCCGTTCTGGACTCCCTGGGCTTACCATCAGACCTTGGGACAGGTGCATGGTCCGCGTTCCAGGTCTGCGTCGGTTTCTTCAACGTCGGTGGCTCCGGCGCAGATGCCTCCACCACTGGCACCGTCGTCCGACAGGAGTGTGCCACAACAGACTCCGGCACCGCCTAGTCAGACACCGAAACCGATGGCCATGTTTTCAACGCCGCAGGCGCCGCCCAGCACGCCTCGTCCGGTGTCGACCCCGGTACCGGTTGCGGTGCCGCATCCTACATCCGTACCGGCTATGCAACCTGAGTACCGTGTGCCTGCAGAGGCCGATGGTAGTGAGGACGATCCTCTGCAAGTGATCTCCTCCTCTTCCTCGCCCGACGAGGCGCTCGCGGGTACTTCAGCGGCACCGGCCCTAGAGGACAACCGAGTGCTTCAACAGCTACTTAAAAGGGCTACACAGAGCCTGGCGATCCAGGCGGAGGAGGTCGAGGTGGAGGTAGACCCAGTAGTGGACATTCTGGCTCCCTCGAGCCCATCTAGGGTCGCCCTACCATTGATCAGAACGATAGTCGACACGTCCCGCACCCTTTGGCAGACACCAGCTTCTTTGGCCCCTATGGCCAAAAGGACAGAGAGGTGCTACTTTGTACTCTCCAAGGGCCATGAGCACCTATATATTCACCCTCCCCTGGACTCCCTGGTCGTGGATGCGGCCAACCAAAGGGAGTGTCAGGGTTTTCAAGGGCCCACACCAAAGAACAGGGAGGCCAAAAAGTTGGACCTCTTTGGTAGAAAGGTGTATTCAACAGGGGGTCTACAACTACGCATAGCCAACCAATAGGCTATAGTGAGCCGGTATGGCCATAACACGTGCTCAGCCTTGTCCAAGTTCGCGGAACTCTTTCCCCAGGAATCACGAACGGAATTCTCTGCTCTGGTGGAGGAGGGCAAGCTGATCTCATGCGCATCCCTCCAAGCAGCCCTGGATGCGGCGGATGCAGCCTCCCGCACGCTGGCCACTGGTCTGGTGATGCGGCGGTGGTCTTGGCTTCAGGTCTCGGGCCTTCCACATGAGGTCCAGCAGACCGTCCAGGACCTCCCCTTTGAGGGGCCCACGCTGTTTTCTGAGAAAACGGACAAGAGGCTCCATAACCTAAAGGACTCAAGGGCTACCTTACACTCACTGGGCTTGCACACTCCAGCCACACAGCGCAGACAATTCAGGCCGCAGCTGACCCCGCGGCCGTACCAGCCCCGGAACCGCCCGGAGCTCTCGTGTAGGCGGAGCAGAAGCGGCAGGAGGAGGCAACAGCCCGCCGGACAATCGTCTGGCCAGCCGCGGCCTCCGTCGGGGCCTAGACCCCAAATTCGATGGTGTGGTCGAGGACAACCTACCAGTCAGGACTTTGGATCCTACCAATCCTACCTTTTTCGTCACGTCTGTCCCCTTTCTATTGAGCCTGGTCCCGAATCACATCGGACAGTTGGGTGCTCCGCAGGGTAGAGAGGGGATATTCTATCCAATTCTCCTCCCTCCCGCCCCACCAGCCCCCCTTCCCATCCCTCTTCAGGGACCCCTCTCATGAGCAACTTCTACTTCAGGAGGTGCAGTCCCTCCTTGCTGTAGGGGCAGTGGAGGAAGTTCCTCAGGAGCTATGGGGCAGGGGGTTCTACTCCCGGTATTTCCTAATAGCGAAAGGGGGCCTCAGACCTATCCTGGACTTGCGGCATCTAAACAAGTTTGTGAAGAAGCTCAAGTTCCGTATGGTCTCCCTGTCTTCCATCATTCCCTCCATGGATCCAGGAGACTGGTACGCCACCCTCGACTTGAAGGACGCGTATTTTCATATCGCGATAATCCCTCAACACAGGCGTTACCTCAGATTCGTCGTGGGCAACGCCCAGCTCCAGTTCGTAGTTCTGCCTTTCGGCCTGTCAACGGTCCCGAGGGTCTTCACAAAGTGCATGGCAGTCGTAGCAGCCTTCCTGCGCAAGCACGAGATTCAGGTGTTTCCCTACCTAGACGATTGGCTCATCAAGGGCCGCTCCGAGGCACAGGTGGAGGCTCAGGTGGTCTTTATCAGACGGACCTTCCTCGAGCTCGGCCTCCTGCTGAACGAGGCCAAGTCTACCCTGTCTCCCGTTCAGCGGATAGAATTTATAGGGGCAGTTCTGGACTCGATGCAAGCCAGAGCGTACCTACCGGAGTCCATTTTTCGGTCCATGTCCGACATCATTCTCGGTCTCCGGCGTTTCCTGACCACCACAGCAAGGAGCTGCCTCAAGTTGCTGGGGAACATGGCGGCGTGCACCTATGTGGTACGCCATGCCAGGCTCAGGCTGCACCCTCTTCAGTCCTGGTTAGCGACTGTGTACTGACCAGCCAGGGACGCGCTGGACTCTGTGGTAACGCTTCCCCGAACAGTGCTAGATTCCCTCCAGTGGTGGCTCGAGCTGCAGGAGGTCTGCGTGGGAGCACCCTTTGCCAGCCCTTAGCCATCCCTATCCTTGGTGACAGACGCGTTGGATACGGGGTGGGGGACGCATCTGGGGGACCTCAGGACCCAAAGCCTCTGGTCCCCAGAGGACCTCTCCTTGCACATCAATGTCAGGAAGCTAGGGGCGGTTCGTCTTGCCTGCCTGACCTTCAAATCTCACTTGGTGGGCAGGTGTGTTGCAGTCCTCACGGACAATACCTCGGCGATGTTCTATATCAACAAACGGGGTGCACGCTCCTCTCCCCTGTGCCGGGAAGCCCTCGTGTTATGGGACTTTTGTGTACAGAATGCAATTCACCTGATGACATCCTACCTCCCGGGGGTGCAGAACGGCCTAGCGGACGCCCTCAGCCGCTCGTTCCACGGTCACGAGTGATCCCTCCGCCGGGATGTGGTACGTTCAATCTTCCGTCTCTGGGGTTATCCCCAGATAGACCTGTTTGCCTCGCGGGTCAACAGGAAGTGTCAACAGTTCTGCTCCCTCATGGGGCGCAGTCCAGGGTCTCTCATGGATGCCTTCCTCCTGTCGTGGGAAGGTGGCCCGCTTTAAGCCTTCCCTCCGATCCTGATGGTCCACAGGGTACTCCTCAAGATTAGCAGGGATCACGCTCGGGTCATACTGATAGCACCGGCGTGGTCACGCCAGCGTTGGTTCACGTCGCTGCTGCAGATGTCCGTCCAGGTGCCCCTCGCATTGCCCCTGCTTCCAGACCTGATCACGCAAGATCGAGGCCGCCTCCGACACCCGAACCTGGAGTCACTCCACCCCACAGCCTGGATGCTCCATGGCTAAACCCGGTGGAAATGCAGTGCTCACAACAGGTTAGACCAGGGGTCGGCAACCTACGGCATGCGTGCCGATTTTGGGTGGCACGCTGCTGCCTGCCAGTCCCAGCCCCCAGCCCGACTCAGCCCCCCCCCCCCCGCCCACCGCTCTCCCCTGCGTGGGCAGGAGGCAGAAGCTTAGTCCTGCGGCAGCCAAGCTTCCCCCTCCCCGCTTCTTCCCCCAGCTTGGAGCTTTCCTGCCCCTCCTCCTCTTCCTCCCCCCCCCCCCCCATGATCAGCTGATCGCCCGGGGGAAGGGGGGCGGAGCCGAGCCGCAGCGTGCTCGCTGCTCTGTAGAGGAGACAGAGAAGAGGTAGGGACAGGGCCTTGGGGAAGCGGGTGGAACAGGGCATATCCCTTCCAGCCCCCTGCCGTGAGTCGCTCAGGGCAGGGGGTTGGGAGCACCCCCACAAGCCGAGCACCCCAGCCCTCTGTCCTCACCCCTGAACCCCCCCCACACCCAGCCTTCTACCCTGCACCTCCACACACCCCCAGCCCTCTGCCCTCACCCCTGAACCCCCCCCACCCAGCCTTCT
>QXTE01000061.1:7535254-7564318 GCA_003942145.1 Platysternon megacephalum
CGCCCAGCCCTCTGCCATGACCCCCCCCCACACGTCCAGCCTTCTGCCCTGCACCCCCATAGCTCTCATCCTTGCCCCTCCCCTCCCCCCCAGGTCTGGGGTCCCAGCTGCCAGCCCCATGCCAGCTGGCATCCCGGCCGCCGGCCGCGCTCAACCCGCTGCAGCCCTAGGTGAACAGAACCCCAGGCTGGGAGCTTAAGATCAGCATTTTAATTTAATTTTAAATGAAGCTTCTTAAATATTTTGAAAACCTTGTTTACTTTACATACAACAATAGTTTAGTTATATAATATAGACTTATAGAGAGAGACCTTCTAAAAACGTTAAAATGTATTACCGGCACGCGAAACCTTAAATTAAAGTGAATAAATGAAGACTCGGCACACCTCTTCTGAAAGGTTGCCTACCCCTGGGTTAGACAAATCCTCCTTGGTAGCAGGAAACCCTCCACCAGGGCCACATACATGCCCAAGTGGAAACGGTTTTCCATCTGGGCAGAACAGCGGGGACAGGCTCCATTGCTCGCCCCGATCCCACTTGTCCTGGACTACCTACTTCATCTGAAACAGCAAGGTCTTTCCCTATCTTTGGTTCGGGTCCACTTGGCGGCCATCTCCGCGTTCCACCCAGGAGCTGACGGTGGTTCAGTCTTTGCAAACCCACTGGTCGGGTGCTTCCTCAAAGGCCTGGATAGGCTTTTCCCACATACTCGACAACCGGTTCCGGCTTGGGACCTTAATTTAGTCCTTTCTGCCCTCACGGGGGCCCCCTTTGAGCCCCTGGCTACATGCTTATTACTGTATCTCTCCTATAAGGTCGCATTCCTCGTGGCTATCACCTCGGCCAGGAGGGAGGATATCGGAGCTCAGAGCCCTGGCGTCCGAGCCTCCATATACTGTTTTTCACAAAGACAAGGTCCACCTCAGGCCACACCCAACGTTCCTTCCTAAGGTGGTCTCCCAATTCCACATGGGTCAGGACATTTTTCTCCCTGTGTTCTATCCTAAGCCACACTCCTCCAGCATGGAGTGTAATCTGCATTCCCTGGATGTTCGCAGAGCCCTGGCATTCTATATTGAAAGAAGCAAACCATTCAGGAAATCAACCCAACTCTTTGTTGTTGTGGCTGACGGGATGAAGGGGCTCCCCGTCTCATCACAGCGTATCTCCGCATGGATCACAGCCTGCATCTGCGAATGCTACGATCAGGCTAAGGTGCCTGCTCCGCTGATCACAGCCCACTCCACAAGGGCACAGGCCTCCTCCGCGGCGTTCCTGGCTCAGGTCCCGACACAGGAAATATGCAGAGAGGCCACGTGGTCTTCACGTCTACATTCACGTCCCACTATGCCATCACACACCAGGCCAGAGACGATGCAGCCTTCGGCCGTGCAGTGCTCCAATCCGCAGTGAACTCTGACCCCACTGCCTAAACTCAGGCTTGTGAGTCACCTGCTTGGAATGGACATGAACAATCACTCGAAGAAGAAAAAACAGTTACCCACCTTTTTGTAACTGTTGTTCTTCGAGATGTGTTGTTCATGTCCATTCCAATACCCACCCTCCTGCCGCTCTGTCGGAGTGCTGGCAAGAAGGAACTGAGGGGGTGGAGAGTCGACGGGCCCCTATATAGGGCGCCATGGCGGTGCCACTCCAGGGGGCGCCAGGGCCGACCCTACGGATGCTGCTAAGGGAAAATCTTCCGGCTGGCATGCACACGGCGTGCACACACCTGCTTGGAATGGACATGAACAACACATCTCGAAGAACAACAGTTACAAAAAGGTGAGTAACCGTTTTTTTAACTTGTCTGTATGTCCCTACTTTGGCTTTCATTACTGCTGTGTACAGAGAAGCTAATTTGTTTTACAGCAGTTTGCATAATTTACAGCAGTCAGTTTCAGAAATAATGTAATAGTAAGATACTTTAAAGTCGCTATTAGCAATCCTCCCTCTGTAAGTCAGAATGCAGTATATTTTCAACGGTAGAATAACTCTAGTGGCAGACTGATGTCACAAAGAGCAACTGGGAAACCCAGTGGAGTGAAAAATAGCTCAGCACAGCTCTTTAGAAATGCAGAATAAGACTTGGTTTTCATTTTTTTTTTTAAAAAAAAAAGCCCTGCTAATGGAAATAGCAATGAAGACCGCTCCAAGTGAGCTCTCTCAAAATGAAACTTTTTACCTACAGTTTACATTACTTTTAAACTAATTTTAGAAAGTTCTTTTTCTCCTAAATCTTAGATAATCCTTTAAATAAGCTTTGAGATATACTTCTGTTTTTATTTATTTTGCTTTATTTCATTTTAATTTACATGAAATGAAATCTTAGATTGTAGATTCACTTGTCATGTACAGGAACTAAAATGTGCTGATCTAGATCCATAATTTTTTTTATCTTATGTAGTAACTGTAAATCTGCTCTGGAAATACAATAATGTGTGTTCCAAGAATGCTGTTTAGTAATCTTGGTTAACTATCTTAATATTAATTTGTGTTGTTAAATAGCCTGAATCAGTGCAATTGAAGATGCTTTGTAAACCATTTTCGACTGATGCAGGTTTACTAGTCTAATGAATGACAGCAGTTTCCCATCTTTCACATAATCTCTCAATTTGCACATGGCAAATTGTATTCTAATGAGATCCAAGAAAAGGACAAAATAATTTGTATTTGTCTGAACATGTGGTAGGAAAACAAAATATCTAATTTTGTGTTGTGATTCAGAATAATCTAGGGTAGGGTTCTAAATAGAGTTGTGGAGAGAGAAATTGGAGAAAAACAGAAGGCTGTACAGTGTTAGATAGGTATTTAGGGTGTACAGTTGAACTTCATTTGAAGTGGTATTTCTGGCAGCCTTTAAATTTACGGGTTGTCTCCACATGGAGTTGTTCCCGATTAGCTGTTCCTGATTATTCAGGAACAAGTCTATGTGTGGACAAACCCTCAGATTATCTCTAAAGAAAAAAAAAAACTTTGCAATCGAGAAAAATAGTAGGCTATATGTAACATCTGTTTAATTCAAATATCTGAAACACTTGGGAGGTAATATATTAAACATCCAATACCCGATCCCTTCAGTTAAGGGCTAAAAAAGTTTACAATCCGCATCTGTCCTCCGCGGAGACCTCCAAGGACAGAGAAGAATTGACACTCATGTGTCTCAGACAGAACATTTTTATTTAAAAGAAAGCAAAAAACCCTATTGTGTTGTTTGTTTGTGAAAGGTGCCCTGAGTAGCAGATGGGTTCCTCTTCATGTCATTATAAATTAAAAGAAATAATCACAAAAAGGATACTTCCCCGTATACACACACACACATACTTGGTAGATCACCTTTAAAAAACAACCATCTCTTACTAATAAAAAATGAGGAAGGAAAGCAAAAATAGAAAATCTTGTTGTGAAGTTTCCTTGTAGACTTATGTCATTTGACTTTCTGCTATCTATAATCGTATCCACAGGCCCTTCTGAGGAACTGATCTAGAGTCAAAACCACAGTCTTTTTCCATACCTGTGGCTGTAGATAGGAAATCATATTGGTGCTTCCTCTGAGATCTGTTTCCTTTGAGAGTTTTAACCTAATATAAGTAATTGGCAATTTACAGAAGAAAAGAAATAAAACTGTTAGATATTAAATACATGGATTATATATCCTGATGCTTCTGTCATTTGTGTACACAAGTGGCAAGTTTGTATGTGCACATGTGGAGGACCTGGTATGGAAAACAAACCCTGGGAATTGAGGTGAGAAATGTAGTTTCATCTAAACAACTAATTTTTTCTTATGATATACAGCTTTAACACTAGCCACTTCATCAGCTTTTAAACTAGGATTTTCAGTGGCAGATACTAGGGTTCATTTTGAAGTAACTCCTACATACTTGCTTTCTTGCTTGCATTTTAATTGAATGGCATGATGCATAAATTGCACTCATTCTAAAAGAATATTCACAAGTCTTTCAGTATGGTTTTAGGTTTCCATCTGTAACAAGTCTTCAGAAGGAGAAATGGAAATGACATATATAGTCAGATCTTCAAGCTCAGGACCCCATCTGGGAAAGCAAATGTGGATTAAAGCCACCTTTGTCCTCCTTTGGCATCAATAAGAGCAGCCTCAGGGCTGCTGTTACACGCTTTGGATGCAGTGGCCCCATGGGGGCTGCTCTGCTTGCTGGAGATTGCCAGAGGGCCTCCTCGACACATTCCTGACAAGTCTCCTATGAGGAGAGGAGGCTGGGAGTGGATGGCACAGTGTTAATATATTATGGGTGTTCAGCACCTTCAAAAATCAGGGCACTTATGGCCTTGCCTAGCTATGGACTGAATTGCCTACCTTTAAACATTCAGGTTTGAAAATTTTGGCTGAAGTGTGCCCATGAGATTTGTCCTCATCCTACCTGAAAACATATCCCTCTGTTCATTCTTTCTTGTCTTAAAAACTTTCCCTATGTGGCTGAGTTAGCTGGATATGTAAGTGTAGTTCAGCCTTACTTCTCTGTACAGTGGCATGAATATAACCCTCACTGAAGAGAAATGCTTTTAAGTGTTCCAGTGAAATTTTTTTGATTTGACCAATTCTTGACTGAACAATCACATGCTCTGTATGCAAAGTTATTAGAGTGATGGCATATGTCCATTACACAATGGATGTGTGCATCTCATGCAATGGTGCCAGAGAGTTTTCTCTAGCGGTGGCCATGTCTGCTCACCGATGTTCCCTTGCTCCAAGCCGAGACTATAAAGGGGTGGAGCCATCCTGCTCATCCTTCAGTTCCTTCCTACCATCCGTGGTCGATCGGAGCATACTGTCTGTTTGTTCCTTCAGTGGAGATTGCAGTGAATGTGCAGGTTTTAGTTAGTCCTACTTAAAAAGTAGGAAACCATCCACAAGTGCCACGTACCTTAGTAAATAGAAACATTTCTTTATCTGGGTGGGTATGCCTACAGTGCAAACAAACACCTGTAGTTGGCTATATCAACTGACTCAGGCTCACAGGGCTCAGGCTGTGGGGCTGTAAAATTGTGGGGTAGATGTTTTGGGTCCAGGCTGGACCCTGGGACCCTCCCTCCCTTGCAGAGTCACAAAGCCTGGGCTACAGCCCAAGCCTGAACGTCTACACTGCAATTTTATAGCCCGCAGCCTGAGCACCATGAGCCTGAGCCAGCTGACATGGGCTAGACCTGGGGCATTTAATTACAGAATAAATATCCCCTGGGTCTCCTATGCAATCTACCATTCAAAAGATTTTTTGATTATTTCTTACACTTAAGAGTCAGGTTTGGTGGTCAGCTCTATATAAAAGTGCACCCTGATCACAATTTTGGAGTTTCACCCTCACGTCATGGGACTGCGTTCTCCAACCTTATGACCACCTTAACGGTTTCTTAAAGGCCTAGAAAGATTGTTCCCTCCTATCAGGGACCCTACTCCATACTGGGATTTGAACTTAGTGTTATTAGCCCTTATGGGCTCCCTTTCAAACTGTTAATTACCCATTTGTTACACCTTTCTGCAAAGGTGGCTTATCTAATAGCCATTGCCTCAGCACAAAGAATGGGGGAATTACATGCTCTAGTGCAGGGATCAGCAACTTTTGGCAGAGGGGTAGCCGTGTTACTCTGTTTCAGCAAAAACAACTAGAAGACTTGTGGCACCTTAAAGACTAACAAATTTATTAGAGCATAAGCTTTCGTGAGCTATGACCCACTTCTTCAGATGTATGGAGTCTTCTTCAAGATGCTCAATGATTTGGGCCCAGGATACCTAAAAGGTAACTTAATCTTTGTGATGAGGGCCAAGGCCACTCAGGCACAGTGGAACTGGCTCTTGCAAGGTAAAGCTCTTTGGTGCAGGAGACAGTTTTCTTTGGGATCAGTCCAAAACTGGAATGAACTCCTATAAGAATAGGAGCCTCACCATATTCCAGTCAAAGTGTACTTCAGCCTTGCTTCTGCTAGCATAAACAGACAGCAGTGTACATATAGTATATTAAATTATTGGTGGTCTGGGGAGATCACACAATTTCTCCTTGGGAAGACAAAGAAAGAAAGAAAATCACACATTACACATTCTGGTGATGTCGCATAATGAGAAGAGGATTCTCCAGGTTTATGGTTCTTTACTGTAATCTTTGGATCACTTATTAACTCTTCTTTCCTCCTCGAAGATTCCTATACATCTCTATAGAGTCCCTCATCATTTCCCCAACCTGCTTTTTTTTAGTATTTACTTTACTTTGACCTTGAACTTTCAGCATTCAGTATCTTGCAAATTTTTGTATTGAAAACACATAACTGAATTGGCAGCTGGGGGTGGAAGTTGATGGGTTTGGAAACCCTGTAGTGGGGCAATTGGCAGTTATAGCCTTCAAGAAGCCTGGGAGGCAGTTTGTTTATAGACAATACCTCTTTTTTTTTGCACTGATTTAACTATGTTGGATTAGAAATTTATACAGTTAAATTGGTGTAATGACCTAGTATGGATGCAGTTCTATAAATATAAAAGTGTTTATTGGTAGGGCTAGGTAACACTTTTATATTGATATAACTGCATTGGCTTGGTTTCTAAGCCAGTATAGCCAAATCAGTGCAAAAACTGTGTGTAGACCATCCCTGAGACTAGGAGATGAGTATCCTGGTAGAATGCTTATCCTAAAACAGGGGTGGGCAAACTTTTTGGCCTGAGGGCCACATCTCGGTATGGAAATTGTATGGAGGGACAGCTGGGGCAGGGGATTTGGGCACACAGGGAGGATGAGGGTTCTGGCTGGGGGTGCAGACTCTGGGGTGGAGATGAGGGGTTTGGGGTGCAGGAGGGTGCTCTGGTCTGGGATCAAAGGGTTTGGAGGGTGATCAGGGCTGGGGCAGGCGATTGGGGGTGGGAGGGTGGCTCAGGGGTGCAGGATCCGGGCAGCCCTTACCTGAAGCGGCTTCTGGAAACAGTGTCCCGTCTCGTCTCGCCTCTGGCTCCCACGCGGAGGTGGGGCCACGCCACTCTGCGCGCTGCCCCGTCCACAGGCACTGCCCCTGCAGCTCCCATTGGCCGCGGTTCCCAGCCAATGGGAGCTGCAGAGCTGGCGTGTGGAGCCCCCTGGCTGCCCCTGCTTTTGGGAGCCAAGCCAAGCCCTTGACCCCGCTCCCCGGCTGAAGCACCGGAGCGGGAAAAGTTCCCAACCCTGCTCCCCAGCGGGAGCTCGAGGGCCGGATTAAAAGGTCCGATGGGCTGGATGCAGCCCGCAGGCCATAGTTTGCCCACCCCTGTTCTAAAATCATCAGTGAAATAGTTGGCAGTATATCAACACTCTTAAATGAAGATAGGCAGTTCAAAACTATTTTTGACCTATTGTTCCAGGCTGTCCCCAGACTTCTTGCATGCCTCTCCCACCTATCAGGTTCCAATCTCAGCAGAGGCTGCTCAGCTGCCACCTTATAGGGTCTATAAGGTTTTAGGTTTTATGTAACTCTAGGGAGAATCAAGACCTAGTAGCCGCTTAGTCCAATGTGCTCCCCTAGGTATGTGTGGATTCTAAGTGGACGATCCCCTCCCCCACACGCTGAAGTTGTTTGTGGTGGTTGTTAACCAGTAACTCCATTTCTAAAAATAAAATGCACTCCCACACCCACACTTTCATAGTGAGGGTCGGGTGGAGTGTCCCCACTAATTTACCTATTAATGGGGACTGGAGTGTATGATGGCTTCTGAGGGAGAAGTGTAGTACAGAATTATAGATCTCTTCTGCAGATATAGCTATCCATTACAGGAATCCTATAAAGGATGTAGATTTTTAATCCAAACATTTAGAACAAGGCTGTTAGGTTTTTGTGAATGTGTAATAATGCAGCTAATCTGGCATAGCGCTAATGGGTCAGTATGTCTCCTGTGTTTAAAAAGGGAGGGCATTCTGACTTCTGGAATGAAATAAAGTAAAAATTGAATTTTATAGGTTTGAGTAATACATATGGCCAGAAGTTGAGCTATCCCTTTTATAAAGAAACAGGCAGTAACTTCTGTTACTGTGGTTAAATATAATTTATGGAGTATTTAAAGATACAACATGAAAACATGTAGGGGTATGTGTCCTAAAATCAAGAAGAAATAATGGATAAAAACACAGACACATTGTATTATTTGGTTGTCTGAAATGAGTAAAAAAGTACATTGAAATAAGACTATTTAGTAGGTTTTGAGATTGATAATCTGCATGCACTAAAAATATTTTATTAAAGTATTTGTTTTTCCCCTCTAAATCTCAGTGATAGAGTTTATGAGGGGCAGAGAGGGTATTTGTTTTTAAGCAATTTCATTAATTTAAATTAAATCAAGTCTTGCCTCTGCTACTGATCAAATTTCAGATTTTCATGAAAGAAGACATAACTTCTATAAAAGCCATCTTGTTATCATGGCAAATACAATGAGACAAAATTAATGAATGATAGATTCCTAATAGAAACTTCATAAAATTGTTCAATTGAGTCTTTCATTTCTCAGGATATAGGTTTGATCTGTACATCAGAATGAAGTAGATTGTATCTTTAAAGAATAGGAAGGTAATTCTGGATTATCATATGTAAGTTTTGGGTGAAAGAAAGAAATGAATATTTTAGTGAGGTGGAGGTTTTTAATATGGTTTATTACAGTGAATTTCAGAGGCAATAAATGCAAATTCAGCCTACTTTAAAGAAACCAACTTGGGTAAATGGTATTTTTTAGGTGTAAACACCTCCTTTTATGAAAGGTACAACATATAATACCCAGAAGTAATTACATTGATATTTAAAAATTCTAATTATTTAATATTGATTTTATTTAATGACTTGAGTATTTAAAATGAAGTTATACTAATCCTGTACAGCTTTGGAACATTTGCTCTGAAACATCTTCAACAAATGCATAAAAGTTGGGAAGTCAGAGCCAGTGCTCAAAAGACAGTAACATGGTAGAATAGTGCCATTGAAATTTAATGGATCTTACCAACTTTAGGTATTAGTTTTGCACCAAAACTTTTAGATATGTTGTGAGTATTCTGTGACACTTGGCTGAATGCCAACAGTGCCCATAATATGCAAACTGGATAATTTCTTACAAAAAATGTTGCTTTCACACACACAAGGCCATTGTATAAGCCAGTGGTTCTCAACCCGGGGCCCCCTGGGGGGGGCGTGAGCAGGTTTCAGGGGGTTTGCCAAATAGGGCCAGTGGTAGACTCACTGGGGCCCAGGGCAGAAAGCCGATGCCCCACCGCATGGGCCTGAAGCCCAGGGCCCTGAACCTCGTCACTCGGGGTTGAAGCCAAAGCCTGAGCAATATAGCTTTGTGGGGGCGCCCTGTGGTGTGGGGCACCAAGCAACTGCCCTGTTTGCTACCCCCTAACGCTGGCCCTGGCTTTTATATGCAGAAAAACAGTTGTTGTGCCACAGGTGGGCCATGGAGTTTTTATAGCATGTTGAGGGGGCCTCCAAAAGAAAAAGGTTGAGAACCCCTGGTATACGCAGCATATAACGCAGAGTCTGGCAGAGTTGTTGACTCAGTTTGCTCACTAGGACTGCTTTTTGAAGCTAATTTTGAAGCTTTTCACCAGAAAACTGTCTCACAATCTGCTTTTCAGAATATGGATAACAAAATTGATAATTTTAATTACAGGGGGTAAATATTTAGCCATAATTTGATACCTGGAAGCATAAAGCAAAGACTTGGACCAAAAAGTGACAGAGATGTAGGAGGAGGAAACAGAAGTTAAAGCAGAAGAGAAGCAAGAGATGTCTTGCAGATGCAAAGGTCTTGCTAGAACTGGGGTTCTAGGGTCTTGTGATGAGGCTTACCCTTTCAAGGTTTTGAGAGAAACATGTGTATTTCCATTGTGATGTAAAACTTTCCTAGTAAGAACCATTTTTTATCTGAGTACTGTCTTGTGTTTAAATGTATTTCTTTCCCCCCATCCTCAGATTTGCCTGTGCTATCTGGAATCCTTAGAGTGGATTTTATTTCCTATTTTGGTTGTCAGGTGAAGAAACTTGTCCCCCCTACTTCTGCCTAGAAGCAATATCAGCATGCTTTTCCTTATACTTGCTCTTGAAGGAGATGTACAGTAGCAATTTAAAATACCTGATTTGACATGTAAATGAAGCAAAATGTTATTTGGCTAGTGGCATCTTAAAGACTAGAGTATTTTTCTGACAAGGAGGTAAAACTAAAACTGTCTTAAATTTCTTCTGCATGGCAGCAGTAAGTGAAAAAACAAGGTTTCTGTAGGGATGTTGCCAAAGGGCATTTCCCACAGTTTTACTTTAAGACATATTTGCTTTGATCAAGTCCGTTCAGACTTTTTTTTTTTTCCCCCTACATGCAGCGGCCCACTAGGTACTTTGTTTCTGTTGTCTGTGGTGCTTAACAGTGACAGGGAGCAAACTACAGTAATTTGATTTCTCTAATAAAGTGCTTATCTAGCTAGAAAGGGTCACTGTACATATGGGTAGGGCAAAAGGAGATGACATTGGCTGTACAAGTATAAGCACTGAAGGACAGGCAATAGATAAGTGTGAGGTCATTGTGGCCCCCAGGAAGTAATGCCAAAACGTTCTCTCTCACTTGTCTGTCTTTACTATTCCTCTTTCATTGACACACAGCCAAGCACTCTGCTCAAGGCAGACTGAAGTCTTATTTGACTTGCCCATCTCTACTATTGTGGTCACAACAGCAGGGCTTTTTTTTCAAATGTGCTGTGGGAAATGTCAGTGCCACAGATACATTCATCACTTTAAAATATTCTGTTTATTAATATAAAAAAATTAAAACAAGATTCGGTACTTGGGCTGAATTGCTACTTCAGCGTTTCTTAATTTGTCAGAGGGAAAGCACACTATTAATGTCTATCACAAGTTATCCAGGGGAAGAGACTTAACACTCCCTACTTAATTCCTTCATATTTTAAAACACAAAACACCATTGTAAGTAGTTAGGGTTGCTACACACATAACCTACCTGGCTCAAACCCACAAAAGCGAGGAAATGAAAGGTTAGGTTACTTAACAGAGCTTACTCTCTATACTTTCTCTCTTCTCCCTCCCCCCCGGAATCATCCTACTGTTCTCCCAATTTACTGTACACTGCAACTTTAACTCTGCCCCCAGTTCTCCACACCACACACCTCATTGCAAAATTAACCACCGCTAACACTGTTAGTAGTGGATGTTTGGTCTAGCTATGTGTTGTGTTGATGGTCAACCTGTGGAACTCCTTGCCAGAGGATGTTGTGAAGGGTTAAAAAAAGAACTAGATACATTAATGGAGGATAGGCCCATCAATGGTTATTAGCCAGGATGGGCAGGAACAGTGTCCCTAGCCTCTGTTTGCCAGAAGCTGGGAATGGGTGACGGGATGGATCACTTGATGATTACCTGTTATGTTCATTCCCTCTGGGGCACCTGGCATTGGCCACAGGACACAGGGCTAGATGGAACTTTGGTCTGAGCCAGGGCTTTGGAGCGGAGCACGGAGCTGGAACACGGAGCAGCTCCAGAGCAGTGGAGCTGCAGGTTTTTGCCTGGAGCTGGAGCAGAGCCGGAGCACAGCTCCAAAGCCCTGGACCCAGTAGGGCCATTCTTATGGGTAATAGAATGCTGGCATAAGGTTGTAGGTATATACTGTTAGGTGGTTTAATTTTAGCAACAGAACCTGCCGTGTCTTGCAGTGGTTGTGTTTTAGCACCTTCACCTTGAAAAAGCTGCCATATTGCTCTGTTTCCTTGCAGCAAGAGAACTGTCTTCCTAGAATATTGTGAAACATTGGGAACCAGATATCTAAACTGGACTTTGAGCCTTACTACAACTTGGAATTGGTTAATTTAACTCCTGGAGGTTTTCCTTTGCCTCCACCCTCCTCTTTGAGATACAGTAATGGCTTCCCTCTTCTCCACCTCCAAGGAACAACAGTATAGGGGAGAAAGTGAAGTGGTATCAGTTCATAGCCATGAACTAAATCCTTACATTGAAAGAGCTGCATGGTTTGCTCCCAGGGATTTTTCTCCAGCAGCCAGAGGGTCCAATCACTTAGAAGACAATCCACAAATCCTGGTTCCCTCTCCTCTGCTGTCGGCCAACTCTCAGGCAAAGACCATGTAGAACTGCTTGAGTGGCAAGTAGCTGCAGCAATGGTCCTTATGGTATCCCCAGGAGCAGATGCAGTACTACTTTACCATCGAGGTTTTTAAAAAAAATCAGCCTAGAAGTTGAACTAACTATGACCGGGGTTCTCAAACTGGGGGTCATGACCCTTCAGGGGGTCATGTGGTTATTACTTGGGGGGGTCGTGATCTGTCAGCCTCCACCCCCAAACCTGCTTCACCTCCAGCATTTATAATATTAAATATAAAAAATGTGTTTTTAATTTACAAGGTGGGGTGGGTCGTCGCACTCAGAGACTTGCTGTGTGAGAAGGGGTCACCAATACAAAAGTTTGACAACCGCTGAGCTATGAGCTGTCTATATGTCCCCATGTTTTTCCTGAAACATTCTTAAATGTCTTCCATCATGCACCTCCTCTTATCTTCAGCAGTTCCTTCCCTTCCTTCAGTCACTGGGCTGCCCCTTATCCTCCCACAGTTCCAGGCAAGCCAAATGAGAATGAGGCAGAACACCTCCAGTCATTTGTAGAAGCCCAAAACACCCCATATTAGTAGGTATAAAAAGGGGGTATTTGATCAATGGGCCTGGAAGTATCTACTCTGTCATTCTGCGCAAATTAAGTCCATAGGGAAAAAATGGAACAGTTCAGATATTTGCAGAGCCCTCAGTCTCAGAAAAGAATCTGTTAGGAAGTTGGCTTTCCTCTTCCCTTTCACTTTTGAATGGTAGATTGTGAAGAAAGGTTCTGAATTGACTGTACCTAGATGGATGAAACTGTACATAGCAAGGGAATATTTGGAGTATTTTTTGGTAGTGAATATAATTTGTTAATACTACACTATACAGATGCTGAATTGCGTAATCACTCTAAACAGGACATTATTTTTCTAGAAAACAGACTATATTTTGGCACACCTATTTTATATTAATTTAGTGCTGAAGTTATTTTAATGACTCGCTAAGCATTTATTTGAAAAGGGAGAAAACAGCAGAGATTTATAACTAAAGAGGTAGATAACAATATTGGATTCTATCAAAAAACTTAGTGATAATTTTGGTTCCACTAATTTTGATGACTCATTTTAAAATTAATGTTTTAATAGCTTTTTATTTGAAAATTCTCTTCTCCTCTGACATAGAAATCTTGGTTTCAAATATATAATTCCAGTAATTGATGTAAATAATAAGTAACTAAGCATCTGCAGATGTGTTTCTGCTATCTCTCTACGTAGACTTCAAAAGTAGCTGTCTATGGATTCTTCGCAGCAAGAGGTGGCAAATCTATTTGTTGGCGTGAGGAAGTGGAAACAATGATTAAGATAGTTGGACTAACAAGTGTTACTGGAGCTAGTGGTTTTACTTGCAGTGCAGTACAACATACATACATTTTTAATACACAACCATACAAATCAAGGAAATGGCAGGTAACCTCGGAATCATTTTCCAGTGTCCTTGTTTATATCTGTTGTCAACTATCATGTGAAGTTTTATCAAAACACAACGTTTGGTAAATCATAAATAAAATAGTGAAAACAATTTAAACTCCAGAGCCTACCATATAAACATAAAAGGATTCCCTTTAGGGGACTTGGAATCCTTTGAATTATGCATGTATTGTAGGTTTCAGTAAGATAAAAGGGTTCTGCCAAAAAAAAAAAAAGAGGCAACTTTCTCCACCCCCAAGGAATAATACGCATAATGGGGTGAAGAGAAAGTAAACAGCTGAAGCAAAAAATACCCCATAATTACTCATGAAACCTTATAAAAGTGAAATAAAGCAAATCAAATAAGGTGGAATTAAACAATGCTAACACATTTAAAACTTCCATTGGTTCTAAAACCACCGACAGAGGTGAATCCCAGAGAACTCTGTGCCAATCTAATAGATTGAAAAATTGACATCTTCAGGGAAACCAATATGAGAGAATTTAAAGAACAGAAAAGCTAAGGAAATGGAAGGCCATGGAGTGATTTTTTTTGGTTTTGTAATTCCAAAGTACTTCGTTTGTGAACAAGGCAGTATCACCTGAAAGCCTTTTTTTATATCTTGTTCTAATCATAACTTCTTGTCTTACAGCTACAGGACCGCACGCAGTTTAGTGACCGAGATTTAGCCACTCTCAAGAAATACTGGGACAATGGCATGACCAGCCTGGGCTCAGTCTGCAGAGAAAAAATTGAAGCTGTTGCTGCAGAATTAAATGTTGACTGTGAAATAGTGCGGGTAAGAAATGTACAGTCTCTCCGTTATCTTGTTTCAGAAGCAAAAATAGCATAGATAAAAAACCTTTTAAAATTGCATGAGGTAGCCAGAAATATATTTCACATATTAAATAATGAATGGCCTGTTAGGATGTACTCTTGCTCTTTGACCAGTCTATATATAGATAAAAGCCCTCAGGTGAGGTTTTTTTTTTTATTGATCATCAGCAAGAGCAGCTTTACAAAACATTTGACATTCCATTTAGAGTGGAATTTATATAAGATTTTAAATGAGCAGGAGTATCCCAGCAGATTGAAAAGAACTAGCAATTATGATGGGACTAAAATTCGAAGTGCCTCTAGGGATAAGAGAATGCTTTTGGTGTAAAATAAAAAATACGTGAAAGAAATTGATCAAAATGGGCGGGGGGAAATACTTTGTAGGAACCAGGATAAGATGTGACAAAGAGGGCAAAGGATATCCTGAGGGATGCTGGGGAATTTCCATTTAGTAGTCCACATAGTCATCAATGATTTCCTTAGGGAAGAAAAATGAATACAGTGTTGATGTGGTTGATCATTTTAGAGAGCCATGCAATGTAACTGAAGAAAATAGTAAAATGATACTGGACACAGTGGACAGATGTTCCAGAGTTGTAGAGAAGATTGCAATCCTGGGGGTATTCTAAAATATCTAGATTTCAGGATCTGTTCTACCTTGAACTTGAAATCTGGATACTACAGCAGAAGGCAGAGCTGCAGAATTGTGATCAACATGGTGGTCACATATGGGTAGAGTTTATACAGATGCATCATGCCCATGGGTTAGGAAAGTGATAATCTCTTCATTCAATACTAGTGAGACTCTGCCTAAAATAAAGCCTAGAATTCTGAGCCCTGACTAATAGAAAGTTGGGAGGAATTTAGAGTAATTAGGGATAGAGGAATTGACTTCTGAGAAGAGTTCAAAAAAACATAATGTGTATAGTTTGGCTGTGTGATGACTAAGAGGGAGCGCAGTTGGAACAGTTTACAAATATTGAACTAGTTTGCCAAACCAAGTGGTGGAAGTTCTTTTGCCTGACTGTTTGTTTGAGAGTAATTGGAGAAAAATGCAGGACAACATAGTGTAGAGAACAGTCTTTTATTAGCAGGAAGATGGACGTGACAAGTTACTTTGACCTTCACTTTTCATAGTTCTGACAAGTAGGTGTTAGTCACAGGATTATTTTTTTATCTTGAGTCCAAGCTAACTGTATGATGATCTTTCATTTTAGTTAACTTGATGTTTCATCATCTTTCTTTAGGAGCTCTACTAAGCACTACAATAATGAAAATATTTATTATTTAGTTAAGTAGTATTTATAGTTGTTTATAAACTGGGGGAGGGGCGTGCATGAAATTTTCATCATATCAGTAATAAATTGAAATATATACAAGCATTTAAAGGAATGTTTCATTTGTTGTAATTCTTGAATTTTTGGATTAAAGGCTTTTTACCATTATGTGACCAAAACATTTTTATTTCCTTTTATGTAAATTTACTTAAATCCCTTTGTGCCCTTGGAGGCACTCTAGTGTCATATTAAGTACAGACCAGTACTTGTTAAAATAGAAAACATTAGAACTGAAAAATATAGTCTTATACATTAATTCATTTTTGAAAGGTTAATTACTGAGACAACTCTCTACATTCACATTTAATAGTGTTGGGATTTTTTTGAGCCTGGAGGTGCTAAAAGAGGGACAGGTAATACATAATACGCTGGGATTTAGGCTACTGCAAAGGTATTATCCTTTCTCAAATATTTGGGTGTTTTACGCTGGTATATGGAAATGATCAGATACTAAGCATGGTACTGCACTCTTTGGAGCAGTGGTTCTTAACCTTTACTGCAGCCTGCACCCCTTTGGTTCTCAAAATATGTTCTCGCACCCCTTATCAGAAATCGTTGAAGTAGGTCAGTTCTTTAAACCTAGATGTATTTTTTGTTCGTATATTACAGTAATCGTTAAAAAATGTATAATGTTAATAAATAAATAGGTTTGATGAAACAAAGTAGTTGTACTTACGTGCCTGTGCTTAATTTGTGTTTTCGATGATTTACCTTCTAAAAAAATCTGGCATGTCTCGCACCCCCAGAAAGGGCATCTCGCTCCCCCAGGTGGTGTGTGCACCCCAGGTTAAGAACCACTGCTTTGGAGATTAGTAAATCAAGATTTTTTTTTAGGCATTATGGGCCCAATTATTTATTTAATAGGACATCTTGGATAGAGTTTGATGGGTTAAGCCCTTTGATCCCTCAGTTCTGCAAGTCATAATATGCATCAGGATGCCTGTGAATTGAACTCAGTGGAGTATTGTATGGGTGCAGGGGTCTGGCTGTGTGGTTTTGCTTTCAGCATCAGGCCATGTGCTCATAAGAAGAGCATGTTCAATAATAGAAATTGTCTAGTGTATTTGACTACCATCTATGGCATTTGTAGTTGGGCAGCAGTACACTGACTGTAAAAGATGGGTCTGGATGGGAGAAAGCCACTTCTTGCCTCACCCTTGTCCCTATATAGCCAAGACAAACAACTTAATCCCATCAGTAGTAATCACATTGATACCAGAGAAATTCCCCAGATTCCATTTTGTATTCCTGACCTCCTTTTGAATAAGCAAGAGTCACTCCACCATTGGAAACTGCAGGCCACATGACACTAGGGTGACCAGATAGCAAGTGTGAAAAATCGGGGTAGGGGATAATAGGAGCTTATATAAGACAAAGCCCAGAATATCAGGATTGTCCCTATAAAATCGGGACGTCTGGTCACCCTACATGATACTTCAAAAGTAGGGGAAAGGTCAGCTGAGGTGAACAACATAGAATTGGTGGAAAAACCAAAGTAGGGGAAAGGTCAGCAGATCACAACCCTGAGGTAAACAGCTGCACGCTAAAAATAGAACTGGCAGTGAGCATGGATGGAATGTTGGCGTTGAGCATGTGCAGTAAAGATTTGACAGGAAGATATTATCAAAGGTGTCTAAAAAGTTCTGGCAGGATAGTCAGCGTGTCAGTGGGCTGATAGGAGGAGAGAGTAGGAGCTAACAGGCAAGAAGGACAGAGAAGAAGAGCAAAGCTTGCCTGAGTAGTCCATTGACAGCAGCAGCAGAGTATCTTGCCCGGTCCAGCAGCAGTGGGAGAAGAAGTAAAAACAACACAGCAGCAGAGGGAAGCAGAGAGAGTGTTCAGGAGAAACAGTCAGCAAGCGCGGAGTAAGTCTGTCAGACAATATTACAGAATAATATAGTGTAGTGAGTATCAGTGTGTATTTGTGCGCTTGGGTTAATAAAGATGTGTGTTTGTGTTGTGCTATTTGTAAAGAGAATGTATATACGTAAGATTTAAAGAACATTTAAAACTGCTGTCAGCGACCTCTGAACAACTGATCACCCTAAGCAGGGCGCATCACTTAGGATCATCTCAACTGTAAGGCAATATGGTTTGGGGTGTTCTTTAACTTGCTATAAGACATTTGTGTGTTAGATTATTATTGTATTAGGGATTATTATTTGCACCAATAAAAAGGTGCCTTGTTTTGAAAAGAACACTGTCTTTGTGTCAGTCATTTATCAGAAGCCTGTCTCTGTGTCCTCCAGGTATTTCCTTAGCCACCCTGGAGACCCATACTTCAGGAAAACAGATTGGTTAGTAGGTGAGCTATTCTAGGGGTACCCTAAATCTGTTTTGGGGGTAACAACATCTGGAATGCACTGCTCTTAATCATACAACAGTTGAGCAAACTCTGCTCTACTTTACAACCATATACAAAAGAATATATATTTTACCAATTCCTGATTGTACCAGTAGGAGTGAGTTGGCTATCGGTCCCTCTTCCTCATTAAAAAAATGTGTCTATATGTGTTAGGGTTTTGAAGGTGCTGTGATATGTAAACACCAGTATAATTGATGTGACAATTACAAGTATTTTTCAGCACAGAGCTAGTGTGAGCTAAATCTTCTAGACCTAACAGTACACCACTCTCCAAATTTAAAAGGAGATAAGGCAATTGACGTGGTGTTGCTACTGGGTCAATACATGGACATTTTAAAATGGACGAAGACTTTCACCATAACCAGCAAACTTCTGAAAGCCCTTTTCAAATGTCCTTCATATCAGAATAACAGAAGTTATCATTTAGAGTTTTTTTCAGGAACAGGGCCTAGCTATGAAAGGCACAAATCATGGAAGATTGGAGTCTGGCAGCACTGCAAGGGCAGAGGTTTTTTTAAAGATTGTTTAACAGACACAGATTTGCGGTCTATACCTTCATTTAAGTCGGGTGTCAGAACTGTGTGTTTAACCTTAGCTGGTGACTGCATGTTTGTTTTTTAAAATATTGTTTTCATTGAGCATATTGTTTAGAGTAGTACTTCTCAGCCTTAACTATTAGCTAACAAAGATTTTATTTGGGAGTAATTCCTGTAATCAATGAATTAATAATTTAATTGGTTACATTGTTTCAAAGAAGTAAGTACCAAACTTGCATCATAGAACTCGGGTATAGTTACATGAAACTAAAACAAATATTCCCTATGTTCTTTCAGTTTGTGAAGAAGTGTGATCAAAATAAATGGTTTAATGTACATACACAATTTTCACATTTTGTCTTTTTTTCATTTTACTTTGTTTTAATTTTATTCAGTTCCCCTCCCCACAGCCTTTAACCCCTTGCAGTAGGTTTTTAAGGGGGATCATTTTTTCTTAATGATTTGTCCCCAACAAGAAATGCTGTTGTTCTGGAAATGCACACATACGTGATCTATAAGCATGGCCCCATATATAATTAGAATTCTTCAGTGCAAAGAATATGAGGAAAATCTGTTGCTTTTCCTTTCTCACATAAGAATGACATTTCACCCCTGTGCACCATCAAATTGCATCAGATTCAGTCCTTTCAGGTTCAATGTTTAGTTTGTCCCCTGGCTCCAATGCTTCCAAAGGTATTGTGGTCACATAGATTGACTGCAGGCTGTACATTAATCTTACATATGTTTTGACACCCCCAGATGGCCTTTCATGGCTTTCCAAGGCACCAGAAGGAATGCTGGTTATTTTGTGGTATTCTCAGACGCGTGAACTCTGTACCAAAACCTCATTAAATTGTCCAATACTTCTTTAATTTCTTTTTTGATTANATAATGCAATCATAACGAAGCTTACATCACTCTGCTGAACAAATTGCCCTATATCAGCTCTAGAAAACATACAGTGTCGTGCTCTCTTATTTGTCAGTGTTTGATTTTGCAAAGGGACACATTTCTGTTTAGCCAAAGTGAGCAGAGATGCCTCGTACTTGTGTGAACAGTGCAGATAACTTCTGCTATGTTTGTGGTGAAGTGACTTTTGCATCACAAAAGCGCAGTATAACCACTATGGTTAAGAAAGCCTATCACCTTTATTTTGGCTGCAAAATTGGAGATCAGGACAAGAGGTGGGCCCCACACATATGCTGCAACACTTGTGCAACAAATCTTCGCCAGTGGTTGAACAGGAAAAGGAAATCTATGCCTTTTGCAGTGCCAATGATTTGGAGAGAGCCAACAGATCATACCAGCAATTGTTACTTCTGCATGGTGCCTCCAGTTGGGAAAGGTGTGTCAAAGAAGAAAAAGTGGACTGTGCATTATCCAAACATTCCATCAGCTATACGCCCAGTACCCCACGGAGAAGGACTGCCGGTTCCTGATGCACCAGAATCATTCTCACTTGAGTCAGACGAGGAAGAGGAAGAGGATGAAACTTCTGGTCCTGAACCATCAATGTCACAGGACCCACATTTTCTCCCATCCTCCTCCTCTGAACCACACCTCATAACACAAGGTGAACTGAATGACCTTGTCAGGGATTTGGAACTACCCAAGAGTAAGGCAGAGCTGTTGGGCTCCAGACTACAGCAGTGGAATCTCCTGGCAGGTGATGTTAGGGTTTCCATGTTCCGTGACCGTCAAAAGGATCTTGTCCCATTCTTCTTCATGGAAGGTGATCTTGTAGCCTGCAACAACATCGATGGTGTGATGGCAGCCCTCAACATCGTTCACGATCCAGATGAGTGGAGACTGTTCATTGATTCATCGAAGACGAGTCTTAAAGCTGTTTTACTGCATAATGGCAATGTTTTGCCATCAATTCCAGTTGGTCATGCAGTCCATATGAAGGAAACCTATGACAACATGAAACAACTTTTGAGGTGCATAAACTATGACCAACATCAGTGGCAGCTTTGTGGCGATTTGAAGGTTGTTGCTCTCTTGCTTGGTCTGCAGGCTGGATACACAAAGTACTGCTGTTTTCTCTGCGAATGGGATAGTCGTGCAAGAGATTCCCACTACATCAAGAAAGATTGGCCACTCCGACAGTCATTGGAGCCTGGGAGGAAAAGTGTTCAGCATCCACCACTTGTTGAATCAAGGAAGATTTTGTTACCACCCTTACACATCAAGCTGGGTCTGATGAAGAACTTTGTCAAGGCCATTGACAAAACACAAGCAGCTTTCAAGTACCTCCGTGGAAAATTTCCAAGGTTAAGTGAAGCTAAGATAAAGGAAGGTGTCTTTGTTGGTCCTCAGATTCGTGAACTTCTTCGAGATGATGCATTTGACCATGCACTGCGTGGCAAGGAAAAGACGGCATGGAAAGCCTTCCAGTTAGTGGCAATAAATTTTCTCGGAAACAACAAGGCACACAACTACAGGTTGTTGGTGGAAAACCTCCTCAAGGCATACAAAAGCCTTGGTTGCAACATGTCACTAAAGATACATTTTTTGCACTCTCATCTAGATTTTTTTCCACCGAACTGCGGAGCAGTGAGCGACGAGCACGGCGAGCGATTTCACCAGGACATTGCAACAATGGAGAAACGCTATCAGGGCAAATGGAGCCCATCAATGCTTGCAGACTATTGCTGGACAGTGACAAGAGATGCTCCATTTAATGAATACAAGAGACAAGCCAAGAAGCGCCGAGTAGACACTGAATAGGACTAAACTATGTACATAATAGTTTTTTGCCTTTTGTTTCATAATAAATTTTATTTATATAACCCTTTTGCTGATTTTTAAAGTGTTACATAAACAGGACAGGTGAAATATTATCATGTAAAGCAACCATAAACACATGAAAAGACCTAGGTTTACAATTTATGATTAAAACTCTACTATCTACACAATATACATAGACATAAAATGTAAAAACTTAAATATCTTAGAAACAGTAGCCAATCAGTTGTTTTAATTGTCATATTTGAATTCAGCACATCAAAATACATAATAAATATCACATTTTATCTCTGAAGCAGACGACTTCTCAAAAATTGTAGACCAGTGTTAATTACCTAGCTTTTTGTGTCTAATTAGAAGTTTGTTTCTTTTTAATCCTCCTTCTCTTGACTGATTTATTAATTCATGCCAAAGTTTGGTGTTTTACATTAGAAGAGCTTTCATGGCCTGGGCTCTTAGACATCTGAATGTCTTGGGAGCACAAGGATGATGACTAGAAAAGAAAAACCCTCTTTGCACAATTTCATAATCAGAAATAATTTGAGGAATAGAGGACAGATGCATGACAATGGGGTTTTGTAAGTAATTAAAGTTTGCATTCTTTGTAGAGTGTTTGATTTGAGTTTTTCAAGGAGATAATATAATGAAGAAATTCAATTAGAATATGTTGTTTAGATCAGTATTCCTCCTTGGGGTGAAGCCAATTGGTTTACGAAGAAGAGAAATGTATATATTTAGGTGCATTTCTCAATGCACTGCTCCAAAATATTCATTATAGAGTGGTGTTTGCTATAGGAAAGCCTGTAAATACATGGCATATATGTTCTTTTCTGATTTTAAGTTTGGATTCCACAGAAGTGGATACATGTATTTCAAGGGGCATGTTCAACATACAGTAGTGAATGCACGGTTCTATTTTGGCAGAATTTTGAAAGCAGAAATGACACATCAAAAAGAAAAATAAACAGTCTGCCTTGTCCATATGTTCCAATAACTTCTTGCTGGATTTTTTTCAGTAATTCACTGTGAAAGGGAATAAAGAGGCAGACTCACTCTTAAATAAAGGAAAGATAAATTGTGGTAATGTTGCAGAAACCCTACAGTAGTTAGCACCATGCATTGCTACCATAAGCATAAGGAAGTTAAAGATATGGCAAATTATTTTATGAGAAAGTCCTTAACTTCAAATTATACTCACTCTGTTTAAAATGCTCTAATTTGCCCATTTTTGGAACTATTGTACATTCTTTATTATGAAAATTTAGATTAGGGGAAGGGTCATATTATCCAAGAGCAAGGGATCATCAGAAACAATGTGAAGAGTAAACAGTTTGAACTTTTTAAAGTAGTTTTGTTTCAAAGGTAATTAATTTTGAAAAAAGCTGCACACAGCATGGCATAGTCTTGTAGGTAAAGCTGGTATCCCTGTCTGTTATTAAAGTTGCCGGACACTTTGCATTATAAGAAACTGAAAATAGGGTCTTATATCTTTGTAAAACAACACTTTGGGCTCAAATTTTCCATGCTGGGTGTCTTCTTCAGGCTTTTTTTATTTTTATGTTTTTTATTTCAGCCAAAACAGTTGAGCTGTTTCTGAGAATGAGGCAAGGAAAAATACATTGTTTTGCCAATGTTAAAAAATTCTGGCAACTTTTTTTTTACGCTTTAGTACCCCCATGCTTTGGAGCCAGGACTCAAAATTTATCAGGGGATGTGCCTTTTCCATCTCTGTGAATATCTGCCCAATTTTGGCCAAATTATAAACCTTTGAAGTAAATCCCAATTTGCACATGTTCATTAGAGACTTCTTGATTATAGCTGCTAAAAATATCGGAAGAGTCCATCTTCACGGATCATGTTACAGTGCCTCTCAGCTCCTAGTGCTGACCAGACTCTGCCTGTGTCATCCACACAGAGCAACTGAGCATGCTCCATTCCCTCACAGCTCATACATCTGACCAGACTCTGCCTGTGCCATCCCAAAGTCAGGATGGAGCTGAGCATGGGAACTGATACCAGAGACCTTGTGTCTCCTGTGCTTTCAGTGACTCCCCTAGGGCCGCCCAGAGGATTCAGGGGGCCTGAGGCAAAGCAATTTTGGGGGCCCCTTCCATNTAAATGCTTTAATGGTATGTATACATTTGCAATTACATAATGGGCTCGGAGCTGGGGGGCCAGGGCTGTGGGGGGGATGGGGTCGGGGGGGGTCTGGCTCAGAGGGGCTGGGCTCGGAGCTGGGGGTCAGGGCTGCGGGGGTAATGGGGTCGGGGGATACCCGGCTCAGAGCTGTGGGGAGGATGGGGTCGGGGGGTGTCCGGTTCAGAGGGGCTGGGCTCGGAGCTGGGGGTCTGGGCTGTGGGGGGGATGGGGTTGGGGGGTGTGTCCAGCTCAGAGGGGCTGGGCTCGGACCTGGGGGTCAGGGCTGCGGGGGATGGGGGGGTACCCGGCTCAGAGGGGCTGGGCTTGGAGATGGGGGTCAGGGCTGTGGGGGGGATGGGGGCGCGGGGGTGCCCGGCCCCTTACCATGCCGCTTACCCCCTCTCCCGGAGCCTCAGCATGCCGCGTCGAGGAGCGGCCCGAACAGCGCTGCAGCGGCGTGGTGTCTCCAGCGAGGTCGGAGTTCCCGCTGCTCGGCCGCAGCTCACAGCCCCGCCCCCTTACCAGCTGAGATGCCAGGGGATGGGGGAAGATAGAGGCAGGGGGAGCCTCCAACATACTCGTGGGGGCCCCTGCAGGGCCCAGGGCCTGGGGCAAATTGGCCCACTTGCGCCTTTCCCCCCCCCCCCCGGGCGGCCCTGGACTCCCCTGATGACACCCAGGTAGCACGGAGGAAGAAGTTGTCTGATTTGAATACAGAGGAAACAAAAAGCCAGATTTTGGAAGGGAAGAAGAGGAGTGGAGTGGATTGGAACAAGAAGTTCGGTTGAGACTGGGACTGGAGAGGCAAGAAACAAGGACTGGCTGGGTGTGGAGACCAAGACTGGGAGCTCGAGGAGAAGCTGGGACTGGTTGGGCAAGGAGACTGGGACGAGGAACCAGTTTGGGGAGGAATGGAGGTGAGGGGAGATTAGGTGGGAAGAAAGACTGAGACTGGCTGGGCAAAGAGGCTGGGACATTGAGATAGGGAGGGGTTGTAAAGGGATGACCAACATTGGATGCAGAGCCTGGGTCAGAGACTGAGTCTGAGAGCCAGTGTTGATTGGGGAGGGAAGAGACAGATCAGACAAGAAGCCACAGGCAACCTTAATTTTGGCATTTTTAAATTTTGAATGCTTAACTTTGCAATCTTAATAATGTTCTTTTAATGTTTTTGTATGTAATTTAGGAAAAAGAATAAGCATGTCTCTTACTGTCTATCTGGTCATACTTGTATACTTTTAAGTGTAAATCTTTATCTGTTGAGAGGTGTGGTGACTTGGGGTATGTCTACACTATGAAATTAGGTCGATTTTATAGAAGTCTATTTTTAGAAATCGATTTTATACAGTTGATTGTGTTTGTCCCCACTAAGCGCATTAAGTTGGCGGAGTGCGTCCTCACTACCGTGGCTAGCATGGACTCATGGAGCAGTGCACTGTGGGAAGCTATCCCACAGTTCTCGCAGTCTCCGCTGCCCATTGGAATTATGGGTTACGCTCCCAATGCCTGTTAGGGCAAAAACATTGTCGCAGATGGTTTTGGGTACATGTCGTCACTCTCCCCTCCCTCTCTCCCTCCGTGAAAGCAACTGCAGACAATTATTTCGCGCCTTTTTGCCTGGGTTACCCGTGCAGACACCATAGCACAGCAAGCATGGAGCCCGTTCAGCTCACCGCTGTTGCGAGCATTGTAAACACCTCATGCATTATACTGCAGTATGTGCAGAACCTGGCTAAGAGACAGTAGCACGAGGACGATTGTGATGAGGACATGGACACAGACGTTCCTGAAAGCACGGGCTGTGGCAATTGGGACATCATGGCGGAAGTGGGGCTGGTTGATACAGTGGAACGCCGATTCTGGGCCCGGCAAACAAGCAGAGACAGACTGGTGGGACGGCGTAGTGTTGCAGGTATGGGATGATTCCCAGTGGCTGCGAAACTTTCACATGCGTAAGGCCACTTTCCTGGAACTCTGTGAGTTGCTTTCCCCTGCCCTGAAGCACAGGAGTACCAAGATGAGAGCTGCCATGACTGTTGAGAAGCAAGTGGCGATAGCACTGTGGAAGCTTGCAACGCCTGACTGCTACCAGTTAGTCGGGAATCAGTTTGGAGTGGGCAAATCTACTGTGGGGACTGCTGTGATTCAAGTAGCCAATGCAATCACTGACGTTCTGCTATCAAGGGTAGTGACTCTGGGAACTGTGCAGGTCATAGTGGATGGCTTTGCTGCAATGGGTTTCCCTAACTGTGGTGGGGCGATAGACGGAACGCCTATCCCTATCTTGGCACCAGACCACCTTGCCAACCAATACATAAACCACAAGGGATACTTCTCAATGGTGCTGCAAACACTGGTGTATCACAAGGGACGTTTCACCAACATCAACGTGGGATGGCCGGGAAAGGTGCATGACGCTCGCATCTTTTGGAACTCCAGGCTGTTTGAGCANATAGTTATCCTTGGAGACCCAGCCTACCCCTTGCTCCCATGGCTCATGAAGCCATACACAGGCAGCCTGGACAGTAGTAAGGAGCAGTTCAACTATAGGCTGAGCAAGTGCAGAATGGTGGTAGAATGTGCCTTTGGATGTTTAAAAGTTCGCTGGCGCTGTTTGCTGACTAGGTTAGACCTCAGCACAACCAATATTCCCATTGTTATTACTGTGTGCTCCATAAAATGGAGCTGTGTGCTCCATAAAATCTGTGAGAGTAAGGGAGAGACGTTTATGGCGGGGCGGGAGGTTGAGGCAAATCGCCTGGCTGCCAATTTTGAACAGCCAGACACCAGGGCAATTAGATGAGCACAGGTAGGCGTGCTGCGCATCAGAGAGGCTTTGAAAACCAGTTTCATGACTGGGCAGGCTACGGTGTGACAGTTCTGTGTATTTCTCCTTGATGCAAACCCGCGCTCTTTGTTGATCTTAACTCCCTGTAAGCCAACCACAATTCCCCCTTCAATCACAGCTGGCAAAGGAAATAAAGTCACTATTGTTTTGAAACCATGCATTCTTTCTTAATAAAAAAAAAGGGAGATAACTGATAAGGTATCCCGGGTGGGGGAGGGGAGGAGGGAAGGACAAGGCCACATTGCTTATTGTAGCCACACTACAAATCAAAACTGTTTGAATGACAGCCTTCTGTTGCTTGGGCCATCCTCTGGAGTGCAGTGGCTGGGTCCCTGGGACCTCCCCCCGCCCCCGCGTTCTTGGGCATCTGGGTGAGGAGGATATGGAACTTGGGGAGGAGGGCAGGTGGTTGTACAGTGGATGCAGCAGCAGTCTGTGCTCTTGTTGGCTTTCCTGCAGCTCCACCAGATGCCTGAGTATGTCCGTTTGCTCCCCCATTAGCCTCAGCATTGCATCCTGCCTCTTCTCATGGTGCTCACGTAATGCTTTCCTGGACTCTGCCACTGAATGCCTCCATGCATTCAGCTGTGCCCTATCAGTGCGGGAGGACTGCATGAGCTCAGAAAACATGTCATCGCGAGTGCGGTTTTTTTCGCCTTCTAATCTGCGATAACCTCAGGGACAGAGATGATAGGGGGAGCACAGAAACATTTGCACCTGCGGGGGGATAAAAAGGGAGAGTAAAATTTAAGATGATACATTTCTGAGAACAAAAATGAGACTTTCACAGTGAATCAAGCAATTCACAGCAGACAGCACATGTGCTTTAGGTACAAGTTTGCATTTTGCCTTTTATATTGAGCGCCTGCCGGTATGGTGACACATCACACACGGCTGGGCAACAGAATTCGGTTTCAGCCATGGTAAGCCAAAGGGTATGCGGATTTGGCTTCTAACGTCTTCATAAGCGGAATGTTTTCAAATTGGGAATGTTTTCAAATTGCAGCGCACTCCTTTTCCATAGCAAACAATGTCGGTTGGGTTTGCCATTTAAAAGGAGGGGCTGTGGTTTTCGGGTGGATGTGCAGCACACACCTCCCCTCCGCGTGGCTATTTGGGATGATCCCTTCACCCCTCCCCCCACCTCGTGGCTATTCTCAGGGATGATCCCTTTTAGCCGAACGCAAACAGCCCAGCATGAACGGGATCCTTTTACTGTTCCCTTACAAAAATTCCCCTATTTCAACCAGGTGACCATGAATGATATCACTCTCCTGAGGCTAACACAGAAAGATATAGACTGAATGTTGCTTCAATGCGACCAAAACCCAGGACCATTCACTGTCATGAATCATTGCAGCACAAAGCCAGACTACTTGCTACTGGCTTGGCGTGGTAAAGTGTCCTACCGTGGAGGATGAAATAANTGGCTGCTGGGGAGAATGGATTCACCGCTTGCCTGCTGTGCATTCTCCTCCTCCTCCTCTTCCTCATCCAGAAAATCCTCCTCCGTGCTGCGTGAGACTCCCCCCTTGCAGGTGTCCACGGACAGTGGTGGGGTAGTGGTAGGATCCCCCCCTAGAATGCCATGCAGCTGATCATAGAAGTGGCATGTATGGGGCTCTGACCCAGAATGACTATTTGCCTCCTTTGTCTTTTGGTAGGTTTGCCTGAGCTCCTTGACTTTCATGTGGCACTGCTGTGTGTCCCTGTTGTAGCCTCTGTCCATCATGCCCTGTGCGATTTTTGGTGTATATATATTAGCATTTCTTCTTTTTGATCGGAGTTCTTCCTGCAGAGATTCTTCTCCCCATACAACAATCAGATCCAGTGTCTCCCGTTCGCTCCATGCTGGAGCTTGCTTGCGATTCTGGGGGANCATCATGCCCTGTGCGATTTTTGGTGTATATATATTAGCATTTCTTCTTTTTGATCGGAGTTCTTCCTGCAGAGATTCTTCTCCCCATACAACAATCAGATCCAGTGTCTCCCGTTCGCTCCATGCTGGAGCTTGCTTGCGATTCTGGGGGAACTGCATGGTCACCTGTGCTGCTGAGCTCGCCACGCTGACCAAACAGGAAATGAAATTCAAAAGTTCCCGGGGCTTTTCCTGTGTATCTAGCTAGTGCATCGGAATTGAAAGTGCTGTCCAGAGCGGTCAGATTGGAGCACTCTGGGATAGCTCCCAAATTTGACCCAACAAGGTCGATTGTAGTGCTACTCCCCTCGCTGGGGAGGAGTACAGAAATCGATGTTAAGAGCCCTTTAGGTTGACAGAATGGGGTTGCTTGTGTAGACGTATTCATTATAAAATCGACCTAACGCGGCTAAATTCGACCTAACCCTGTAGTGTAGACCAGGGCTTGGATTATGTGAAAGGAATGTAAGGTTGTGTTGTCTGATTTTAAGTCACCTTTAAGATTACTTGACCCTGAGACTGCCCCAGGTTCCTGCATAGTTTGGAGTGGCCTGAAGGTTGCTCTTAACACACATAGAATCATAGGACTGGAAGAGACCTTGAGAGGTCATCTAGTTCAGTCCCCTGCACTCAAGGCTGGACTAAGTATTATCTAGACTGGGGTGGGCAAACTTTTTGGCCCGAGGGCCACATCTGGGTATGGAAATTGTATGGCGGGCCATGAATGCTCACAAAATTGGGGGTTGGGCTGTGGAGGGGGTGAGGGCTCTGGCTGGGGGTGTGGGCTC
>QXTE01000061.1:7571031-7711441 GCA_003942145.1 Platysternon megacephalum
GCCCTAGTATCTAACCCCCCATCCAGGGACTGCCCCCAGCCAGCAGTCCCCAACCTAAAGTCTGTCCCCCATGCACCAGCTGCACCCCCCTCCCCACGGTCCTACCCCCCTGCATCCTCCTCCCTGTGCAGGCTGGTCTCCTACCTCAGCAGTAGCTCAGCTGCCCAGCCCACCCTCCCCACCTGCCACTGTGGTCCTAGTGCTGGGGAGCCTGCTCTAGCTGGGGGTCAATGGACCTGCAATCTTGCAGAGTCTGGGGGGCGCTGAGCACCCAGGCCTCCTGCCTATTCTGCTGGCCCAATCCTGCAGGAGGGGACTGATGCTGTGCCTAATCCTGTACTGCCCCATTTTTGCACGCCCCTCCTGCTGGCTCTGTGCCTGGGGCGGGTGCTGCTCCCGCTCCGCCCTAGTTACGGCCCTGAGAATGTCACGTGGGCCACAGCTGTGTGCTGATTGGGCTGCAAGCAGGTTGAGAATCACTGCTCTAGATCAGTGGTCCCCAACCTTTTTCATCTGGCGGGCGCCAGACGACGAGCCACGGAGGACCGTGGCGGCGGATGAGCATCCACCGAAATGCCGCCGACAAGGGGCAACGTCAATAGGTGTCGCTGCCAAAATGCCGCCGATTTTCGGCGGCAATGCCGCTGGATGCCACTGCTTGCCGCCGAAATGTCGCCAATTTTCTGGATGACGCTGCTTCTTGGCGGCATTTCGGCGGATGCTCATCCACCGGCCAGTACCCGGGCGCACTTAGATGCCCCGGCGGGCGCGGGCACCGCGTTGGGGACCCCTGCTCTAGATCAACTCAAATACACAATTATGTTGTTTAACTAGAGTTACAACACAACCAAAACAGTCTAGTCCAAACATACCTACAATAGTATTAAAGCCTCTTTAAACAGCCTGGTAACAATGCAGAGAATTAGGCAGCAAAGTCAGTAGCACTGGGCTGTTTAGAGGGCACCTAAAGTGTGTGTGTGTGTGTGTGTGTGTGTGTGTGTGTGTGTGTGTGTGAAAATTTGTTTTCCCTCCCCTGCAATTTCATGAGTTTGAGTGTTAAATGGGAATTAGACGATCAACTCATTTGCTCTGTCTCACAGAATAGAATGACAAAAGCCAGTGTTCTGTGTCCCTTTTTTAAATTAAAACTCTGGGCCCTAAAGGAGATGAACTGCCACCTTTGCACGTTTCACTGGCTTCAAAAGTTGAACTAATTGCTCCCAGCGCTTCTGATTAGAAGTGATCAATAAACCCTGGGCTCGCTAAACTAACAGGAAGTCTGTTTTAGTGCACACTGTTGCAGCTTTGTATGCCACATATTATCTTGTCAATTTGTTTGAATGGTATAGAGGAAAGAGTTAGAGACATTGAGAACTGTTGGGAACAAACTTGTGATGTCTTTGTCAAATTCAGCTATAAATAGAATAAGATGATACAGAATTGGGTAGAACTGATTGAAATCCAAGGAAGATGCCAAAGTATGAGAATCCTTGACTTGCCTGAGGGAGAAGGAACTGGTCCAGTAGGATGTTTATTTAAAAGAAAAAAAAGTGAACGTTATGCCATTTAAAGTGAAGGATGACTCAATATTCATTGAGCTAGGCCTTTTGAAGCTGAACACAGAGCTGTAAGGGATCCGAGCAAGGAGAATATGATTATAATAAAGCTTATGGAGCTATGGACAAACACAGGATTTCCTTAGTAACAAAAATGAAAGAGATTTTTATATTCAACATAAAGATTCTTTTCCTACCAGCCACAACCCAGAAAGTAGTTCAAAATAGATTAGGAGGCAGTAAAGAGAACTTTTATGGAAAATTAAAATGGATTCATTAGGAATAAGTAAACTATTTTATTAGACCCTCCCCAAGCCTGTGGAAAAGCTGTTGGACTAAATTGCAACTAAAACCTTAGATATAGTAGTGGACTTTGACTCTGATAATCCTTAAAACTGGAATCTATTTGTATGCCAAAATGATGATTTCAGTTTTATTGTTGGGTTGCAGACATTATTTCTTCTATTGGCACTGACTGTCACTTAGCTTTGAGTCTCCAGTCTGCTAAACCCATAATAAAGACTTTATGAGAGGAGAGAGAGAGGCTAATTATATCAATGAGGGTTTGAAAAAAGAGCTGACACTCCTGGAGAAGATTAGTCCAGAATTACACGCAGCAGCTGTTTTGTCAGAGCTGTGTAATCACCCTTTTAACTTCTTTGGAAAATACAACTCTGGGTTCCAAAAGGACATTCAGAGAGTTGAAAAGAACTACTCCTGGGGGAATTCTGCACCAAAAAATTAAGAATTCTGCACACAACATTTTAATATTCTGCATATTTTATTTGTCAAAATAACACAATATAATCACACCAGTTTCAGTTATTTTTGGTCATTTATTTCAAAATACCTGTCAGCAAGTATGTCTATAACAATAGAGACAACAAAAAAGATTCAGGAAATGTTTTTTGACGAATAGATTCCTTACTAGGCATATTAATACAGAACTCTGAGTAATAATTCATTTAAACTACAATACAGAACTGTATTTCCTGCACTGCTCAGAAGCAGTGCAAAGGCTTGGGGGAGTCAGGGGTAACAGAGGAGCTGCGGGAGAGAGAAGTGTAATTGCTGTGAAGGAGCCTGGGTGTGAACTTGGGGTTGTTGGTTATGGGTGGGAAAAGTATGGAACAGATTTTTTTTTTTGGGGGGGGGGGGGCAGGGAGGGTTTGTTAGGGAGCGTCCCCCATGCAGATCCTGGCTTACCCCTAGCCTTTCCGATTCAGTCAGGCACATCTGCCCTGTCTCTGTGTCCCTGCACCCCCATGTGTCTTTGAACCCCCTGCCCAAATGTGTCCTTCCACTCCCATTCAGACACCCCCTCCCCCAATCCCCATGTGGCCCTGAACCTCCCTCACCCCTGTGCTGTGAAGAAGGCACTACAGGCTCTTTCTCTTCCTTAGCTAGCCAGGAGTGGTGGCTCTGTTCCAGCGCCACAGTGCCTTCTGGTGGGAAAAAGGCCAAACTGCAGCAACTTTCCAGCCAAAGTTATTTTCTGCTGAGGCTGCTCTGGTCTAGCAGCATAGTGCCCTCTAGTGGGCAAAATGCAGAACTTCAATAACTTTCTAGAGAAGCTATTTTCTGCCCCCCCCCTCCCAAAATATGGGTGGCACATGAATTATGAGCACGTGCAATAGTTCAAAATTCCCCCAGAAGTAAAAGAACTAACTAGATAAGTGGAATGAGGCTGGTGAGGGCTACTGCTCTTTAAAAGTAGCTGATGAAAAAACAAAAATCAAAACCATAACTTGATGCAAAATTAAGGGTATATACTTTATCAAAATCAGAAAATGGAAAATGTTAGGGTTCACTAGTAACATTAACTGGCCCTTTTGTCCATACTACGTTAGTTATATCCACATTAGGTGTAAATTGGTGCAGCTCTGAGGTCAGTGAGCTGTGCCAGTTTACACTAATTGAAGAACTGGTTCTTCATGCTGGAAATTTGGATTCACTGGTCAAACTAAGCAAATGGTGACTGTTGAGATTACAGGGCAAGCTACACTTTAGAGCCTTTTTCAGTCCCCCTCACGTGAACCCCTCTGGTGACAGCTTTTGCTTCCTTTACCCTTCTCTGGGTGGAACCACTTGGTCCTACCACCCTTATACTAGATCTCTGGACTGCAGCCCAACTGTTTACCACCAGTGGTAAATTGACAGGCTCGACTGCTTTCAGCAGCTGCAAGAACTTTCTCCAGAAGCCTGTGACAAGCAGGCGATTGAAATGACACAAAACAGCTTCATCAAAACAAAATATTAATGCTACATTGCAGTTAGAGAAGTGAGTTAAAACAACAAAAGTCTATGAGCCAATTAAATATCCAACTGGTAAAACTGAGATACATATCCTATTCATATAAAATAATACAGATGTCTCCCTTGTTTTCCACAATGACCCTGGGCAGTGCAATAGGATTTTGTAGCTCTTGTGATTCAGGGCCCCAAAGGAGCTATGCGGCTTCCTGAACTGAAGCGGCTGCCTTGCACAGATTCATAGTTACTGTGAATGTATGTCTCTGCAATTAGAGCAGTATGAATTAACTGGGAATATAGGGATTGCCATACAGGTACAAACCAATGAGCCATCCAATCAGCTGTTCTGTTTAAAAATAGTCAAGACAGATGCCACCAAGAAAGGCAAGAAATCCTGCTAATACACCTCGGTATACAATATAAAAACAGTTGGTAGGATTTCTTTCTGATATTGTGGAATTGCTGGAAATTGGCTTGTGTCCTGAAGTGTGATTGATTGATAACCTTTCTAATTTTGTTCTAAATATTACTGTTGCAGATGTTTGTTCTTGTTTTATATTAACGTCTAACCCTTTTCTGAAATATACTAAGCTATTTGCTTAATTAATAACCTGTGCAACTATCAAAGGCTAACTTATATGACCTATGTTTTTAACATACTCTGTTTGATGAAAGTGGCTTGGTATAATTACAAAGCTAGAAAGTGTACCTTCTCTTATAGATGACATTTCCTGTACTTGAATCTGTAGCTTTGCTTATGTAGTTTAATGAGTTAGACTCTTTCCCCTTTTCTATAACATTATTTCCCAGCATTAAAACACATGTAGGCATACAGTCATTGCATTACAACATGAAACCTCAGATCAATATCTGTTGCAGTGGTTTCTCAGTCTGGAATCCGTGGATCGCTGCATTGTTGAAAACTACCAGGTAGTTGGAAGAGATTCTTTAATCACATTGCTGAAGCAACTGTCAGTTTTCATTCAGTGGGCCTTCCTGTTAGTGGTAGCCTTTGCCAGGATTCTCTTTGAATTTCCAGAGATACTGGGACCAAGCCCAGGTCTACACTAAGAAATTAGGTTGGTATAACTACTTTGCTCAGGGATGTGAAAAATCCACACCCATGAGTGATGCAGTTAAACCAACCTAACTCCGGGTGTAGGCAGCGCTAAGTCGACAGGAGAATTGCCCATCAACCTAGTTACCGCCTCTCAGGGGGGGTGGATTACCTACGCCGACAGGAGAACCCCTGCCGTCAGCATAGGTAACATCTTCATTGAAGTGCTGCTGCAATGTTCTAAGTGTAGACAAGCCCCAACTAAACAAAACAAAGAAGCACCATTTAATGTCTTTTTCAAGTGATTCTTTGATGTAAATTCAACCAGGATTAGATTTGTAGATGATGTTAAAATTGGAAATATATCAAAAGTGTAGGACAGAATCAAACTGCAGAATGTTTTAGGGTATGTCTACACTTAAACCGCTACAGTGGCACATGGGTTCTGCCATTGGCATAGGTAATCCAAGACATGGTAGCTAGGTTGATGGAAGAATTCTTCTGTTGACCTAGCACTGTCTACACTGGGGGTTAGGTCGGCATAGCTATGTCTCTCCGGGGTGTGGATTTTTCACACTTCTGAGAGATGTAACTCTGCCCATATAAATTCCCAGTGTTAGATTAGAACAATGGGGACCTTTGGCAAAAAAAAAAAAGGGGGGGGGGGCGGGGAGATTCTGTACTCCTTATGTGAGGGAAACCCTGTGGAGAGGAAATAAATAGCATAGGTCAAAAATGAGATTAAGTAAATAAATGAGAGTATTGTCACTGATTTCAGTATGGCCACATCCTGATCCCACTGTATTGTTCAGTTTTCAGGATTGATTTCAGGGCAGGTCTACATGGCAAACTTGCAGTGGCGCAGCTGCACTGCTGTAGTGCTTCTGGTGAAGACATTCTAAGGTGACAGGAGAGAGCCCTCCCATCAGCTTAATAACTCCACCTCCGTGAGAGGCAGTAGCTATGTTGGTGGGAGAAGCTCTTCCACTTACATAACGCTTTCTACACCACTGCTTAGGTCAGTATAACTACATTGCTCAGGGGTGTGGATTATTCACACCCCTGAGCGATGTAGTTATACCGAAATAATGTTGTAGTGTAGACCAGGGCTTAGTGGTTCCAGTGCACCAATGTGGGGGGTGTATGCATGCATGTGAGTGAGATACACAGACAGACAAACCCACACATATATGTACCCTAATCTTTTAGGCTGGGATTTTCAAAGCCTTAGGGAGTTTGACACCCAACTCCTGTTGAAATTCAGTGGGTGTTGGGTGCCAGACTCCCTTAAGCTCCTTTGAAAACCCAAGCCTGAAGCTATAAGCAGTGAGAAATTGGTGTATAATGTAGTAGAGTAACTGACAAGAATAATGTCTGTCTGTCTTAGGCAGTGATTGGTATAAATGTGATTTGAAATGTTTGTGTCAAACATTAATTATATGCAATCTTTTTAATTACAAATCAACTTTGGCTTAAAAGTCATAGAAGACATCACCACATAAATATATCTTAAAGGAATTCCATAAAAAGGGCATTAGGGTACTAAAGCTAGAACTCCGAGGAAGATATAATAGCTCATTTATTTCTGCAGAAGAAACCAGTGAAGTTATTCAAAATGAAGAAATTGGTCACAAAGAAGAGGACCAAAATACATTATCTGCAGATAATGTGGTATGTACACTTTCCATATCCTACCAATTAGACCTTCTTAATGATTACTGTATAAACTGTCTTCCAAAGGCAGTGTTTCTAAGTTAGTGAAGATTTCAGTTTCATGTCCTGTTAAAAAGAACCCTGTTTTATAACTTGAATACTAAAAATAAGCAGTTATTGATAGAATTGTGCATATTAAATCAAAAAATTAAAAATATTTTCCATATAATTTAATGAGTAGAAATCTTGTGTTTTAGGAGGCTACTTAGTGTAACTGCATTTCTACATTCTAGTCTTTCTCATCTCCGAAGTCCTGAGTAATTCTTCCACTCTACTCAGCTCTGGAATGTATTTGTCGCTTCAGTAGAGTTATGCTCTGTGTATAAGGACATGTGTAAGTGCTGAAACAGTGTTTTGTCCTGCTTAGTTCTGGTGTACTAGCTAGGCCTGAAACAATTAAATTCAGGTTGAATGGTTAGGCCCTGATCCAGCAAGGAACTCCTGTGTGGTTGCAGAGGTGCCATATGGAGCTCCTCCCAGTACTGATGCCTTATTTGGTTACAGCTAGCCTGAGATGTTCTGTGAACCTCAGAGACCAGTTGCCCCAGAGTCCTCAGTACATGCCTCACTATAATGTGTTTAATAATTTTGTGTCTTGGAAAGCCCAGTGTACTGCATGACAATATAGGGACAAATTCACCAATGAGTAATTAGGTACAACTCCATTAGCTACACTGAGGTAGCCTTACTTCTGCTGTTGATGAATTTGGTTCATATACTTTTACTATCAATTTATTTTTAATTCTGTCAAGTAGTAAGATTTTTGTCTGGGTGTTTTTACTTAATTCTGTGAAAAATTGGGGGTTTTACACTTTTCAAACATAGATCTAATTAAGAATGTAAAAGGCCAGTGTTAATCCTTTGTTAAACATAAATTCTTTCAATCACAATACAGTATTACTACCATATTTCATGTTGAAAAATGTTTATTTTGACAGTATTTAGCACTTATGTGGTGGTTTCCAATGTGTTATATTTTTGAGAAAAAACTCAGTGAGGTGAGAAGAATGATATTGAAAGTGTGTTATGACAGAACAAAGCGTGTCACGTTTATAGGTTTTTACAGTGCCCATGAGGTAGTTTTTATTTTTATTCATATTTAAATTAGATTTCCAGCAGATGGAATGAATATAAATCAGTTTGTGATAGGAGGCTGGCACTCTTGCCAATAAATCAAAGAGGTAAACTGCAAACAGCTGAAATTACTGAATCTGTATATTTCTCGGCTTTTGAAGGTGGTGGGATTAGTGAGGAAGATAATGGTGTTAGGGCAGACTTTTATTCTACTGTTTCAATCAGTATTTAATCTCTGTGAGCTAAGGTATAATAAATTTAACCAATTTTATTGCTGTTTAATAGAACAGTGTTTAAATTAAATCATTTTCAAATGATATGGGTATAAAAATAAACACAGATAAAAAGGGCAGTAGGTTATAGAATTTAGGAAAAATGTGTTAATTGTTATGGTAAAATTTAAATACCTTAGAATCAGTGATGTGTGAGATCTCCATAGTTAAGTCACAATTGAGTTTCTGTCATAAACTGGATTTTAGCTTTCCTGCTCCTTCCCAAATCTGAATTCCACAAACCAAGGAATATTGGCTTCAGGATTGATGGTTGGCGCTCAGATAGTTATCAGGATCCGTTGGGGGGAGGGGGGGCGGGGGAGGAATTAAGTCAGCCAGCGCCCTGATGAACCAATAGAGGCTCCTCAGAAGGCTGAAGATCCTATGTAGGCTCATCGGACAACAAGTTTAGCTTGTTAGAACCTGAACCTGTCTCCTGAGATTTGTTGTGGGAGGAGTTGGTTGGCCCCGAAGAACATGCCAGTACCTGCAGTAGATGTTAGGGGGCCCCAGCAAGCCCCCAAATGCTTATGGGAGGTGGAGCATTGGAAGGAACTGCTATGATCAGGACTGGAGTTCTTCTAATGCAGACTTCTGCAGGAAATAAAGGGGGAATCCCCCTATTTGCTATCCCTCAAAATCTCCTTACTGTCCTCATTTCCCCTTTATACCTTCACTGGAAACATCATATGGTGTCCAGGAAGGAATCCCTTCACCTACACACCTCCCTCTGCCCACAAGTTGGACTCTACCCATAAATCACTTATATGTACTCTCAACCTGTCTTTACCTTAACACAGTTTTATTGTCTTAGAATGTTTACAAAAGGAGGATGTTCTTCCTCTTGGATGATGACCCTTCTCTTAGTCTCCATACATCTAGACTCAGAGTTTCAACAGGTGGAGACAAATGTATTTTTCTTTCACAATATATAATTGAACTCCCTAATTTCCTACCACTAATTTATCTGTTTCTAATGGTGCTGGAAGAGGGAGAAGAGGCATAGGAAACTTGAGTCCCATCCCTGTCAGATCATTTTACTCAAAAAAGACTGGGTCAATTCCTGGAGCTATCACAATATTGTTGCCAAAGTCCTAAAACAGACTAGACGAGGAACCATTTTTTAAAAAAGAGAGATTTTACTATAGAAGGGCAAGAATTAAACCAGGCAAGACTTGGCAGTAGGAAATTCCTTGGTTTGCAGTCATTCATCATAGTGTCTGTCTTGCCTTCTCATTCTAGAGGAATAAACATTCCACATGGCTGGTATGACATTTCTCACAGAGTCTGTAGAAGAAATAAATTTTCTCCCATGGCCACCTGTGCAGGCTGCAAGGAGAATGCAGTTTGCAATTTAATCAACAAAAATATGGCAGCAGCTAGTTCCTCCACAGTAAACAAAGTGAGTCACCGTGGCAACAGTGTCCTAACTTTGAGTGTACACTGCCTCAGGTAGCTTCCTCCCTGGAGCTTTGCATGTGAACAGAGTGCATGATTGCCATCTAATGGGTACTCAGAAATTCAAAATAATTTGTAAATAGGCAAAAGAAATGTACTTAGGACTCTTCCTTCCATTATAATTTGAGAGGTGCAATTATTGTTTCTTAGGTCTAATAGTAGAGTAACGTAGAGACTTTTATTCGTAAGCTAGAAATTCAAGAATTTAGTTTTCTGCATGAAATATCTTTCACTTCTATTTCAGAAAATCGAAATTATAGATGATGAAGAAAGTGATATGATTAGTAATTCTGAAGTGGATCAGATGAGCTCTCTTTTGGATTATAAGGTAAGTGATTGAGATCTTGTAATGCTGAGAGAGATGTTCCCTTTACACAGAAAGCTCAGACAGATTTTTTGCAGGGAGGAGTGTGGAAGGGTGGAATTCACCCCAACCACAAGAAGGCCTCTGCTCCAGCATTCAGGCTGTGATAGTAGCTCAATCATCTGTTTGTGGGTTCTTAGCCATTGGATCCTTGTTTCTGCAAAATGAAAGGAATACAGAAAGAAACAGCAGCATCAGTCCTTCATAGCAGCTAAATTACTATGATTCTAGCAGCTTCCAGTGGGTGTCTCACACCAAGGCAATTTATTTAGCATTTAAAACACACCATCTTTTTCATTTATCTTTTTAAGTGAAATCTGCTTTTTAATCAAATACAAACTTTCTTTGTGCTAGGAGTCTGTTCTTTTGGGCTTTATTTTAAATATATAGCCTAATACTGCCAGAATTGGGAGGCAACATAACAGCTAGAGTCCTCTAATAAAGCAGGGAGGTCCGAGAAAGCAATGGCTTTAATAATGTAGACCACAGTATAACAACATTGCTGCCCATTCTGGTTATAAAATGACTATATAGAGTTGTCTTTGAAATAGTAACATGAAACAAATGCTGGATACCCTGACATTCAGGATCTTCTGCCAAAACTGTAAAGGTTATATGTTTGTTATTGCTCACGTAAGAGTTGCCATGGCTTCATTTAATGCTTTGTGTTTTCTGTGTGCAACTGACAAATTTGTAACTTCCTTGTTTGTAAAATATACAGCTTTTATCAGAATAGAACCTGTTTCTAAAACAATAAATTATTTTAAAAAGTAAAATAGACTATACCCTTTGGGGCACAAAAATGAATCCTCTGGGCAGTGTGTTCAGGGTAAGGGCAATGCAGGATGAATATGGATTGCGAATGACCTTTTCTTAATGTCACTTGTCACTGAACTGAATGGCTTGTTGTGACAGCATGCCCTACAGAATCTTGTTTGTTTTTATTACGTTTTGACATAAACTATTAGTCTTCATGGTCACATGTTCTCTGCATATATATGCATGCTAGCTTTTACTGGACCAAAGCCCTGAGTAAATAGCTGACTTGCAAGCTTTCATCAGTAACAAATCCCAGTAAGCTGATTTTCCTACCAAAAGAGAATATTTTCTTTAAGCTACTATATTAAATGTATTGTTAGGACCAACTCTTTGGCAAGCCTCTAAAAGTCAGCTCACAATGTTTGTCAGTTGCATTAGGGCTTGCATAATGGCAAATGCGTGTTTAACTGTCCATTTTGTTCATGGAAAATGTGTTTTGTATACAAAAATAGCTACATCAACCAAGATTGGGTCTGCTGAAAATTCATCCCTGATTGTTAGGCATAGACGGGAAATTGATTATCACTTAAGCTTAACTGAAATACAGGTTTTATTAATGTGAAATGATAGCCAATCGGTAACAAATCTGTTTGCAAAACTTTCATGTCCAGAACATACTATTAAGTCTCACAGGTTTTTAAAATAATACAATAAAATATATGAATGCCTATTCTGCAGAACTTTTTTGCACACTCTTTTGGCAAAGTTTTCAGATGCCTTTTAGCTAGACTTCTAAATTTGCACATGCAATCATTTGTTACCATGAAAACCTGAAAGTTTCTGTAGGAATTGGTTTATATGCATAATTGCAGGCCCAAATGATCATGTGAACAGATGTGTGGACCTAATTTTAAATGATTTTGAAATTTGGCTTTTTATATTGAATAATAAAGGGAAAAATAAAATCGTGCTAACACAATTTCCTTAATTTCTTGCTGTTAGAATAGTTGTACTTTATAATTTGTTCATCGTAAGTTATGCACAGGAGGAATGTACAAAACAGCTACAAATTCTGGTATCTGCAGCAAACTACAATTCCACATCTCAGATCTGCAAACATGCACATTTATACATTCACAGAAGATGATTTTTCAAATTAATTTACAGTTTGAGCCAAACAACTAGGATATGCCTTCAAAAATTATTAGATCAAAAAGAGCCACTTTGAGTTCTGATTTGAATTTTATCCATCCAATAAGAAAAACACAATCATGCCTGGTTGTTGAAACATATAGTGTATGCAGTTTACCTACACTCCTTTAATTTAGGAAGACTTAAATTTTTTTCAAAGAAAAGAACATGTAATGTTAACTGAAATAATAATGTTTTGCTGTGTTTATTTTAATGGCATGTTAAGTCCAATGTTTGTTGAAAGAATTACTTTGTAACATCACTATTATGGCACTAGCATTCAAGCTTCCTAGTGCTAATTATTAATTCTTTATTTCTAGGTGCTCTATATTGTGAAGTTTTATACATATTTCTCCCAGGAGCTTAATGAAAAGCATAACCGTGAAAGTTATTTCAGCATCTGATATGTGTGGAGTATTATTAACTTTGCATTCAGAAATTCTTAGCTAGGCAATGAATAAATGTAGGAAGAGAAAAACATGGTTGCAAAATAATTTGATGTTCTCAGTTCAGTTTCTAGCAGACGTGAATCTATATACCAAAAACTGCTACCAAAAGCTGACAATCTCTTGGGAGTCACAGCCAAAAGAAAATGCTAAATTGGCATGGAGACCAAATTACCCTCCCATCCCTAAAACTGAGTCTTCCAGAACAGAATTGAGGCACATGTGGTAAGGAAGGCTGAAGACTATGTATGGGAGAAATCTTGCACTGGCTGTGATGTAGTTTGTGCATATTGCTATCTGTTGTTATCCTGTGGAAAACTGGTGTTCAGCGCCATCATTTGGACACCTTTTGCAGACACACCATTTTCTTAATCTTGAAAATCTAAACAGAACACAGGTCATTAACTACATATAATCTTCACATAACCTGATCTTTGCAAAGGGAAAATTATATTTTTATGTTCAAGAAATTAACTTAGAATATATACAGTGCAGTAAGTCTAGTAAGTGCGGTAAGTCTAGTAAGGTGTATGTGGGAATTAGCTGAAGTACTTACTGAACCTGAAGTTAAATCTGAATTTTTGATTTAAGAGATTTGCCATCTAGATATTAAACTTGTGCTTTGTAAATCCAGTAATACATGTTGTTCATTGTTTATAGAATGGCTGAGAAATGCCTGGCTGAAGCCCTCTTGTTTATCTACCGTGTTGGCACTGTCAATGCTTCCCCACACTCCCTTATCAGTATGCCACAAATCTGACATGAAGGGACCATCTTGAGAGAAAGAGACTAGTACACTGCTGTTTTGTTGAGCCTGTTAATGAGGATGTCACTTGTGGTGGTTTTTCTTTTCTATTTGGGTATTTATAGTGTGCCTGTCACTGTGGTATCTGAGGTGATGTGGATAGTGGAAACTGGGAATGAGAAACCACCAGCTCATTTCACATAGGCTATTTTAAGCAATCAGATGCTGAAAATTTCCAGCCACTACTTTCCTAGGTTGGATTTCAGTTATCCAAGGAATAACTATTGGAGGCATGGAAAGGGGAGTTAAATGTGCAAAGATTCATTCCTGTATTGGCATTGGTGGCAATAGATCGGCTGTGGAGTGGTTTGGCAATTATGAGCAGGTCCCCTCCAGTGATGGGCTAGGTTATTGGTTAGGGATGAGTACTCTTTGGCTTTTTAATTAGGTAGGTTGGTGTCTCCTAACTAGTGCAGAAGCAGATAAAGAAGAGGTTTTTCTTGGGTAGGGGAAAACAGTTTTTAGACTCCCCTCTAATACTGTCTCTGTAAACAGTGAGAGACCAGGTGGATGAAGTAATATCTGTGATTGGACTAATAAAAGGTATTACCTCACCCACATATCCTGTGATCACATCTACGATACGATCCCCAAACTATGGGCAGGCAAACAATAGTGGAAAAGAGGCAGGCTTCAAGACCTCCACTCTGTGTAGCACCAGTTTGATCCCAGCTCTTCTCCTTGTACTCTACTGGAGCAGCTGGTGGATTGGTGCCAGGAGCAGCAATAGTGGATCCAACTTATGGCTCAGTAGCTGTCTGAATAAGCAGTGTCTGGCTCAGACCCAACCTCAGAAAGTTAAGAAGCAGACAAGCTTTAGTATTTTGGGTGGGCCTTTGAAAAAATTTCCTTCCCATTCTCCAAACAAAACAGATTACCTTGAATGTATCACTATTTACATGGCTGACCTTAGGATTTTGAGGAAGGTTATTGAGGTGATCCTTTGGTGTACAAACTTAGCTGACTCCACATAACGTGTGTTTCTGGGTGCCAGGGAATTAGGGAATTTTAGGGATTTTCCCCTCACCTCTTTCCATTTCAAGCTTCCTGCGGCAGTAGTGGATCCTCGCTGCTGTCTGTGTCTCACAGTTGGTTTACATTTTCAAGACTATCTTTGCTAGGGAGAGAGAGGTAGAAACTTCCTTTAAGGTGATAGGTGAGATTCTCCTCTCGGGGACCAAAAGACAGTGCTTATTAAAAGTACTCTAGAGGTGTACAATAATTCCCCTGAATGCTTTGTCCATTGTGTGATTGCTATTATGCATGGAGTTAATATGCAAAATGACTCCGCTTCCTGGAGGTCTTCGTGCCTTGAACATCATTGATTCAATATGCCAAATAAATAAATTGAGTTTATATAGGATCAGAAGAAATGGTTTGGCCTATGCATTTACTGGGCATTATAGGCCTAGTATGATCTCACTCACAGCCAGTTAGAATGCCCCAATTGTGTTAATTTCTAAAGCCTCATAAAACATGCCTTGTTCTGTCTTAATGCCTAATTATCAAACCAAAGTAATAAGGTCAGACAATGCTAACCCTGAGGAATTTTTCCATGATGATACTTTCACAGGGAATCTTTATTCTCTAGAATTATTTGGTTTTACCCTATTTTACTTTTATCATAACAATAAGAAACTCACTGTTATTCCTTTTTATTTGAATATAGGTACATTTGATGTCATAATTTTATCCAATACTCATTATTATTTGGAGAATTATATCTATTTTTCCCCTCAGAATGAAGAAGTTAGGTTCATTGAAAATGAATTGGAGAATCACAAACAGAAATATTTTGAACTACAGACATTCACTAGGAGCTTGATACTTGCTATCAAATCAGATGATAAAGAACAGCAGCAGGTAAGTCTAAGAAGTAGGTAGCAACTATGTCAGACTTTTTTTTTCTTTGTCTTTTGTCATTTTCGTACTTATTTATATTATGGTAGTGCTTACAAGCCCCAACTCAGATTGGGGCCCTATGGTGATAGACACTGTATGAACACACAGGGTATGTCTACACTGCACTTAAACACTCGTGGGACTCTGTGAGGGGGAGGGTTCCGCAGCCTGGGCTCCAACCTGGGCCCAAATGTCTACACTGCAATTTTACAGCCTCACGACCTGAGCCAGCCTCAGGTGTTTAATTGCAGTGTGGACATCCCCACAATAAGACTAGACTGCAAAATCTCAGGGGCAGGAACAAACAGACAATACAGGCAAAGGATAAGAGAGCGAAAGTATTACCTTCATTTTCCAGTGAGGGAACTGAGGCCCAGACCAATAAGTGACTTGCCCATGGTTACATAAGAAGTCTGTGGCAGAGCCAGGAATAAAAACCAGATCTCCTCAATTCCTGCCAGTGCCTTAACTTTAGTCTTAGTTTAGTCTTTAGTCTTAGTTTGCTCTGAGGAATCATTATTTTTGTGCCATGTCAAGTAGCTTTCGGAAGGCCAGATCTTCAGCTGATGTAAGCTAGTGTGGTCTCCAAGGATGTCAATGCAGACATATATCTGCTGAGGATCTGGTATTCTGTGGTAATGCATAATGTGATACCAATAAGATAGTGGGGTTTCTTCTAGTCATTCATAAAAACATTACCATTTTCCTCCTCAGTTTGTTAGGTGGAACTATGGCCCCAATCTAGCAAAACATTTTAATACATTACTTCACTTTAAGCACATGCTGTGGTACTTTGTTGGATCAGGGCTTATGTGCACAGGTTGAATACTGATTGAGGAGTGTGTGTATGCTTGTTCAGCTTTCCAGTCACAAATTGTAAGTTGTGGGGATCGTCCACGTACAGTAAATGAATACCGATATACAAAAAATATCAAATCTCCAATATCTCTTCTTGTTACATAGTTTTTGATGTTAAAAAATAGTGCAACATTTTGAAGCTAAATTTATACATTCTAATCATCACTTCTTTTAAAGTAATAATGCTCCTTGTTTATTACAGTATTTAATTTAAGGAATGAGCACAGCTGACAATGTACAATAAAGCTTAATTTGGAGTCCTGGAGATGTCACAAACTATGAAACTGAAACATCAATTACAGCAAACTACTAATGACGTTGTACATACGGCCCAGTCCCATATTGCTTACTCACATGATGTAGGATCAGATCCGTAGAGATGGTCTTATATATTCCATTTTTTATATATTCATTATAATGTAGTAATGAATTGTCCTACCTGAAAAATTTAAATCTTGGGGTAATTTTGCATTAAAATAATCATATTTTTCAAATGAATTTTATACTAGAAATAACATTGGACATCAATCTGCTTTTGAAGTCAGTGCAATTCAGTACAGTTCCTTTCAGAAGGATGCAAAAATCTGGATGTATATTAAAAGATAATTATGTACACATTTTAAATCTGTTACCCTTATATTTACATTTGTGTCAAACTTACAATCAGAAAAAGGAATCAACCCGCTTGCCCTCTGGAAATTAAAGATATGGAGTAAAGTTTTCATAAGATCTGAAGTGATTTAGGAGCTTAAGTCCAATTGAATTTCAAGTGTCAGCCTCTTTTGAGATTGGGACTTCAGCTTCTAGGTTATTGTGGATGCAGATTTAAATTAACTAATGTAAGTAATATTTGAGTTTTAAGATTACATGATTTTCATATCACTTTATATTTCTAGTAGAATTTTCATAAGATCTGAAGTGATTTAGGAGCTTAAGTCCCATTCTCAAAAGAGGCTGACACTTGAAATTCAATTGGACTTAAGCTCCTAAATCACTTCAGCTATAAAGTGATATGAAAACCATGTAATCTTAAAACTCAAATATTACTTACATTAGTTAATTTAAATCTGCATCCACAGTAACCTAGAAGTTGATTAGGAGTAAGTGATCTTAAAAGTGATCTTATAAACAGAATATGCTTTGCAAAAAACGATTACTAAAGTAAAATTTAAATCCTAAAATATTATCTTTTTATTTTCATTTCCCACTTGATTTCCCATCTGTGAAATGTGCCAGATTGGCAATTCTGATAACTGATATGAGTTTACTCACAAAACAGGAATAGCACTGGCAGCAGCAGGGCAAGCTTCCTCTGTATTGCTCTGCAAATGTGTGTCTACCTTGTTCAGGAGGAACCATCTCTACATGCTGATTTAATGTTGGCTTTTCTACAGAGACTGCCAACAAGGATGCAAGTATCAGTTATCAAGAGGATACCCATTCACTAGGGACTAAAATGAGGCCACCAATTTATTACATGTAAAAACAGCAAGCAGTTGTCAATTGGTGATGACAGGTAATCATTACCATTCAAGGATGGATTTGAGCCAGTAATCTACGAAGGCTTCATAACCTATAACCTCCTATTACCTACATCTGGAGCTATCAAGGCCCCAAGAAAATACCTGCCTGCAAATCTTTAGACTGTAAGCCCTCCAAGGCAGGGATTATCTCTTCTGTGTTTGTATAGACCCCAGCACAATGGGGCCCCAATCCCAACTGGTTCTATTTTAATATAAATATTGACAATAAAAATAAGTACTCCAAATTTAACAGTAAGTTCAGACATTTATCTTACATAAGCCAACTGTCAGTATTTCTTAAAAAATTATAGTTTCTGCTTCTGACACACCTATAAATCAATAGTGCAGAGCCAAGCTATTCATTTGTTACAGCATATAAACCATAGAACAGATCTAATTTCATGAAAACATTCTGGGAATCCTTCAATATATGTAGTTTCTTTTTCTTTGTGGGCAAAGGGTATGGTTTGTAGTATTTCTTGTAACTGAAACAATTAGCAAGTCTGCATATATATTGTAAAATATAATCATCCTAAAAATGTCTTCATTCAGGAAAAAAGTGTAGTGGCTAAACTTTTTTAGTTTGTCCTTGAATGTATTCACTCTAAGGTACAAAGAAAATCTAAAATAAATATATATCATACAAACTAGAAAAGTGTAACTGTTAATGGAAGAACTACGATAGAAAAGATATCACTGTGATGAACAGACATTGCAGGAGTAGAAAGGAGTCACTCGCCAGTATATTAAGGCATTTTTCTTGTGTCCCAAGAAGAAAAGATTAAATTATTAATTTCCCTCTTCAACTACTGATGGTGGGAGGTTCACCTTTGAATAGCCTCCTATGTATGCATCTCAGGATACGGTAGTTTCTATTTTGAAATATGGTACACCTCTACCCCGATATAACACGACCCAATATAACACGAATTCGGATAGAACGCGGTAAAGCAGCGCTCCGGGGGGGCGGGGCTGCACGCTCGGGCAGATGAAAGCAAGTTCGATATAACGCGGTTTCACCTATAACGCGGTAAGATTTTTTGGCTCCCGAGGACAGCGTTATATCGGGGTAGAGGTGTAATTTGCCATCACTACTTATGTTTTCATTTTATAGCTGAGATACCGTTTTCCTCTGTGCTTGCAAGCAGTAAACTTGTTATCCGGCAATAATACAGTGGTTACATCATTTTTGGACAGCATTCTGTTTCTCCTTTAGTATTGGGAATTTCACCATTATCAGTGAAAAAATCATAAAAAGTGATGCTTTACTATACAAAGTACTTGAGTTAATATGAAATTTGAATTTTTTTTTTTAAAGTTGTGTTTTTTTTAAACATAGGCACTGCTGTCAGATTTACCTCCTGAATTAGAAGAGATGGATTTCAATCACGCATCTCCAGAGCCTGATGATACCTCATTCAGCTTGTCGTCTTTATCAGAGAAAAATGCCTCGGACAGTTTGTGATCTTTGGAGAAAAATAATATATACACACAATGCTTAGACTGCCTAACAGGTGTGCATTTCAAGATAACTGCATTTTGTTACCTGATATCATTCAGTCAACAAAAACCTGGGTAAACTAGGCAGACCTTGCTGAAGGGTGAATGTGATGTGATATGACTGCAACTTGCGGTGACAAGGAATATGGAACTTTGTTTTTGGCAAGTGAGAAAGCTACATGGGAAAAAGTTTTAGTTTTTAGCATCACAGCCTTGATTAGGGTCATTTATAATTTTCTAAAATAATTCTTGCTTTGTAGCAAAATCTATTCTGAGCAGGGATCCAAGAATGGAAAATAAATGTGCAGTTACACAGCCAGGTAACATTTCAATGTTGCTTGTCATGCAAGACTCACCAGTCCTGTTTATTGTGACCATCGCCTTTTCCCTTGCTCCTTACTCAGGTAGGTGGACTGAAAATTGGGAATCCAGATGGAAAAATGAGCTTGTTATGGGCAAATGGGCAGAGTTGTTCTTGGATCCCTGAAAAAATCTGAATTAAAAGATTAAACTAAGGTGCTTATTGGTATATAAGTGCAAATTGTTGAGTCTCCCATTATCTCATAAAAATGTCTGAAAAACACTTGGAAGACGAAGTGAATAAATTTAATTGGCTTCAATAAATTACTAATGTACAGAAGCAGACCTAAATGTTGTAAACCATTAGGCTTTTACTGGAAACTCTTGATGGCTGGAGAAGGCAACTGTTTCTGGTATTATTACTATAGTGACGGGATTAGATAATGTTACACCAATATTTAGAGTTTTACCGTCATAGTGATGATGTTTTTATTTCACTTCATTTTATAAAACCTGAACAGTAAAGGCTCTGGTTCATGAAGCTTCAGGAATCAGCTACATAGATTTTCTACAAACCATACTCCATTTCATTGCAACAGTGCTGTCAGCCAAGGACAGTTTTCATCCCGTCTCCCTCCGAAGCTGTTTTAGTGTTGGAATCTAGGCCCCACAAATTTCCTCAGTGTGATTCAATGACTAATTAGCCCAATTTAACACATTGTGTCATTCCACCAGCAGACTCCAGGTGCTGACAAAGAATAAATTTAGCTGAAGATTCTAAACTGCATGCCTGATAGCTTTAGCCACTCTCTGCTAACTTATCCTTTCTCAGCACTCATTCATACTAAATCTCACATCTCGTTTGAATAAATATGTTCACCCTGACAGATTCAAATAAGTTCAGTATGGTACATAGTATTGTGGCATACAGCTAGAACTTGGTAATTTCTAGTCTGAATATTTACAAACCGGCCTCACTAAAACCTTAGGTCACACCAGCTTGAGAGCTAGATTCTTTCACCCTTATGCTGAATGGTACCTTATTCTGTGAGTAGTACCACTGAAATTAATGAGACTATTTACTGTATAATGGGAGTAAGGTTTGAACAATCTGGTCTTTCTAAATAAAAACAGTCTTAAGTGTCCAAAAAGAGGAAAATCCATGCAGAATTTGCACCCTCTGTCCATCTTCTCTCTTAAACTGAATTCCTGTTCCCAGGTGTTAAAGAAACTGCTGTCAGCACTTTTTCTGAGGGACAAATGTATTCTATCATAAATATGGTGTTAATGTATTAACGTCATTCCAGCCCTAAATCTGACAGTCATTTCAACCCCGTACTGTGAGAAACGATCACTGTACTGTATTTAAATATATTATACATTTAATTTACATTACTATACACCCTAAGATAATAGGTGTGATTTATTATAGGTTTTCTGCTCTGGATTATTAACTGTACTATCTCTAGATAGGAAGATCCTGCAACTGACAATAAAACCTCATGTTTTCAGTAAGCTTTATTGAAGAAATTTAAAATGTGGTGTCTAGCCCTCATGCTCCACAACTTGGACCTTAATTCCGTTACTTCTCCTTGACATGGGATGGCAAAAGGCAGCATCTTCTTAAAGCTAATTCTTAATTTTGTGGTCTATGAATCTTTTTGCAATTTCACCTTTTACACTAGTAGCCAAGTAGAATTTTATCACTGCCATTAGTAATTTTGTATTGTTCTGACTTGCTTTTTTCCTGACATGACCTCAAACTAAATCAGGCAGTTCAGATTGGATGAACTGTGCCAAAAACAAACCTTTACTCAGTAAACTAGAATCCTGGTTCATGATATACACCTAAAATCCTAGGCTCCACACTCCTTGGCTAGAGTCTGTACTGAGTGTTTCCCTTTGAGCAAAATATGCTTTGACTCTTTCTTCAGTATAGGATAACAGAGCATTTATAATAAAATAGTCATGCTATCACATCCAGAAACGATCAGCAGCAATGTAGGATGATCAAGAAGAAATATTGAATATGAAGTATGTTCCTATGTAATAAGATGCTCTATAGAGCTGTACTGTACAGTTGTTTGAGTACCTCCATGCTTCTCCTCAAAATAACCTCCATCCATAATACCTGCAACATGAAAAACAAAACAAAAAACTCTTAATGGTGAGTTATTACCAGTGCTAGTTAAAAATATTGAGGAAATATAGATTTACAGGACAGAGGCTGCAGAACAGCAGACTTGCTCTTCTACTGCACAGTATGGTAAAAACTCGGAAGAATAATTATCTTTGAAAATCATGAATGGCCATTTCTGAATATTGCATTCCAGCCATTCTCTGTCACCACACGTGTCTCATGGCTTCATGATTTGATGTTCTGTTCTCCAGAAAGACAGCTAGATATAATAATTAAGTTCACAGGGTCAGATCAGTAAACATGACATCAACAAGTCCCCCTATGTCTCTGTCCAATTCTTCATTTGCTGCCCCTCTTGTTTTGGCATCTGGTTGGGGAGCAGTGCTTGTCTAGGAAGGTGCACACACTCTTCATATTAAATGTTTGTGGATGGTAAGGTTGGAAGGTGCTTCTGCAGTTCTGTGATCAAACACAGGGCTATGGTCTTGGCCAAATTCAGTCCTGACCTCAATGGGTGCATCTTCTATTGACTTAAATAATAGGGAATTGTGACCATGGAAGATAGGGTCCTATGACCGCATATTATCTATCCATACTTCCAGCTAAATTTGTCATGATAGCTAGCTGATATGTGTCTAATGCCCAGAAGAGAACACCTTGATGTTTGTCTCCTGAATGAATTCTAGGTATTCTTCAGCTGACAAAAAGCAATGATGGCTTAGTTGATCTTGGACATTTTTAGGATTTTGGTTTACAATTATTTCCTCTGTTCATAGGTAGATAAAGAAAGCACATTAGATGCTAATTCATCTTCCACTGCACTATAGATTGCAAGGAGGATTTATTTTTCCATAAAAATGGGAGAAATAATCATAGCTGGTACTATGGTACCACAGAGGAAGCATTAAAAAGCAGCCATTTCACTTCTTTGGATCATAAAGTTAAACAACAGATACAGCAAGAGTGCCATGAGTTAAAGAACCCTCCATCAACTTCCTGCTTTGTCAGTGAGGGATGACTTCACAGACATTGGTTATTCCTGACACATGTTTTGCAACGTGGATTATAGAAGAGTGTATACTACTTAGAGAAAGCCTAACGTGAAAAAAGGCAATTGATAACAGACATGCATTTTAAACCAGCAATAAGGTGCTATCTCCCTGTAGGGAGAAATGAAAGTATGTCTCATGCTCATCAACTTGCTATACATAGGGAAAGTTGTACCCTTGAGGTACTGCTTGTCTTAATTTCCTGAAAATGTTTCCTGTATTGCCTGCAGTGCTAACAGGAGTGAGTAGTAATGAATATTTCTAGTCAGTAAATTAAGCAGAAATGGCTTTAAATACACATGGAGAACTGATCTATCAAGAAGGTGTTCCTTTTCTTAAGTAGTCACTTTTGAGAGTAGCATTGGACTTGAATATTAAAGTACCTTTTGTGTGACCGAAGTCAGTACTAAAAATAAGAAGAAAAACGAGCTTTGCAGCTCCTTGGAGACAAAGTGGGGAGCAAAATAAGGAGATAAACCAAAAATGTAACGTGCCATTTTAAATTAGGAAGCAGTTCATCACCTCTACCCACCAAAAGAAGAGACAGTATGCGTGTCAAATAACAATGCAGTTATATAATCAGAATTATATGGCAGGAATATGTGTGGTGAAAACCTTATTGTGGAACTTACTGCTGCAAAGTGGTCACCTATCTAATAACAGAACTGTACTATTGTTACCATATTAGTAAGGATTAACCCTTAAAAACTAGTTGGGTGGCACTGCCTTTCCCATCGGCACTTAGTCACAGCAGATTCTCGCTTTCAGGATTCTGATGGCATGAGGAAAGAAAATAATTAATACACATGAATGGAAAATTAAGCAGAGCATCTGAAAAATCAAAATTTATTTTACTGATAACATTACAACCAAAAGCTTAGTTTACTGTACTGTACTTTGCTACCTCCAGTTCCACTGCCCAGATCTGTCAGCAACAACCAGTTATACGATAGGCTGGCTTACTTATAGAGGGTCTGGCATCTTGGAAGCATTCTTTCAACTTTAATATGAGGTTCTGCTTTCTTTGTCTAAAAATCCAAGAGTGCATGAGTTAATCAGTTATCAAATTTCCGATCAAAGTCAGAAAATGGCTGGAACAAAATCTCCGACCAACTACTCATCAGAAGGCATCAATGCCACCTTTTGGCATTTGATTTGTCCAGCCAATTAATATTTTACCACACTGGCTGACCAAATTTTGCAGCCTCAAAAAAGCTATAGGCAAAAAACTAAATTGTACCAGAAGACTGGAACAGTCTTTGGCAGATTGCACTGTACCACATTTCACCAAAGCAGAATCCACAGTTTTACTCAAATCAAAGAGCCTGTTTCCCTGTGAGCAAAAATGGCTAGCATTCTGCTTAGAGGATACGAGATACCCAAAAAAAAAAAAAAAAAGTGTGATTTAACAAAAAAGCAAATATCTAATCAAGAAATGTTAAAAGAATGTTCCTTTAAGGAGAATGCTTTCTGGTAATTTCTGTGGTAATATGAAGCATTTTCACTGTATCACTGAATTAAGTGAATAAGTCCTTTAGAATCCTGTGTTACATTTTACACATACTACCTCTGAAACATAATACCACCTTAAGACCACATAAAAAAATGTGAACTTTTTTTGTTCAACTTTTTAATGGGCAATAACTTCCAATAGACATATTTTTCTTCAGTTTTATACTTTTTAGTTAAGTGTTTGTGTTGCATTTAAGGTTTATGCTTTTTTAGTTTTGTATTTTTTTTACTCTTCCAAGCTACACAAACTTTTGACAAAGGAAAGCAATGAATGATGACATGACTGCTAGCAGCAAATATCTCCAGTGGCTGGTGATGGGACACTACATAGGGAGGTCTCTGAGTTACTACAGAGAATTCTTTCCCAGGTGTGTGGCTGGTGGGTCTTCCCCACGTGCTCAGGGTCTAACAGAGAGCCATATTTGGGGTCTGGAAGGAATTTTCCCCAGGGTCAGATTGGCAGAGACCCTGGTTTTTTTTTGCCTTCCTCTGCAGCATGGGGCATGGGTCACTTTCAGGTTTAAACTAGTGTAAATGGTGGATTCTCTGTAACTTAGAAGTCTTTAAATCATGATTTGAGGGCTTCAGTAACTCAGCCAGAGGTTATGGGTCTATTGCAGGAGTGGCGGGGTGAGGTTCTGTGGCTTGCAATGTGCAGGAGATCAGACTAGATGATCGTGATGGTCCCTGACCTTAGAGTCTGAGGAAGAAAATATGGGGAAGAAAATATGGCATGTATGTGTTAGGATCAATGGAAATGGGTTCAAATACTGTTAATAAGATAGTAAGTAGACAGCTGTGTTTGGTGCAGCTATTGCAGGCAATAGATATTGCACTTAGAGAGCTCTATCAGTGCCAAAGGACTAATGTGACATTTCCTAACATAAAACAAATTAATTTCTGTGATGGAGAGCAGCCAAGTGATGAATCCCAGCTACATACTGAAAAGAGTAAGATTTAAAATCTACTGGGTACAACCCTATATGTGATTAAATTAGTCTATCTTTAGTTTTTGTTTGCAGCTGCACTTGTCTGCACAGAAAGAATATTTTTGATTTGCATGCAATAAAGGGTCAAATCCTAGTCTTAGAATAATCAGGGGCAAAGCTCATTAATTTTAACTAGATCAGGATTTGGCCCCAAGTGCAGACCAAACTGCCTATGAAAGTTTCACATCAAAAAGAAAAGTGCCCTTGTAATTTCCCACCAACCCATGAAATAGTTTGCAGACTGTTTTAAAAAAAAGTTTAAAATGTGTTAGGTGTGGAGAGAAAGTCAGGTGCAAACAAACATGTCAGTTGAAACAACAAAATTTACAATCACTTTTTAAAAAATATTTTGGTTTTTATTCAATAAAGCATGGATATAAACTGAATGCAAAGGATCTCCAAGTGGCAAATTTGACTTTTTGAAGGTGGAAGTGCATAAATTTTATAAAATGAAAAGTATAAAATTATGGAAACTTCATTGAAAATGTGTCTTATGATACTGTGCTCTCTAATAGAAATTAAATACAATTTACTAAGTTTATTACATACATCATTTGTGTGTGTTTGTGTGTATGTACACACGTATAGATATAAAACACTAAGTTAAATGTGATTCACTCACATTAGCACCATCAAAGGCATTTTCACTTGAGGAAATTCCAAATGCAATATTTGTAAAGTAGATATCAGTTGTAACAGGTAACTGCCACATCATTTTTGTTATTACTTATATTCAAGACATACTTTTGGATTAAATTGAACGCATCCATATAAATATTGATTATAGTTTATCTTTCATAATTCAGTATAACGCTGCTAGGTTTAGGCTTAAAACTACCTTGAAAAGCCCAATGTAATACTACACCAAGTAATCTCAGCACACAAACTCATGAAGAGTTTAAACAATCTTTAGCCAAGACAGAGTCCACTTTCGTTTCACTAAAGTTTGAAAAAGGTGACTTTACTGAAAGGTTAAGTGTTACTATATAAGCTGGTATGCTATTTTAATTTGCCTACAAAGTGTTACAGTAAATCATTCTCTTTAACTTAATATGATGTCCTTTTGAGCCAATTTGGCAAGTTTTGTAAATTTAGTATAATACTGAATTTCTCTGTGAAAAATCAATATTTATATTGCATTTTTATTGTATGTATCAGTATGTGTAGCAAAAAGATTTACCGATCTTGAACTTGAGTACCTCTATTAACATCCAGGATATATGATCTTGGTTTATTTGAAAGATGGATGTCAAGTGAAATATTCCATCCACTTTTATTGATCTTGTCTGTATATATAAGGGTATTTATAATCTTATGTTAACAAAACTCATCATGAAAAATGGTTATTTCCTTCTTTAGAAACCTGCCCAGCTATTTTTATATAAAATGTTGGTCTCTGCCTTAACTTTTTTGTGAAAATTTGTGCCATAGAATATTCTAACTTAACTACAGATAGTTTACAGAACTTGCTTTGGCTCATCTTTGGTTCACATTTAAGTAAACTGTGGCCAATTTTATGTGGTTATTTGATAGTTAAATTAATCTTTTTTGCTTAAAATTGTTTTAATTTATTTATCCTGTATATCTGCATCAAGGGTTTTTTCCCTAATCTTTTTTGTCCTTTAAAGCTTTTGCAATCTATCGTCATATGCACGCTTTGTTAGTTCAAGAAGTAATAACTTTTCATTAGTTTATCATATATAGTTTGGCAAAACCTTTAAGAAATTGAGTCAATGGTTATTAAAAAAAAATGTATCTATATTGACCCAATTGGTCAGAGTAAAGGGCTATTTACCTTTGGTAAATTTGTCTACTAAACTCAAGGATATTTTTCTAAGTCGATCAGGTTTGGGAATCTGGAGAAATGAAATAAAGGTTAACTAATTCATTTTCCTATATAGAGTTCTCAGTTTCTATATTTTTAATCATTACTAGCCTGTAAAAATCAGTATGACCAAATGTTTAAAACCATATACCGCATTCTTGTGTCCCCAATTCCTCCCCTTTTAAGTCAATGGAAATTTTGTATGCACAAAGCATGCAGGATCAGGGCCTTATTGAAGCACTGTGTTGGGAAGAGGGAGAGGCATGTTCAGGGCCACTGAGAGCAGGTTCGGGCCCTGGTGCAAAAATTTTTTCGGGCCCCCCAGCAAGGGCGGACCGGCTAAATAGGGCCGACGAGAGGGGAGGGAAGCCGGGCCCCGAGCCCCCTTCCGGACCGCCGGGCCCCGGTAATTTGACCGGCTTTCCCCCCTCTCGTCGGCCCTGGGCATGTTGTAGGGTTGCTTGTCTGACTGTTCAGTTTGTTCATCACCAATATGGCAGTAACCGCCTGGATTAGAAAGACCTGATAATTTTGCAAATTACAGTATAAAAAGAAGTTCCTCTTCAGCACAATAAGCAGTTGCTATCAAGGGGTATACAGGGGCCTTAGCTGAATAGCATCTTGACATTTTAAAGCATCATGTTAAAGAAATACTAATTTTTAACAGCTCACAGTCTCAGTAGATAATGCATTGTATTGTAATAGGGGCTGCGGGAAGCGGCGACCAGCACATCCCTCGGCCCACGCCGCTTCCTGCAGTCCATTGGCCTGGAACGGCGAACCGCGGCCAGTGGGAGCTGCGATCAGCTGAACCTGCGGATGCTGCAGGTAAACAAACCGGCCTGGCCCGCCAGCGGATTTCTCTGACGGGCCGCGTGCCAAAGGTTACTGATCCCTGCTCTAATCTATGGGGATTGCAATTTTGCATCCCCAAGAGAAATAGTGTTCTGATTTATCAGCTTCAAAGAGAGGTGCTTATCTTCCCAGCATCAGCAGGGCAACTACTGAAATAACAGCTACTGCTCTCAGAGCAGGGTATTATGGAGAAAAAAGAATAAGAATTAAATGATATATGACAGGCCCAAGAGTCTCAGACAGTTTAGGTCTAGTAGGGCAGGTGAGACTTTGCTGGAGTCATGAGCTGAAACAAAGATCATATTCAAAAGTTCAGGATATTCTGCATTAAAATAAATTTAAAGTTGGAAAATGAACTGAGTCTCCTTTTGATGGAATAGCTCTGAATTAATCTCTCACGCTCTAATTTTTCAGTATATGCACGCAGGTCAAAATAATGCTATGTGTAAGTAATATCAAAGCACAAAACTTAAACCTTCTCAGTTACTTTTCTCTTTGTACAGTACACATGGCTTACTTATAAGGGGTGGGGTTGGTTTACTAGCAAGGGCCCTTTTCTCTTGCAATTAGAGTTGTGTGGGAAACCAAATTGCAGGATCAGAGCCTAAATATGGCTGTCCATTTTAAGGGTTTCATAAAAAAAAGTTCCTTTTATTCAATTTAAGCTTTACTGTTTAAAATGTTTAAATTTTATTTACAATTAATTCGAACTAGGTCCTCCATTTCTAATCCATATAAATGTCAATCACACATGCACAAAATACATTTAAATGATTAAATGCCTTGATGAAGAGGTCTTGGGAATGGGATGATTCAGACAATGAAGACTTTCAGCTGAATGAAAGTTCTCTTCCTATTGGTTTTGTAGAAACGTCTGTTAAAATGGTTCAATAGCTCAGCTGAAGATTTCCCGGAGAGCTGAAGCTGAGTACAGCTACTTGAATTCATGTATGTGTTTGTTGAATTTACCATACGGTCTAACTGAAAATATATATGATCTGCTTTCTGCACTGAAGACAACCTGGATGTTCTCCTGAAAGTAGCATGCTTCACTGCAAGAGCCTGATTTTTGCTAGCTTACAACCATGTTGCCAACCAACTTTAATAATAAATGTTAAATTCATGCATATGAACATGTGCCGTTTAATACTAAACAATCTACTGCACTCCCAGATTTCAAAAATAAACCGTACTGTTGTTTACTTAAAATTGATTTTTTTTCTAAATAGTGAATACATTATAAAGTGCAATATAGAAAGAGAAGAATCATTATCCAAACAGCTGGGTGCAGTGGAATTTATTTGGCTGAACAACAGACTTTTTGATACAAATGATGCATGTTGAGAGACATAACCACGTTTCAGATAATGAGAGATTTGGAGTAAATGAGATGAATATTCCTTTCTTTTAGACATAGTTTGGCAGTAAATATTTTTGTAAAATACATCTTCTGAGGGGTGTGTGTTTTAAGAAGCTGAGATATAGGCCAGGTGCATGGTTCTCAAAGCTGTAAGACCTACAGTATGTTGGGGGAGGAGGGGAAACTGCATTGTCAATGCATTGATGCATATTTTTCATGTAAAGTTTTGTTAATTTTTACCAATATAGCAGTTAATTTGGCATGAAAAATATCCAAGAGAAGTAAGGATTTTAATTTTCATAAATAGTGTTCTAGAGATATACTAAAATGTGGGTGGATGAGTGTTGCTTTGACATCCATCTGTTGTTAAGCTAATGTATATATATAACAGACAAACTACCTCAGTACTGCATAAGGGAAATGAGTGTGCCTAGTACTCCCAGTAGGAAGTTCAGTGTGTAAAAATATGAAAGGCAATTGGCCCAGTTCATTCCTAGTGTAACTCCACTTTCCCCCATTGTCTTGTATCCTAGTAGTCTAAATTAGGTCTCCTGTGTTCAGTCTTCCTTCTATTTTGGAAGGATTTCTCAAGCCACTTCGAATACTTAAAAAAAAAAAAAAGTTTTGATTTTAAAAAAATCCCTTCAGACCTTCCCTAAATGCATTTGAATGTTAATCTTATTATATTTTTAAATAAAAATAAAAATGTTCAAGTGTCATTTGTATCATCAGTGCCTGCCCACCAAGTATTTTGATGGTAGGAACCAGTTCCTGAGAGAGAATTTCTTATAAATAGAGAAAGGGAACCTAATGTAGTTCTGTTAAGACAGGAGTTCTAGGTTGCTGGTTTTCACTATGTATAAGCACACAGGGATTAAATTCAGTTTAGGGAAGAGAGCCAACACTGGCCTATGTGCTCCTTAAGTCCTACTCAAACTGTATAATTCATCATCAGCTATCTAATTCAGCATCATCAAGACACAAAGAAATTGCAGTCAGAATATAAAGAAATAAAGCAAATGGACAAGGCTCGTTGCATCATCTAGAAGAATGTGAACTGGGCAATAATTTAAAGGCTGAAATAGGAATATAAAATTCAGTAGCCAGATTCTCTTCTGAATTATTAAGGATAATGACACTTGAGATGACACTCTGCCAATAAAGCATAAGTAAGAAACTGTTCACGGGGCAATCAAGTTGGAATATCCTCTGCCTTCCTGATATTTGATTGGATTTAATTATTCATCATCCAGCTTTTATCCCTAGCAAACAAGACCAATATTGAGATGGAGTAAGTACATTTAACTAAAAAATACCATTTGCTTATCCTTGACCTAAACATGGAAATCCGTACAAATAATACTGGGGCAGAATGTAGATCAGGAAAACAAGGAGGCCTAGATTAGACTCTTATGATGTCTTTTAAATGCGGTAATGAGATGCTAACAAAAAACTTTGCCATTACTAATTGGCCTCAATCAGAAGACAACATTGACTGCTCTTGTGCTCATAAGCTGTCTACAAATAGAGCTCTTTTTCAAAGAAAACCAGTTCTAAAGACCCCAGAGGAAAATAACTGCGACCCTAAACCATTTAGGGGGAGATTTTCAAACGTATGTACAGAATTTCAACAGATATTGTGCTCCTAAGTCCCTTGGGCATTTTTGAAAATCTTCACTTTATACATTCTTGCCACCGTGCTGAGAGAAATCAAACAAATTTGCACACCTCAGTCATAACTCTAAGTTATATCAAGAGATCCTCACGGGAAACTTAAATGCCAGCTCTTTAAAGTGTCAAACCATAATGTTCTTAAATTATTCAGAACAGTACTGCTGATAACACTACTTAGCACTTACATAGCACATTCCAAACATGTATGAGCTAACTGCTACTAGTTACCTTTAGCCACAAGTAGAAGTGCAGGTTGTTGATTAGCTGTATCATGGAATTCAGGCAAAAATGATTAATACTAATTTTTATTTATTTTTTAAACCAGTGGCAAATGTCCTCAGTACTGCAGAGCGTATAGAATAGACCAGGCCCCTTCCCCAAGCACTTTGCAGTAAAAAAAATATTCTAACTAAAAGCTGTATGAAGATTTTTAAAAGTAATTTCAGGAATGTGGGTATTAGCAAGCTAGATTATTAACTGTGAAAAAGACAGAACTTTTATGTAAGGCATCCTCAATCCATGGAATCTGAGCTTCAACTATAAATACAAAAAGATTCTGATACAGATTCCCAAGTTGTAGTCCATTGAAGTTAATGGGATAGCACCAGCTTACCAGAGGAGAATTTAGCCCAGGGTACATGGGACTGCACTCAATAATACAATGCCTTTGATTAGCCATTTTTATTCATCTGTCTCTTATGCACAGATGTTGCCAGGTGGCAGTATAGCAACACACATGACCAGTTCTTCCCTCTTAAAACTATAAAGGTATGTACCATGGTTACAGGACTAGCTGCTGCTCTCTGACCCCATCTCTGATCTCTGAGTGCACCCCCTCAAGTATCAGGCCTCAAGCCTTCACTTTACTCACTGTGGAATCTCCCACTGTTAGACCAGGTCCTGGGCTTCAGTACCCTGAGTACCAACCATCCTCACTCTGAAGGTCCCACAAGGTTCAGGCACCTGCAGTTCTTCCCTGCTGGGGCTTGTGACCAGTGGGTTAGTGATCCAAAACAGCTTTCTAAAACAAAGGTGTTGTTTGTTTAACCATGAGAACAAAACATGTAAAAGGAAAACAATTTTAGAACAACAAAACCTCCTCTACTGAGGGGGAAATAGAGAAGGTTTAGGGGAAACAATGGATAAATTAAACAGTAATAAGTCCAGGACCAGATGCTATTCCATCCAAGAGCTCTGAAGGAACTCATATATGAAACGGCAGAGCTACTAACTGTGGTATGTAACCTATCACTTAAATCAGCTTCTGTACCAGATGACTGGTGGCTAGCTAATGTGATACCAATTTTTAAAAGAGGCTCCAGAGGCAAGCCTGGCAACTACAGCCTAACTTTAGTACCAGGCTAATTGGCTGAAACTGTAATAAACAACAGAACTATCAAACACCTAGATAAACATGCTATGTTGCAGAAGAGTCAACATGGCTTTTGTAAAGGGAAATCATGCCTCAACATTAGAATTCTTTGAGCGGGTCAACAAACGTGGACAAAGGTGATCCAGTGGATATAGTGTACTTGGACTTTGAGAAAGCTATGATAAGGTCCCTCACCAAAATCTCTTAAGCAAAAGAAGCAGTCATGAGATAATAGGGATCATGGATCAGTAACTGGTTAAAAGACAGAAAACAAAAGGTAGGACTAAATGGTCAGTTCTCTGAATGGAGAGAGATAAATAGCAGTGTCCCCCAAGGATCTGTACTGGGACCCATGCTGTTCAATATATTCATAAATTATCTGGAAAGGGGGGTAAATGATGAGACGACAAAGTTTGCAGATGATACAAAATTACTCAAGATAGTTAAGTGCAAAGCAGACTGTGAAGAGTTACAAAGAGATCTCATTAAACTGGGTAATTGGGCAAGAAAATGGCAGATGAAATTCAATGTTGATAAATGCAAAGTAATGCACATTGGAAAATATAATCCCAACTATACATACAAAATGATGAGGTCTAAATTAGCTGTTACCACTCCAGAAAGAGACCTTGGAGTCATTGTGGATAGTTCTCTGAAAACATCCACTCAGCGTGCAGCGACAGTCAAAAAAGCTAGCAGAACGTTAGAAACCATTAGGAAAGGGATAGATAAGATAGGAAATACCATAATGCCACTATATAGATCTATGGTATGCCCACAGCTTGAATGCTGCATGCAGTTCTGGTCGACCAATCACAAAAAAGATATATTAGAACTGGAAAAGGTACAGAGAAGGGCAACAAAAATGATTTAAGAGTATGGAACAGCTTCTATATGAGGAGAGATTAAAAAGACTAGGACTTTTCAGCTTGGAAAAGAGACTAAGGGGAGGATATGGTAGAGGCCTATAAAATCATGAATGGTGTGAAGAAACTGAACATAAGAACATAAGAAAAGCCGTACCGGGTCAGACCAAAGGTCCATCTAGCCCAGTATCTGTCTACCGACAGTGGCCAATACCAGGTGCCCCAGAGGGAGTGAACCTAACAGGCAATGATCAAGTGATCTCTCTCCTGCCATCCATCTCCACCCTCTGACGAACAGAGGCTAGGGACACCATTCTTACCCATCGTGGCTAATAGCCATTTATGGACTTAGCCACCATGAATTTATCCAGTCCCCTTTTAAACATTGTTAAACTGAAGAAAGAAGTGTTATTTACTCCCTCACATAACACAAGAACCAGAAATCACCCAATGAAATTAATTGGCAGCAGGTTTAGAACAAACAAAAGGAAGTATTTCTTCACACAACACACAGTCAACCTGTGGAACTAGTTGCCAGTGGATGTTGTGAAACTATAACAGGGTTAAAAAAAGTTAGATAAGTTCATGGAGGATAGGTTCATCAATGGCTATTAGTCCAGATGGTCAGGGATGCAACCCCATGCTTTAGGTGCCTTTAGCCTTTGACTGCCAGAAGCTGGAAGTGGACAACAGGGGATAGATCACTTGAGGATTGTCTGTTCTCTTCATTCCCTCTGTAGCACCTGGCATTGGTCACTGTTGGAAGATCACTGGTCTGACCCAGTATCACCAATTTTATGTTCTTATGTAAAAGGTCTACATGCAAGTCGATCTTCCTGAAGGGGACCCCAATAGGTCTAGCTCCACCTGCCCTGACCACATAGCAGGCTCATAAACCGATGAGACTCTTGGATGAGTGTGTGTCTCTTTAAAGCCTCCTGGATCCTTTGTTCCCTCTTTCCCTCAGGGATGGAATCACTTTTGCAGAAACTGGTCTGGCAGGTCAAGCAGGTGGGAGAAGTCAGGCAACAAAGTGAATGGCTCTTACATCCTGTCTCAGGTGTTTGCTGAGAAGAGTCTAAAAGGATCCACCCTCCCTTCCTGGGTGCATTTCCTGACAATCCTGCTATTGAATCTACTCAGTATTTGCCTACAGTAAGCATCACAATAACCTGGTCAAGAGAATGCTCATAAAACATTACAGGTCTGTCTCACCTTACGCTGGGGTTACGTTCCGCGGTCAGCGCGTAAAGCGAAAACCGCGTATAGTCAAAATTACATTGAGTGTAATGGCGGGCAGAATCGCCCGCACTACAGAAACAGTATTTAAATAGTTATTTTTCTCTTTTTTTGTTGTTTTTTTCTTGTTTTTGCCGACCGTGTAAAGCTGAAATCGCACATGTTAAATGCGCCTAAGATGCGACAGACCTGTACAGGCATCTTCAAATCCTTCACAGTATTTTAAACATGGTTCATTCAATGCATATAAAGGGTTAAATCCTGACCACATTGAAGTCCATGGGATTTCAGTGGGGCCAGGATTTTACCTGAAACGTAGAATCAACAATTTAGGCTAAGTCTCGTCTAGAAAAATGGGTTGTCGTCTAAATTTTAATAAATAGCATTCTAACTAACTGGGGATGTACACTTCACAAAGCAATCATTTGATATATGACCTCTTGGGCCTCATCCTCAAAGAAAACCTGCACAATACTTTCAAAAGTTGAGCCTGGGAGCTTAAATTCATAACTTTGCTAGACACTAAAAATCATGCACTCAATAGAGACATTGGATTTAGGGCTTATTACAACAATCTATAACCAACTAACAAACCCCCTCCTCCAGGTTCCTTTCCTCCTTAAGAGTGGAAGTGTGTTAGGCCACTTCACCTTGAATTGTCCCTTTACATATGTGTTAACTACTTATGCTAAACAATCTATTCCACCTTGTATTTAGCTGTGACACTCTGGATATGCTTCCCAGACCTGAAGAAGAGCTGTGTGGAGCCTGGCAGCTTGTCTCTTTCACCAACAGAAGTTGGTCCTATAAAAGATACTACCTCACCCACCTCGTCTCTTTTATATCCTGGGACCAACACAGCAACAACAACAACACTGCAAACAACAATTTTAAACAGGTCTTTTCACCTAATGTAGATAGGGCACGTCATATTAAGATGCAGTAGCTGGTTGTGGTCATGACTAAGGGGGTTTAAACTAGCTAACACTTTTAAACAAAACTTGCCTTGCCTACAGCTAATCTCAGTGCTGTGACTTAGATCAAAAGAAAGTTAATATAGCAGTAGTGTAATAAACTATGGAACCAATTCTCCCCTCTGCTGTACCTACTCTCCTCCAGTGTAGCTCCAGACTTGAATTGCATCAGTGTGAAATTGAGTGGAGATTTGGGAACAGCTTTAATAGCTCTCACCTTTAAGGAAGCATGCCAAGGTACAGAGAAACTACACTCAATTAATTAATGTTTATAAAAGCACTTTGAAGATTAAATGTGCTATATGTGGGCCAGCTATTATTATTTTAGTAATACCTGTTTCTCTTCTTCAAAATACAGACTATGGGCCTGATTCTCCCATACATTTTCAGAACAACATAAAGGGCCCTTAGTGTAAGTGGGGGAATGGTTCTGCTATTGTGGGGAACTTTCCTGGCTTATACACTACCCTGGTGAAGTGGGCTAGCGAAAGGATCTGAGTCCTCGCTCCCAGTCCCTTTACCCAGAGGCCTGCCTGACCTCGATGGCTCCCCTTCCACTCTCCTGTGTGGCAGAGTCCGTGTAACCCCAACAAGGCTGGGCCCAGGATTCCTGGGGGGCTCAACCCCCAACCTTGTCGTGGTCACTTAGGGCAGGGGCTAGGGTGTCCCCACTCCGGGGTGCTCTCTCTGCACTGGATGCTTCCCTGACCCATGGATCATTACATACAGTTCAAAGCAAATACAATTTATTAAACAGCAATCAATTTAAAAAAATAAGGAAAAACTGGGAAAGATGAAAGGAAAACACATCACCCCGCTCTGTGGCATGGGGACATCACAACCAGCATCTCTGGAATGTCAGGGAAGTTGTCTGTTCCTCACAAGTCCCAGGCCCCTTCTCAGGCCCTGGCTGTGCTGCAGAGATGCTGCGGGTCAGACACTTGCTCTGGCGGTGGCCACACGCTCTCAGGCTCTAGGTGGCAAGACCCTTCTTCCCAGTGTCACCTCCACCCTGTCGGGGTTACGATCCCCCTCCAAGTCTGGCCTGCAGAGCCTCTTGGCTGGGGCATCTCCCTGTGCTGGGCCTGCTGCCCAGGGTCCCCCGTTGCTCTCCCCAGCTGCTCACCACACTTGGCTCTGGACTGCTCCAGCCCCAGCTCCAGGCCCACCACTCTGCCTCAGTACATCTGCTGCTGCTGTTCTGGCCCACCTGGATCTGGTTGCTGCAGCTCTCCCCCGAGGACAGGTCTGCTTTGTGGACTGCTTCTGTGACTCTGCTCCCAGCACTGACCTGCTTCCTGAGCTGCTTTTCTGGCCCCTCTGGATCTGGCACAACTCTGCTCCCCAGCTCAGCTTGGGCCCCTGCTTTCTCCTTAGCTCGGCCCCACTCTGTCTGACCCAGGCAATTCCAGCTCACACAGATGATGGGACCCCCCCAGCCTCCTGACTCCCTGATTAGCCTGTCAATCAGGCTGACCTGGAGTATTGGCCTCTCCCCATTGTTCCTGGGGACTGTCAATCTCAGGGTCCTGATTTCCCATTGACCCTTCCCCTTTTTTTTGGTACTGGGAGCTAGGCAACCAAAACACCCCCACCGAGTTTTAGTAAGGGGAGAATTCAAAGTGCTCTGCAAAGTAATGAGCTAAACATTGATAGATCAGTGACTACTGGATGTAGACAAATGGAGCAGCTAGAACTCAATCCATGGTAGCTTTCATGTAGTCTCCAATATTAGTTTGTTTTGTTATTAAAAGAAATGAATGTAGCCAAAAAGGTGAACTTATTCCCTGCTATTTTTCATAAGTGCCATTAGGTTCTTAGCTCCCACATGGCCCATCCACCTAAGATGGGCAGAAGAAGGGACCAGCACAAGGCATGAAAATACAGCAGTTCCATGGTTCAAGCAATCAGAAGAATTACTGTATAATTTTATATAGAAGCTCCTGCTTCTATTACGTTTAATTACTTCTCCCTGTGGCTTTAAATTGATGGCAACTTCAAAATGAGAGCAGTTTCTGTTAAATGCAATTACTTTCCTCTGTGGTTTGTATAGTTAAGGTAAATGATTATGGTTCTAGAGGAGGCTTGTAACCCTAAGAACATCCCAGTGCCAGAGGACAAGGGCTCACTGATATCATGAGTTTCAACTGGCCTGTCCAATTCATTGTAGCCCAACTTACTATGGTTATAATCCGTATCTAAAAGCTGCATGTCATATGTCACTGGAAACCTATTAACTCACTGATCATTAATATTCTTTAGTGATGTGTGTATGCAGTGTGCATTACAAGTTATGGATATATGCTGGAATGATGACTAAAAGGTGTTTAAACCAGGCATATCAGGGGCAATTGGTAAACAGGTCTGCCTTCTAGACAATGGAATGTGTATTTCCTTCTCTGAACAGCCAGGTCATCAGGCTGAGATAATGAAGGCCCAATTACATAATTAGGTAAACAATGCTATCAAGCAGGGAGGAGACAGCTTGCAGCAGGGAAGAGAAACTTTATCTGGGCTATAAAGACGGGGTGTGAACCTCAAGTGATAAGCAATTAAATCAGCTGATTGTATGCAATGTTACTGTATTATAAAAGTTTATCACATGTGGTGTTTTTTTAAAGCCACTGGTGATTAATATACACTGGTGATTAATATCATTGTAAAATGTATGTATTACCATTATATAAGGAATTATGGATACTCATTGATATTAGGTTTTACAGATTGTGTCCTAACAAAGGCTGAAACAGATCTCTCCCGACAGGAGGGGATGTCACAGCTATTTATCTGTCTCTTATTAAATTAAGGTTGGTGGAATCAAAATAATGGAAGTGCCATGTACATACGGGGGAAGGGAAGCCCACAGGAAGAGGAATATAGCATGAGGTCATCCTGCTTCTTGAAACAAGATCATTGAACTTTGTAAGATGTAAGCAAATACAAACGCTATCTTTGGCATCCATCACTAGACAGACACAAGGGAACAGAGCTCTTGCAAGCAGAGAAAAATGGGTCTTGTACTTGGTCCAGGATCTTGTACTTCTGGTGAAGGTCCTGACCTAGGGAAAGTCAGCCATGGTTAGAAAGAAGAATGACTGGTGAGAGGAACCATCTTGACCAAACTCTGTACCTTGCTAGATTAAATTTTAGACTTTTAGATGTGTGTTTTCACTTGTATTTGCTTTTGTAACCATTTCTAACTTTATTCCCTTTACTCGGCATCACTTAATTTATGTCCTATTGTTAATAAATTTGTTTTATTTTTACTATCAATCAACTCAGTGCTGTGTTTGAAGGGAAGGGTATGTTTACCCGAGTTAGTTAAATAATCAGTATTGTGCTTTTGTCTCTTTAAAGGAGCAACAAACCTTATTATGTCTCTCAATTGTCCAGGGGAGGGCTGGGCACCAAGGCACTTGGTTTGGGTGAAACCAAAGGACTGGGAGTGTGTTGGGTCAGCTTGCTGGTTGTAACCAAGGCTGGTGGAAACCAGAGTGGGGCTATACACAGGCTGCTGGGGTCAGAGGTGCTGAACCAGGGCTGTCTAACACAAAGACACTCAGGATGTGACCTGCATGCTTGTAGGCTGGCTGGGAACAGCCCAGGCTAGGAGCTGCAGCAGCAAAGCATTGTAAGGCACCCAGGGTTACAGGGCAAATGGTGACACAACCCCTTATTGGTCGGGATTGCACCTCAAAGCCTGTCAAGGCTATAAGAGATAATGTTTTAAGAGCTCCCTGAATAAAGCAGTCTTTCACAACTCACATAGTATCAAGTTCCAGTACTCTCCTAAAACATTGCTTCCCAGACTGTGGGCTGCAGACCATTTTCTGGTGCTCTGTGAAGATCTGTCTGGTCACGCGGTGCTGGCTTTGGCTTTCCTCATTTCAACTGCCATATCACATTAACACATACAACACTTTCCTAGTATTGGGTTTCCATGTCTGCAATCAATGTAGCTGCCTCTGAGATTTATTTAATGGCCCATGGGAAGGGATTTGGTCCATGAGATAATCTCAGTTATGATATAGGCTACACAGTGATAATGTCTGAGAATCTGCTTGGGTCAGAAGCTGGGGGCTGGGGGGCTCCCAAGATGGTAAGTAAAGTGTTGGAGTAAACTGATTTAGGACCCGAATCCATCCCCCAGTCAATTCAGTGGCAAGTCTCCCATTGTGCTTTGAAAAAAGACTTTGATCTTTTTAAAACTGATAATATGAATCTGAAAACTTTAATTTTTAGGAAAAATAATATCTTTGTTTTATTGGTTTGTGTGTGCTGACCAATTTATACAATTCCTTGTGTGTAAATGTATCCAAAGGGGACAGGGGCTGGGGGTGTAGGTAGGTGTGATATACAGAAAACACACCCTGTGTAATTGCTTACTTAGAAACCTCATTCAGCTTTTTGTTGTTTGACATCAGGACAAGCCAGTCTGTATAAATCTCTTTTTCTTATCGTCTCATCAGAACTCTGAAGATTTCCTTTGGCTCATATTATGCCTGGTTGCTTGCCAAATATAGCAGCTACGTAAGACAAAGATTAAAGTCATACACATAGCTGCTGCCTTTGTAGCGCTGTCTGATGCTATCCATTCATACCAGCTGTTAATTAACATTACGGTGAATGTGAATGGGCTATTTCGAATGATCAATGCAGTGTAGATAGTTGTAGTACCAGTCCACAAAAATTATATGAATGAGAAACTAAAATGAGCAGCTTTAATTAGAGGGAGCAAACATCCTGTTTGTGGCATGAGTAGACACAAATTCAAGGCTCAGTTCAGAACTTTCCCTGAGTTCAGACACTGGGATTATGCCAAATTCTGACCTCATGTACATCCGCTCTGCTCACATTGACTTTGATGTGTGGACACATATAAAGGAAAAATTTGGCTTCTTATACTCTGATGGCTTCCTCATTTCCTGTAACAAACATTACAGAAGTTCTGCAAACTGCATCCAGCTTGTACTGTTAGATGACTGGTTTTGTGTATGGTCTGTATAGAAAGCTATCATGTATTTAGTTCTATGGTGTTGGGAATCAGGAGGTCTTGAAGCCAGTTTAATGCAGGCTCCTGCCATTAGTACGCTTGTCAGCTTCAGCAAGAGACAAGCGTACAGAAATAGCCTCTCAATATATGGCAATAAATCAATGGGACCACTCATGCCTACATTAAGCATGTGCAAAAATTCTTTGTTGAATTATGGTCTATACTTGAAGAGCTTATTTCAGTGCTGTTGGTGTATGCAGCTCTTCAGCGTGCTTCACAGATGTGTCTGGTTGTTCTGAAGTTCTTGTGTTCTTTTCTGGTGATGTTTTTTTTTACAGTAGCTGGATTTGATGGTGCAGTACCTGTAAGTGTTGCTGGAAGAGCATCCACGCTGTATGAAAGGCTGTGTGTTTCCTGCAGTGCTATAGAGAAATCTTGGGAAAACATGATATTCTTGCCATTGTCACTGATCCCTTTTTAACTGAAGCAGCTAAAACACCTGGGCTGTCTTTATAGTTGTGGAATCACAGTGACACAGGGGTCATGGTCTTGTGTTGCCTGCAGATTTAGGGACGAGTAAGTATGTCATGTGCTCTTTCATTTTTCTGCTTCCTGGGTTTTGTTGGCATCTCAAATAAGGTTAGAACCTAGGATTCAAATAATGAAGCAGATGGAGGCAGCTCAGCACCTTCAGGCAGTCATATTATACTAATATTTTCTTGCTTTCTTATACTTATTCTTCAAGCTGTTATAGTTTGTTTTACAGGGTCAGGAATCCCTCCTCCTGCGGAATGTCCCTCTCCCTGATTCTCAGTCAAGTCTTCCAGTTTAGTAAAAAATCCCCTAGGATGGAATGCAGCGCAAACCGGAAATCTTAAAGCTTTCCCATTATCATGGCAAGGCTCTATAGAGTTTCTTTCACCTGCCTGGCTGCTAAGATCTCTTGCTTAGTTTCAGTGGTGCTTGTGTCTGAGGACATACTGTTGGGGCCATCATTTTGTCTCATATCAGTGGCAGGAAAATACTTCTTCTCCTTCTGCTTTTGTGCTGATCTAAGTACCAGACCTTTTTAATGGATATGTGAACAGGGATGTTTTTGACATTGTATGGTCCTAATTTTGCTTCTGCCTCCTGCTGATTTAGATCCTTCGGAATGGGGCCAGGGCCCAGTGTGAATGCAGTTGCCAGCTAGGCCTGCATTATATGATTTCCCCCATATAAAAATAAAATAAATGGAAATATCAGCTTGTTAAACCAAAACCAGGTAACTTTACGTTTGAGTATTTAATCACCCATTACCCACAAATATAAAACGTGGTATAAACTAACCATTTTAACAGTGAAATAACCAGTGTTCTGAAGATCACCCTTCTCTATAACCAGTGCTCACTGTTGGTTAAAACATTTAGCTTTCTGCTGTTATTCATGAGCAGCGTGGTTCCTTGAGGGTCAAATTAGAGCCCATTCAGCCAGAGCTGTGGCATAACAGTTCTGTGTATCTTAGAAATCATTACAAACGTTTACTTGCAGTATTGCCTAGGCAGTGCTTCATGTAGAGAATTTACAATTTTAAACGTAGACCCACTTTGAAGCCATTTCTTCCTTTTCCACTTGTACCCCGGCCCTGATGCGAAGCTTCTCTTAGTGTATTTCTGTGACACTAGAATTCTGTTGGCCAAAATAAGGTAATTTAGTTATTGTGAAGTTATGGAAGCAATTTAGTATTTACAAGTGAGCTCTTACAAAAAACAAACCAACTCCATGATTTTGAGGAAGGGGATTAGGAGGCCCTGACAACTCCCAGTGAAACCAATGGGAGTGCTGTTTGCCCTAGGAGAACATGCTGAGGTTCCATATGAACAGACAATTAATGCAGGGCTATTGCATAATAATGTAATATGTTTGTTTTGACACACTTGATTTAGTTTTAATTATTTTGGATAATGTATCACAATGTATATATTCTCTAGCTTGTTCTGTAACACTACTGAAGTCTTACTGATGTGAGAATTCACTGTTACTTTGCTAGTAAATCATTGCTGGGAAGTGGGGAGAACCAGTGTTCTGTGTGCTTTATAAAGTGTGTAGATTTGTGTGGTCCACTTATAGGCTCAAAGAGGAGAGTGCATTTGCATTTTGTGTGCTATCTTTAATGTTGCCAGTATTCAAGTTTTATTGCTACTTTTTTCATGCATATTTGAGGGGACAAATTAAAATACTCGTGCACCTTAGAGGGTTCTAAATTAACTGTCTCAACTCAAGTAAGGGTTCTGGACATCACTGTAGATAGCTCAGTGAAGACCTCTGTTCAACGTGTAGCTGTGGTCAAAAAAGATAACAAAATGTTAGATTACATAACGAATGGAATGGTGAATAATGTAGAGCATTTTAGAACACTTTTATATAAACCACTGGTGCAGCCTCATTTGAAATACTGTGTGCATCCCATCTCAAAAATATATTGCTGAACTCAAAAGTGTTCAAAGAATGGTAATAAGAATGATCTAGAGTATGCAAAGCCTTTCATATAAAGAGAGATTGGGATTGTTTATCTTTAAAAAGGAGGTAATAAAAGGAGACATGATAACAATACAGTATACAAAATAATGAAAGGCATAGAGAAGGTAGATATGGGATGCCTGTTTGCCCTGTCTCACAACACAAGAAGGGCGCCAGAAGCCCTAGAGAAGGTGCTTTTGCTGGACCATGCAGGGGAAATATAGGTGTCTTCGCCATGAATTGTGATGAGGGCAAATTACCCTACATCTACCCACTTCAGAGGAAGATGTAGGAACTGGCCACTGTCTGATCCAGGATACTGGATTCAAGGGACTTTGTATGTTCCTATGCTCAGCGCAATTGTTGACTGCTGTATCAAGACTCTCCCATTGTAGCTAATGCAGGAGATGCATAAAACCTGGCACTTACCAACAGATTAAAATAATTTTGACAAGACTTGAATTTATTAGAAACTATAGGGTCTATTCTCTGTTCTGCCCTTGGAGGTAGTTTCCATGCAAGTTAATGGTGGTTACGTTGATATATCAAAGAAGGAATTGACCTAGTAGTCTCTGTACCTGTTTGTATGAGTGCAGAGGTAGGTTTTAAAAGACCTTGAGAGAGTTAAGACAAAAATGCAGAGAAATGAAGAGCAAGTTAATAACCTCTGACACTTAAATATTTGATGAAAAGTTTGAAGGTGGCACATTGACAACTATAGATCTCTTGGAAAATCAGTGATATTGAAGGGATGTATATTGCTATACTGCCACCTGGTGGCAAGGGTACATGATAAACAACTGAATAAAAATGGTTGACTGAAAAACAGTGCAATTTAGCAAATTTAATTTAAAAATACAAGCATTAATTTAACATCAAGGTTGAGAAACCAGGCACCCAGAAATCAGGAGATTTAGCAGTAAGACTGAATGCTCAACCTTAACTCTGCCCTTTTGTGTTTATGCATTAAAATGGGTCTTAATTTCTATCTTAATAAACTTAAATATAGAATATATTCTACAAACTGGAGGTATAAGTCCTTATATATTGTCTTCAGGTCTGGCTTGTTTTTAAGTCTCAATGAGATCTACAGTAGAAGTCAACTTCAAAGAAAATTGGTTCAATAGTTCTAATGTTTTCAACATTAAGAGTTAATAAGTTTAAATCTTTTTTCATACATTCATCAGTTTAAACCCAGCACAGGTTAGCATATTGAGGGCCGGGATGAGCTTCAGCTTTGAACTGGTCTCATTTGTAGGTTCAGATGCCTCTGAGTTAAAAGGGAAGAGGCATATCTAGTGGACAAAGCACACAACAGGCCATCGGGAGCTTTGGGTTCTAGTTCCAATTCAGTTTTGACCCTACTGAATAGACTCTCGTAGGGGGTGAAAAAATAGCATACCAGGAAGCAGGTCAGCAACAAACTTCACTGACTTATTTTCCTTCTACTCCACCAGTAGAGGCAGGGACTGGGAAATGCCTAATACAATCTAAAAAATAAGTTGTTTTTCAGAGTTAAACAAAACCAAACCAGAAATAAACCCAAGCTGGGGCTTTGCAGTTAAATCCCTTTCAAAACGTAACTGTGGCTTTTTGGGGGAAACTGACAATATCTACACTTCGGCAAAGAAGAAAAAGTTTTTGAAACTTTCTAATTTGTTTGAACATAAATTGTGACATTGAAAATGGGACCAAAATCTTATGAATATAAAACACAGACAAATTTATTTTATCGTCCGAGGCTCTGACCTTGCAAACACTTAGGCACGTGAACAGTTTCACTTGTGTGAGCATTCTCATTAACTTGCATAAGTGATTGCAGAACTGGGTCTAAATACAGTCTTCAGAACATACTGAACTGCTAAAACAAATGTGGCTTTTCAATACTGTATTCGTTCTAATTGCCAGATATGCCTTGTAAATTTGGGCAATATGTTCTAGTCCTGCCCAAAACTACTTGCTGACAGGAAATTATCCATCTATGTCCAAAATTAGTAAAGAGACTTCCAAGTAGCCCTGGTTTTAAATTCTGCCTACAGTATAGAGCAAGATGACAAATTAAATGGTCTTAAAAATATATAATGCAGGTGCCCTCTGATTATCAATACAAAAAAATTTGCCTTGAGGTAGAAATCTGAAGACTCATCTTCTGGATTAAGTTCTGGAAGGGAGTACAACTGTACTACCCCTGGCAGACAGCACTGATTTTGACTGGATTTGGTCTCTACGTAGAGAAACTTCAATACTTTAAAGTTTAAGCAACTGAGCAGCTTCTAATTTTTCAAAAATGTGTACAGTGGTTGGCATAATGCTTTGTTAGACGAAATGACTGAATAGAATATTTGGGATGTACTATAGGATTATTTGTATTGTTGTATCTGTGACAAATAGTTGTACATGTATTAGGCTCTGATCCTGCAAACATATTGGCACACAAATTGCCTCATTTGAGTTCAATGGGACTATTCACATGTGTAAAGCTACCAGATGACTGGCAGATAGTTAATGTGACAGTAATTTTTAAAAAAAGGCTCTAGAGGCGATCCTGGCAATTACAGAGCAGAATTATCAGACACATAGATGAACATGATTTGTTGGGGAAGAGTCAACAAGGCTTTTGTAAAGGGAAATCATGCCTCACTAATCTATTAGAATTTCACTGATGGTGACAACAACAACATGTGAACAAGGGTGAGACAGGGGATATAGTGTACCTGGACTTTCAGAAAGCCTTTAACAAGGTCCCTCACCAAAGGCTCTTAAGCAAAGTAAGCAGTCATGGGCTAAGAGGGAAGGTCCTCTCATGGATCAGTAACTGGTTAAAAGGCAGGACACACTGAGTTTTTTGAATGGAGAGAGATAAATAGCAGTGTCCCCCAAGGATCTGTACTGGGACCTGTGCTGTTCAACATATTCATAAATGATCTGGAAAAGGGGGTAAACAATGAGATGGCAAAGTTTGCAGACAGTACAAAATTACTCAAAATAGTTAAATCCAAAGAGCACTGCGAAGAGTTATAAAGATAGAAACTAGGTGACTGGGCTACAAAATGGTAGATGAAATTGAGTGCTGATAAATACAAAGTAATTCACATTGGAAAACATAATCCCAGGTATATGTATAAAATGATGAGGACTAAATTAGCTGTTACTAATCAAGAAAGAGATCGCGGACTCGTGTATAGTTCTCTGAAAACATCTGCTCAATGTGCAGCAGCAGTAGAAAAAGCTAACAGAATGTTAGAAACCATTAGGAACGGGATAGATAAGACAGTAAATATCATAATGCCACTATATAAATCCATGGTATGCATATGCCTTGAATACTGTATGCAGTTCTGGTTGCTCCATCTCAAAAAAAGATCTATTAGAATTGGAAAAAGTACAGAGAAGAGTGACAAAAATGATTAGACTTATAGAACAGCTTCCATATGAGGAGAGATTAAATAGACTGGGACTTTTCATCTTAGAAAAGAAACAACTAAGGGGAGATATGATAGAGGGCTCTAAAATCATGGATGGTGTGGAGAAAGTGAATTAAGACAGTGTTGTTTACCCCTTCACATAACACAAGAACCAGGGGTCAACCAATGAAATTAATAGGCAACAAGTCTAAACAAACGTAAGGCAGCACTTCTTCACACATTGCACAGTCAACCTGTGGAACTCATTGCCAAGGGATATTGTGAAGGCCAAAAGTATAACTTGATTAAAAAAAGAATAAGTTCTAAGGATAGGTCCATCAATGGGTAGTAGCCAAGATGGTCAGTGACACAACCCCATGCTCTGGGTGTCCCTAGCTTCTGACTGCTAGAAGTTGGGCCTGTTTGACGGGAGGAATCACTCTGTAATTGCTCTGTTCTGTTAATTCCCTCTGAGGCATCTGGCACTGGCTGCTGTTGGAAGACAGGATACAGGGCTAGATGGACCATTGGTCTAACTCAATATGGCCGTTCTTATGTTCTGATGTTGGTGCTGTTCCTGCAATCAGAAGTTTTAATGGGAATGTCAGTGCCCATATGGTGAATCATTCATTGAGGCTCCAGATGGTGTGGCAGTTCACAATTGCAGGATCTGTACACTAGTTTGCACTATTTAAAATTGCCAAATTGCTGGCTTCCTGTTTCATTGTAAGTTACTGTGAGGTTTCTTCCATCTCCTATTTAAGACACTTGCCCCCCTCCCCGATTTACTCTTCTTTATAATTAGATGTAGTGTTTAAAGGATCTTCTCTGTCATGCTGCTTTATTCTGTTAATTTATTTTTAATGGTTTTGTACATGTATATTTAAAATCTTCCTTAAAACAAAAGCCTTTTTGTGCTACACTGTAGTAATTCCTTGTAATTTAATTGTTAGCGTACAATAGGTTAAAAATATATACACTTTTTTTGTTCAAGAAAATGTTATATTTTTGCTTCTGAAAGGTCAACTCAGTTTTCTCACATCTGTCCCACATCCTTTAGAAAGGAACATTGCCAGATGTGAAACTGTGGCAGCTGATACATTTCCTGTATTTAGACTTGTCCAAATGAGATGTATTCACCCTCAGTGAACTTTAAAGAGAGTGAAAGATGATAGTCTTTTCTCCATCCAGAGAAATCTTGAAATGTGCCTTTCTCAAACATCTGATATAAAAACTAGGTTATGGTATAGGAAATTAGATTGCAATGGTCTAATTAGTGTTAGCTGGAATTTAGTCAGTGTGGATTCTATTAATAAGTAAGGAGCAAATTAACATTTGATATTTTCAGTGGAACCAGACTTTGTGCTGGATTGCATGAAAGCATATTCACACTGACCTTGCATAGCAAGGGGAAAAAATAAACATTGCAGCACTGACTGTAAATCTCTAAACGTTAGGAAGAGGGAAGATAATGTATCTTAATGTTCATTGAATACTGTATGCACATTTCTACAGACATAAAGTGGGAAATATCATGTATTGTACACGATGGACCACATTCAGCCCTGGCATATGTGGGCGCAACTCCACTCTCTTCCATGGAGGGTTGTGTCTTCTTACAACGCGGCTGCATTTGGCCCCAAATTTCCTTTTTGTGTCATTTGGTCTCCTCATAAAAACAGTCTAGACATTAGCAATTGACTATCAATTGATTTAGTTATTAATAGTGTCAGAGGCTTCTGAAGAACAGTTAATTCTAGGAGTCCAATTTTGATCATATTTACTCCAAGGTAAATAAGGAATCACACCAGCATAAAATGCTAAGCGAGAGAGAATTGGGCCCTAGATATCTCAGCAATCCCAAATGGGAGAATAAATAGAAGTATGCATTTCTCCTCCTCCTTCTCCTCCTCCTCATCATCACAGAAGACCTTTTACAAATTCTCCCTAAATGTATGTGTGCTTCTCTATTTTCCATTGAATTATTTATGTTGCCCTCTCAAAATGTGTATTGGTGAGGAGATTTTACTTTTAATCTAGGTCTGATACCATTCAAACTAAATCCAAGCCATTTGCTCAGTGCAAGATTCAATAATTGACTAAATGCATTTTTCTCAGATATCAACCGTTTTCAGGAACTGATGAATTTAGAAGAAATTGCTTTTACAGAATACATTTGATGAAAGTCTCAAGGGATAAAAATGAATCCAGTAACGTGAAAAAAACATATTACTTGAGAAAAAACTAATTAACTGTAGCCCAAGAATTAGTTAATTTAAAATCTGCCATTAATTATTTTCTTTGATCCTGTACCAGTAGCCAACAACATATGGCATTCAAAAATCACTGTATGCAAGACATGATCAGCTGTGTTTTGAAACTTGGACCAAACCTCACTAATCACATAATAAACCCAGAATCATAGAAATGTAGGGCTGGAAGGGACCTTGAAAGGTCATCAAGTCCAGCTTCCTGTGCTGAGGCAGGATCAAGTAAACCTAGACCATCCCTGACAGGTGTTTGTCCAACCTGTTCTTAGAAACCTCCAATGATGGAGATCCTACAACCTCCCTTGGAAGCCTATCCCAGAATTTAACTACACTTAGGGTGACCAGATGTCCCGATTTTATAGGCAAAGTCCCAATTTTGGGGTCTTTTTCTTATATAGGCTCCTATTACCCCCCACCCCTATCCCGATTTTTCACACTTGCTGTCTAGTCACCCTAACTACACATATAGTTAGGAAATTTTTCCTAATATCTAACCCAAACCTTCCTACTTCAGGTTAAGCCCATTACTTCTCCATGTCCACTGAAGGGAAGACAAGAACAATTGACCGCTGTCCTCTTTGTAACAGCCTTTTAACATATTTGAAGACCATTATCAGATACCCCCTCAATCTTCGTTTCTATGACTACACATACCCAGCATTTTTAACCTTTCCTCATAGGCCAGGTTTTTCTAAACTTTTTATCATTTTTGTTGCTCTCCTCTGTACTCTCTCCAGTTTGTCCACATCATTCCTGAAGTGTGGCACCCAGAACTGGATATAGTACTCTAGCGGAGACCTCACCAGTGCTAAGTAGAGTGGGACAATTACCTTCCATGTCTTACATATGACACTGCGGTTAATACAGTCCAGAATGATTCATAGAGATTAAAGACAGAAGGAATTATTAATCTTCTTTGCAACTGCATCACATTGGCTCATATTCAATTTGTGATCCACTATAATCTCCAGATCCTCTTCAGCAGTACTATCATCAAGCCAATTATTCCCCAGTCTGAAGTTGTACATTTGATTTTTAACTTCCTAAATGAAGTACTTTGCACTTGTCTTTAGTGAATTTCATCTTGTTGATTTAAGGCCAATACTTTAATTTGTCAAGATCGTTTTGAGTTCTAATCCTGTCCTCCAAAATACTTGAACCCCTCCCAGCTTGGTCTAATCCACAAATTTTATAAGCATTCTCTCTAGTCCATTATCCAAGTCATTAATGAAAATATTGAATAGTATCAGATCAGGATTGACCCCTGTGTGACCCCACTAGATATGCCCTCCCAATTTGACAATGAACCATTGATAACTACCCGTTGAGTACAATCTTTCAACTAGTTGTGCACCCACCTCAAAGATAATTGTTAATAGAGCCAAGATTCCTTAAGTACGCTAGGATGAATTTCATCAGGCCCTATTGACTTGAATACATCAAACATATCTTTTAAATATTCTTTAACCTGTTCTTTCTCTATTTTGGCTTGCATTCCTTTCCCCCACCCCTTCCCTTGTGTTAATATTAATTGTGTTAAGATCTAGTCACCATTAACCTTTTTTATTGTTTGCAGTCTTGTTGTAGCCATGTTGGTCCCAGGATATGAGAGAGACAAGGTGGGTGAGGTAATAGCTTTTATCAGACAAACTTCTGTTGGTGAAAGAGACAAGCTTTCAGGCTCCACCAAGCTCTTCTTCAGGTCTGTTTCTGAATTTAGCTCACAGAGGGTAAGGCGAATGCTAGCACTGGTTGACTGCTGAAGGAGTGTTACCAAACTAAATGTTTTCTCTGCAGGAGCTGAGAACAAGAAGCGTGTGTACAACACCCATTATGAAAGTCTCAGAGCTTGGAACTGTCTAAGGAAATCCAGTTTCTGAATGTCAGGGAAGGCAGAGCAATAAGTGGAGTTGAGGCAAACATCAGAAGACCCAAGCGAGCATGGATTGCATCCTTACTTGTAGTCTCATCAGAGGTAGTGGACTGAATGAGCATGGAAATTGACCTAATCTCTGGCTCATAGAAATGTTCATCCCAAGATAGGCATAAAGCATGTCAACAGGGCTCTGTGTGGGATGTTTGCTGTATAGCTGATCCTGTTCTGTGGACACGAAGATTTTAATTAAAAAATATTTATATATAAGAGCAGCAGCACATTCTACTCTCTCCTCTGTAATGGGTGGTAGGAAGCCAGCATTATCTCTTATATTTCTAACAAGAATGTCTTAGGCCTTAAGCAATTTGTAAAAAAAATATCCCCTTATGTTAAACCGAGACTGTCTTCCCCCATATCCTTCTCTAAGCTTCTCTTCTGTGTGTTGTTAATTGCACTGACAGAATCATCAGGAGTTAAACTTATCATTGGCTAATCTTTCATTTCTTTGACTCTCTGCCTGGGGACGTTATTGGTAGTCAATGTAATTCTCTAGCAGGTTGAGTAATGCATGTAATCCCACAGATGTAATGAATGGAAATCCTTAATAATCAGATCCCACTTACTCCCTCCAAAACACAGGTAAAGAACGTTCATTTCACTGATTCACCAGCAGTAACTGATGCTGTGCTTTGACTAGTAAGCATAGAGACATGAATGATGCCTCAGGGCTAGTCTACACTAGAAGCCCTACATTGGCACAGCTGCACCGATGCAACTGTGCCTCTGTAGCGTGTCTGGTGAAGACGCTGTATGCCGATGGGAGAGAGCTCTCCCGTTAGCAGAATTACTCCACCTCTGCGATAGGCAGAAACTATGTTGGCAGGAGAGCGTCTCCCGCCAACATAGCGCTGGCATGGACAGCTCTTAGGTTGCTGTAACTTGTGTTGATCGGGGGTGGCTTTTTCACACCCCTGAGAGAGGTAAGTTATAGTGACGTAAGTGGTGGTATAGACCTGCTCTCAGTCAGAGGCTGAGTCCTTCATTTCCCATCAGAGCAATGATTGCTGCACTTAGAAGAATTGCATCAGAGATGAGGCTTTGCCACAATCCAGCTGGGACTTGAATGTGCAGTTTCTGTGCAATGTTTTGTAGCTTCTCTGGGATATTCAACAAACTAAACATGTTGGAAGCTGCCATAATATCTGACTGAAGAAATAATCCTTATGCCCTTGCTACCTACAAGATCCGGAATGCACTGTAGTGTCAGAGTTATATGGTCCTAAAATGAATGGGGATGATTTGTTTTCCTTGTCGTATGAAGGGATAAATTAAAAATGGGGTTTGCATGATAGCTTTTGGTTTTGTTCAGCTTAATTCAGTCCCTTCTTTTGTCTCTTGCCTTAATAGTGATTATGTTTATACTTTTCAGGTTTTTTCTGCTCTTTCATTTTCATGTTTTCTCTCTCTGATGAGCCTCTGTGCCTAACTCATTATCTGTCTCTTACAATCTTTTTCTTTCTCACACTTCCTTTTCTTCTGCATTTCGTTCTGCTATTTCCCTACTAATTACCAGCTTTGGCAACAGCTTCCAGTTAGGAACCATTGGAAATGCAGCTCTTCAATGATGCAATAAGACACTGAAAATGGACAGGAAGATTACTACCTTGCCAGCTGCAATGAATGTTGTAGCAGGGGAACTGATTTTAGTGAGCAAATCTGATCACATTTATAAGATTTTTGTGTGTGTCCTAACTGTGGGACTTCAAGTTTAGGGTTGTTCTTCTACCTGTTTTACACCCTATAATCCAAAGCAAAGAAACAAATATAATTGCCATTTTCTGTGTAGGAGGCAGAGTTAACAGAGTTGTGTATATGACACAGAGAACAGTGGGCCAAATCATGCCCTTCACAGAAACATCTGCAAAAGGCCTGGGAAACTCTGCTGGCTTCAACTTGGGCAGATTCCTCCCAAGCACCCTACCAGAGAATAGAAGAAGGCAGATTTTATCCCCCTGTGTAGTGGGCAGTGAGCGTGACCCATGACTCTCAAGGAAATTCCATAAATTCTGGGGCATTTGCAGAAGGGCTGGGACATTAGGGCCTGAACCAAAACCCATTGAAGTCTATAAAAATCTATTGGCTTCAATGGGCCTTAGAACAGGCTAACTTTCCCCCCAGCTCCCTCAGAAGCCATGTTACCAGTAATTTCTTCGAGAGATGTCCCTGTGGGTGCTCCACTCCCAATGTTAGTGTGCCCCTGTGCCTTCGCTCGGAGATTTTTACAGCAGTACTCACCTGGGCTGCGCACACGCGGTAACTGCCTCATGCACCGATGGTGCTTCAATAACGCACGCATGCAGTCCGGGCTCCTCAGTTCCTTCTCTACCATCCCCGGCCTGAGATGGAGCTCAGCAGTCTCACTCAAATATTTTTCACGTTTGGATAGTTAGTTAGTTGTTTATACAGTTTACCAAGGTTTTTTGTTTTTTTAGTCAGATAAGTTTTATTTCCTCTTTTCCCCTTTTTTTCTCTTTAAAAAAAAATCCCCTTCCCAGTTTTTCTGTCAGTTAATTAGACAGTTTATATTATGCCTGGCTTGCCAGATTTTAAGAGATGCACTACGTGCAGAGAGGCCATCCCTATCTCTAATGGCCATTCTCAATGTGTTCATTGTTTGGGGGAGTCTCACATCCTCCAAAAATGTGCCCACTGCAGTAAACTGAAGGTTAGGGCATGAAAGGACAATGACCTGAGACTCAAGTTAATTCTAATGGAGAAGTCCCTCAGACCTGCCTCTGACCCAGGTCAGGAGTCCTACTCAAGACAAAGCACGCCTAAGTCCACGAAGGATAAGAAAACAACAAAAAAATGGCCAGCTTCATCACCCCACAGAGACCAGCCAGTATCCAAATGGTCTCCGACCAGGTCTGTCTTGTCGGTGCTGACCGCTCTATGGCTCAGCACATATGGCACTTCGGGCACCTCTGGCACCGTCCGTACCCCGGCTGCTGCCAGTACACACCGCTGCAGTGCAGAGGCTACTGGCTTAAAGTTGCCTGCCTCTTCTCATATGGCGCCGCACAGCACCGCAAAGGACGCGGTACCAACTCACCTGAGCCTGCCTGTGCCGCACACAAGTACAGTTGCTGTCCTGGCACCGACACCTCAACCACCTATGCCGGTATATTCCGGCTCCTTCTACCTTGGCACCGCAGTTTATTCATCCAAGTCATTCACTAGTATCGCCAACTCCAGATTCCCCATTATTCTGTACTGATCTCTCACCAGAATCATCGGCACGGCACCGACAGCTATCCCCTATTCCCTCTCACTTTTCTAGTGATGAGGATGACAAAGTGGAGTGAGGTTTTTTCACCACACCATTCCTCCCCCCTTCAGACTCCTACTAGCATGGGACCAAGGAGATCCAGGTTCTTATATTCCAGGGACTTACCACCCTGGTATGGACACCTGTGGATGGGACCACCCATGCCCTTCCCCAACAATGGCATTACTGGAACCCTATAGCGGGCACCACAGTAACTGACACAGCCCATGCAGAGGTGACACTAGATCTCCTCCTGTACCCATCCACACTTCTGCGACAGATGGACAAGAGCAACCTGCAACGGTGCACGCAGAAGAGGAGGCACCTGACATCTCTCCAAATAATAATAATTCATCCTCCTCACCAGACGAAGCTATTATGTCCCCACCCCCAACAGCAGCAGATGATTTTACTCATTTTCAGGACCTCTTCAAAAGAGTAACTAATGAGCTCAATATCACTCTGGAGGAGGTGTTGGAGACTCAGCATGAGCTGACTGACATATTACAACCTTCAACCTCCTCCAAGATGGCCCTACCTATTAATGGAGCTATTATGGACCCTGTCAAGAATATCTGGCAAACCCCAGCCACCATACCTCCTACCGACAAAAGGGCAGACAGGAAATACTATGTCCCCTCCAGGGGCTCTGAGTTCCTTTTCACGCATCCAGCACCAAATTTACTGGTAGTAGAAGCAGCCAACCGAAGGAACAAACCACAGCATTTCCAGTCCACTCCCTCTGATAAGGACAGTAAAAGAATGGACCTACTTGGCCTCAAAGTTTATGCATCATCTACGCTGCAATTCAGGGTGGCAAACTACACAGCCGTACTAGCCAAATATGACCACAGAAATTACGGGAAACTCATGGACTTTATTAATGACATCCCAGAAGACAAGAGACAACAATTCAAAGCAGTAGTCTCTGAAGGGCAGATTATTTCCTGCATGGCACTGCAGGCTGCCCTTGATGCTGCAGACACAGCTGCCAGGTCCACCGTGATGGCCGTTGTTATGCATCGAGCTTCATGGTTTACCTCTTCTTCTTTCCCACGCAAGATACAAAATACTGTGGAGGATCTCCCCTTCAATGGTGAGAAGTTATTTGCAGAAAAAAACAACGAAGTGCTGCACACCATGAAGGATTCCAGAGTGACACTGAGATCCCTAGGCATCCACACACTGGAAACTAGAAGAAGGCAATACAGGTATCAGCCTTACCAACACCCACGATACCCAGCCTACACACAACAACAACCAAGGCCATACGACCATCAGCAGCAACAACGCCAGAGATCTAGGCATCAACGATAACACCCCACACCATTGGCACTGTCTCAATCCCCTCCACCTATTAAGTAGATTTGAAGCCTGGGTCGAGGGTATAGAAGACCTCCCACCCACTCCAGCGCTTATACTTCCCATCCAACCTTTTGGTCACCGTTTGCTCCCATTCTACCACAACTGGCGAGCCATCACTACATACAGATGGGCCCTAGAGGTCATCTGATTGGGCTATTCCATCACCTTCCTGTCCATACCCTCCCCCACCCTGTCCTTCTTCGGGGACCCCTCTCACAACCACTTGCTCCACCAAGAGGTGCAACATCTTCTACAAATAGGAGCAGTGGAGACGGTGCCCAATCAGCACAGAGGAAAGGGGTTTTACTCCCACTATTTTTTGACAGAAAAGAAAAGTGGGGGATGGCAACCCATTCTCGACCTCAGGCTACTCAACAAGTTCATGAAAAAGCAAAAATTCAAAATGGTTACCCTCTCAACCATAATTCCAGCACTGGAGCTGGGAGACTGGTTTTCAGCCTTTGACCTGCAGGATGCTTATATTCATGTAACTATATACCCTGCCCACAGGCATTTTTCTCAGATTTGTTATGGGCTCAAATCACTACCAATACAGGGTTCTGCTCTTTGGCCTCTGAACAGCACCCCACGTCTTCTCCATGATTGTCGCGGTGGCAATAGTGCACCTATGGAAAAAAGAAGTAATAATTTTTCCTTACCTGGACGATTGCCTGCTCAAGTCGCACACTCTCGACGAGGCCATCCATGCCACACAAATGACCATCAACTGGAATGAGTTACCTAGGGAAGTGGTGGAATCTCCTTCCTTAGAGGTTTTTAAGGTCAGGCTTGACAAAGCCCTGGCTGGGATGATTTCGTTGGGGATTGGTCCTGCTTTGAGCAGGGGGTTGGACTAGATGACCTCCTGAGGGCCCTTCCAACCCTGATATTCTATGATTCTATGATCGACTGCTTCCAGGATCTTGGCCTACAAATAAACAAAAACAAATCCACATTAACTCCTACTTGACGACTGGAGTTCATAGGCGCTCACCTCAATTCGATAACCGGACTTGCCTCTCTCCCATTTGGCAGATTCAACACCATAAAGAATCTTGTCACCAAGTTGCAGAACAGCACTGTCCACAACTGTCTGCAACTTCTCAGCCATATGGCCTCTTGCACTTTTGTGGTCAAGAATGCACGCCTCTACATGCAGTGCCTGCAGGGTTGGATGACCACCGTCTACAGACCAAATGTACACGGTCTAAACAAACTTCTATCCATACCTACCAAAGTCAAGGACTCACTCACATGGTGGACTCTTCCACACAACCTCTGTTCCAGAATCCCGTTCGTGCAGGAGTCCCCCTCTGTTATAATTACCACAGATGCTCCCCTCATGGGTTGGGGGGCACACATGGCATGCCACACCACTCAGGGACTCTGGTCCCCTACAGAAGCCTCACTACACATAAATCTATTAGAGCTCCGAGCGGTCCACAACACCTGCCTCCAATTTCTCCCACACATCCAGAACCAACACATCAGGATCATGACCATTGCCTCCATGTTTTATATAAACAGACAAGGGAGAGCTCGATCCCACGCACTCTGCATGGAGGCTATGAAACTTTGGAATTGGTGCCTCCAACACAGTATCCAAATTTCAGCCTCCTGCCTACCTGGTTCTCTAAACACCACCGCGGATGAGCTCAGCAGAACTTTTCCCCTAGATCACGAATGGGAGATAAACAATACCATCTTACACAACATACTCAAAATATGGGGCTACCCACAACTGGATCTTTTTGCAACCGCGACCAACAAGAAATGCCCAGAATTCTGTTCCAGAGCAGGCCTAGGAAAACACTTGATGTGAGGTGCATTCATGATCAAATGGAGTGACAATTTACTATACGCATTCCTCCCAATACCACTTCTTCACAGGGCATTACAAAAAATACAAGCGGAGAGGGCCAGGGTCATATTAATAGCCCCTACATGGCCCAGGCAGGCGTGGTACCCATTTGTAATGAGGATGTCAGTTTGCTTACCGATTCCATTTCCCCCCCTTCCAAACCTATTATCACAACACAGGGGTCAACTACACCACCCCAACGTAATGATGCTGTACCTCAAAGCATGGCTCCTCAATGGTTCTCTAATGAGGAACTAGACTGCTCTGAACAGGTACAAAGAGTACTATTACATAGGTGGTATGTGTGGATTGTGTTCTGCTATCTCCATAAGTGGACTAGGTTCACTCACTGGTGCTCCTCCAGGCAAACCGCTCCTGCTTCCACACCTCTTTCACTAATACTAGACTATCTGGGCTCTCCTTTAGCTCCATAAAGGTATATCTAGCAGCAATTATGGCGTTTCACCATAAGACCGGAGACGCTATTATCTTTGCCAACCCCATCACAAAGCGGTTCCTCAAGGGGCTCCAGACCCTATACCCGGACATTAGACCACCCACTAAACCCTGGGACTTGCACTTGGTCCTCACATGATGCACCAACCATTTGAGCCGCTAGCAACATGTTCCCTCCCTCCCATCTATCCATGAAAACTATGTTTTTAGTTGCCATTACATCCGCCAGATGTATAGGAGAACTTGGACTGCTTATGGCTGACCCACTGTACACTATATTTTTTAAGGACAAAGTTACACTCCAAACGCATCCCAAATTTCTCCCGAAGGTGCATTCATCCTTCCACCTCAATGAACCTATCCATCTACCAACCTTCTTTCCTAAACTGCACGCAAACACTTTCGAAGCAGCAATGCACACACTCAACGTGCGCAGAACATTGTCCTTTTATTTGGATAGGACTAAGCCATTTAGGGCTTCCCCTAAACTTTTCATTTCCATTGCAGAACGATCCAGAGGCAAATCCATCTCTACCCAGAGACTATCCAGTTGGATAGCAGACTGCATCCGCCTATGCTACCAACTAAAGAATATGAATCCTCCAACTTCTGTTAGGGCACACTCCACCAGATCTGTGTCATTGTCTGTGGCATTCTTACGTAACATTCCCCTCACAGATATGTGCAAAGCCGCCACCTGGGCTTCGGAGCATACCTTTGCTAAACATTATGCTCTTACTCAGGGACCCCTGACCGACACTCGACTGGGCCGAGCTGTGCTGTCTACAGCTTTCTTACCAGATCTGAAGTCCCTACCTCCTCAAGAGATACTGCTTTTCAGTCACCTGGAGTGAAGCACCCACAGGGACATCTCTCTCTCTTGAAGAGGAGGTTACTCATCTGACGTGCTTCAAGATGAGTGTCCCTGTGGGTGCTCCACCACCCACCCTCCTCCCCTCTACTTCGGAGTGGTCTCCGTTGTAGAGAAGGAACTGAGGAGCCCATGCCGCGCGCGCGCATTATGGAGGCACCGTCGGCGCATGAGGCAGGCACCACACATGCGCGGCCCATGCAAGTACTGCTGTAAAAATCTCCGAGCGAAGGCGCAGGGGCACACCAACACCTGGAGTGGAGCACTCACAGAGACACTCATCTCAAAGAATGTCAGTTACTGCGCAGGAGGAGTAACCTCCTCTTTTCTACCTTTGTGTAGGGAGAGGGGGAATGTGGTTGGGGTATAATAAAAATGCAGTGTTATTATTTGGGGCTGAAGCCACTCATATAATCTGCCTGTTTTTGAAGGAAGCCAGAGTTTTCAGGGCTGAATAGAACTGTGTATAAACTCTAGCTTGCAAAATAATAGGTCACTCTTCTCCAAGCTGACCTTCCTCTCTGGCTGGAAATGCTGGATTTCCTCTATTGTGCCCATGTGAATCAAACATAAACTAAACAACCTTCCTTCCACTGCTGACTCCTCATTTGCCTTAGTGTCACTAAAAAAAGCAATGGCATGCAACAGTGCACACGTGATGCAATGAGCAGGATCACTGTCTGTTTCTGCCTCTGTTGTTTTCTTTAACCATGTCTGTTTCTATATTTCCCCCCTCCATCTCTCTAGCGACTAATACGTTTTAAATACCTCAAACTACCCTAACACATTCTAGATTTACACAGCCCTGACAGTGACTGGGAGGATAGGAGACATCAAAGGAGCAAGGTACCACACTGAAGAGGAAATCTGGGGATCCCTCAGACATGGACCTGGGCAAGAGCCCATTTTTATAACTTAGAATATTGCGTAATTAGGCTGCAGAGGGGGAGGAGAAATCATGTCGTTCCTTGTCTATCTTTTAAAGATAAGAATTAAGCGAGATTGTACTTGCTGTACCCACAGGGCTTTCTCTATTCAGCACAAGTTTCACATTTGACAACTTGGGCCTGGGTGGCTGAAGTGAAGACTGAAGGGAACTATCTCGCTATCAGGGAATGAGTCACACAATCCTGATTTGCTCATTGTGTTCCAAAACTTGTGTGAATGACATGGAAATGATGTGAAGTACTGCCCTGTCTTTGGCATCCCACAACACAGCTTGGTAGGTGTAGCTTAGGTGCATGTCAACTTGAGAAAGGAGCAGGTCCTCTAAAAACAGGGGTTGAGACTCCAGAACAAAACTGAATTAAGACCAGGCAAAAGTGAGCAGCTTTGATGTATTCTCTTCCAAATACCATGCAAGTGGAAAACAAATGTGGTGCACTGATTATGTATTTTGGTAACTCTCTTCTCCACTGTGTCACAAGGAATATCCTAACTACAACAGTGAGCTAGCCTGTATTATTCTTCCATTTAGGTAGAAGTGAAAATGCATTTTGTTGATTTTTTTTTTAAGTGAAGGACTAAATTAATCTCCAGTGTAGTGACTGCACTGAAATCAATAGGATGATTTTGGCCCAAATTGTTTAAGATGAATTACAAAGCTTGTTGTTTTTTTAATTCATGCAGAAGCGTAAACATGTTTGTATTAGTCCAAAGGAAGAGGGAGAAAAAAAATTATGTCTGTCCCTTAAAAATGCAATTAGCAACGTACCAAAATAGGAACGAGTACCATTCCAATTCCTTTTGTCCTCTGCAAGAGTGAGTATGAGTATTCCATTCCATGATTCCAATCCTGCAAAGATTAAAGTACATACATAATTTTACTCATGTGAGTAGTGCCATTGATATCATTCCTGGAATCATGCAAACAAGTTTCAAATCAGTGAGACTACTCATGTTAGTCAGATAACACAGGTGCTTAAATCTTTTCAGGAGAGGGGCATAGATCCCTATTTTAATTCCATCAGAACTGTCTCAAGGTGTTTCCTCTTAGGCTGAAATGTCAGTAGATTTTGTACTAGTGGAGGTGCTTTCAGAAGGTTACCTGCCCCATCCAGAAACAATAAGAACATAAAATCAGCCAAATAAACTAAATTTCCATTCCAATTCTATTCCCCATGCACTGCTGTTAATTTAGCGGTAGACCATTGCTCTTTTATGACACAATCCTACCAACTCTTACTCATATGAGTAATAGTAGATTTCAATCTGACTCCTCATGTGAGTAAGGAGTGATCATGTGAATAGGGCTTTGTGATGTATTACAGTATTTCAGTGATGAGTGAGGTACTGATGCTGCTCTAACCTAGCCTGGCTGTGTTCTTGGCCTCAACCTCTACAATTGGTCCAGCATTTGGTGGTGTGAGTCTGATGGTATGTCTACACTGGAACTGGTTCCAGCTTGGGTAGACATACCTGTGCCAGCTTTGATCGAGCTAGCACGCTAAAAATAGAAGTGTAGCTGCGGAAGTGCAAGCAGTGGGAGGGGCTAGCCATCCCAAGTACAATCAAAACCCTAGGTATGTACTCAGGCATCTAGCCCCTCCTGTCACTCATGCTGTCCAGATACAGTGCTATTTTTAAAGCACTAGCCGGATCAGAGCTAGCAGGACTTTGTCTACCTGAGCCAGAAATTACATCTTCCAGCTCCAGTGCAGAGACATCCTGAGAGTCACCATGAAGTGTGTCCTGCAGGATATATGGCAACCTTAAACTTCCTGTTGCAGCTTAACTCTGTATGGCACATGCAGATTGGGCTCTAGGAGCGTATCCTTGGTGTCCAGTCCACATTCCAGTGTGGGTAAAATGCTACATTTTAAACTGGATAAGGTACTCTTCACTTCCTGTTCTAGAACCTGATTCAGAAATTCACTCAAGTATGTACTTAACTTTAAACATGTGCTTAAGGCCTATTGAAATCAATTGAGTTAAGCACATGCTTAAGTGCTTTCCTGAATCAGGTCCCTAAATTGTTGTATAGTGTATACTGTTGCATTGTGTACTGTTAAAATTTGGGATCCTGCAGAATGAATGATCCTATATAAATATAAGACATTGACTATTACTATTCTTATTGATTTTTTTTCTCTTGCTTTCTCTCTCTTTTTTTTTTTAAATAAAGTTTTGGCAAAGTCAGTTGAGCTATTTTTGATTTGTGCCAACTTGGAAGAAGAGTCCCTTTTAAAAAAATAAGTTGCCTTTTTGTGCTCAGATAACTCAAAGCAGATTAGTTCTTTATTCACACTTGATTTGAACTTAGACCTCAGCGAAAGCATTTGACATGTCTGAGGAAAGATGGTTCAGAAATAAGAAGTTAGACATAAACAAAGATGATGACAATTGTACTACACATACAATCAGCTTATCACTTTTGTTTATTTGTGAACCACATTCCTTCCAATCTGTCATTGGCATTCATCCTCATTTAGATGGTGTTAAACTATAAAAGAAACTCAAATAAAGAGTTGTCCAATAGATTCTTTATGCGAAACAGAGATTTGATTAATTTGGTTGAACTTATTACCGTTAAAGCTTTTCCTGGCTATTTTCAATTGTAATTTCTGATCACCAAAAGTAGCTGAAGAACAATCTCTCTAATGACAGGCTTGTTCATATTAAAGTTCTTGAAAAATGGCTGTCCTTCCCCATGCTAGCAATCAAATCCAACATCTAATCACACACATGCACCCATCCAGACTCACTTGCTGTAGGCCATGGAGACAATTGTTGTCCAACCCCCCCCGCCCCATTCCACTCTCCTTATTACCAGCTTGGAAGAAGAACAGAAAATAACTCCTAAGGGACCACTGCTTAATTTTTATTGCTCTCCACAATTCATAGTGTGATAAACTCAGGACAGAAGGGGAGGGTAGAAAACAGTCTCAGAAGGTTAAAAGGCCCTCCTCCCTATCAACTGAGGAGGGGTAATTACAGGTCAATCAATTTCCGTGAGAAGGGGTTACCAGAGAATCAATTAGGATCAGCTGAGAGGGAGTTACCTGAGGTCAATTAGGATCAGCTGATTCCAACTAAGGGCTGCCTGAGACCTTTTTAAACCCTCTCCTGTTGGGAGGAGGGGGGGAAGGAGAGAGAGAGAGAGAAAAAGAAAGAAAGAAAGAAAGAAAGGAGTCCTGCTGCCAGTAGGTCAGGAGCAGCAAGACAGTGAGCCTCTCCAGGAGGGGAGGCTGTATTCCCTCCCATAAGGGAGAAAACAAGCTAAAAAGACTGGTGGAGGAACGGACTTCCCCTGTGCCACCAAGAGGGACTATTTTACCCAAGCCTATCTCGCCAAGACGAAAAGCAGCTGAGGCTGGTGAGACCGAGAAGGTTCCTTGCCACAATAGCCTCTTNCCAGGGCCGGCGCTTCCATTAGGCGACCTAGGCGGTCGCCTAGGGCGCTGCTATTTTGGGGGCGCCTGCGCCCCCGCCGCCCGTAAAAATTTGGGGGCGGGACCTTCCGCCGCCGCTGTTGGGGGCGGGATTTCGGGGGCGGGACCTTCCGCCGCCTAGGGCGCCAGCAAAGCTGGCGCCGCTACTGTATATTACACTTTACTGGAAAAAAATATGGAAGATATAGTACAAGGGGAACCCGGCTCCTTGGGGTTCCTCAACTCTAGGACCACAAGTGTCTCTTCATACCCATCCCTCTCTTGGCGGGCAAACAAAATCAGGCCTGAGCTTGATGCGGTCTCTGTTTTCCTGGTGCTGTCTGGTGGTCTCAATGGGCCCTTCTGCATCTCCTGCGTGGCTAGTAGTGCTCATAGTCTCACAGAACTGTGCTCAAGGGCCTCTCTGGAGCCCAGCATCTGTGAGTATGGTTCCCCCAAATGAGCCTCTTAAGTCTCAGTCCACAAGGTTTATATTTATTCTTATGTCCTACCCTGAGCTTGAGTTGTCCCCAAAACTGAAATACTCCCTACTTAGAGACCTATGGCTTGAGTCAACTGTGCTAGCACAATGGATACAAACTTCACCCTGGTCGAGGGTAGGTGGCTTGTCTCCGCCCCATCATAGGGTTACAAAGCTGCCTCTCCAATGGGCTGCTCCCTTCTTTCCAGCCTGCTTGAGTAGGGTGGACAGATGGGCTGGGGCTCTCCTGGTACTGCTGGTTCACAGTCACATCTACTACAGCATCTGAGTCTCCCACGATTGGCCATTGGGAACGCTTATGTCTCCACATGTCTGTGGGTATAGAAGGCATCTTATCTCTCAGAATTCAAAGGCAGACAGCAGGCTATTTCCCAGGACGATGATGGTGCGAGGGGAACAAGTAACAGGTGAAAGAATGTGGATGAATAGATAAAGGAGAGGGCAAGTGAGGACAAAGACTAGCTGGAAAGGGGATGTAGATTCAAGGATGGAAGATAGACTGTCTACTGCTATGTGTACATGCAGTGCCTAGCACAATTCTTGGTTGACCCTTAAGCACTACTTTAATAAACATTATTAATAACAAAATGACGATTAGGTACAAAACGAGGAAAAGGAAATACAAAATCAGAAAACACAGAAGGAGGAAGAGATCAAAATCCATATCAGGAGGAGAAGGGCAAAGAATCTTGTAGAAATCAGAACAGAGGAGAAAAACAAACAAACAAACACACAAAACCTACAAAGCAGCATATTATAGAATAATTTATAAACTATTCCCCTTCTAACCAAGCTCATTAACTATTTTCAGACACTTAGGTTTGCTATGAGACCTCTTTCACTGTGTAATATTGACCAAGTGATCATAAGCAAAAGCCGCTTGACAATGGGCCTTATTTGCTATAATAGGAAGCCAGTGGCTTGCTCAGTGAATGGATCAGATCCACATTCCCTCTGCATTATAAACATGTTTTAAGGAGTCTGCCAAATATTCAGTATTAAATTATTTTATCTCCCTCTGCCTACAGTTCTCTCCCAATAGCCTTAATTCTTCCAAATATTTAGTTCAACAATCTCTTCTCTTAGCAATCCACACTCTCTTAGCTATGTAATTCCACCTTTGGCCCAGTTTTAACATTTCAACACACTGCTGTATGCACAGAGCAGGTTGAATAGTAAATCTGAGAGTATTGTTGTGAATAAAAGGCTCGGTTTGCTAAGAGTCATGGGGTCATATGCCGTATTTATACAGAATTGGACAAATCACTGGGTGTTTAGAAAAGTTTCACAAACTGTAGTATAAATAATTATTTGTCCAACAATTCACCTTAAAATGTGACGCCCCCCCCCCTATTTTTTATGCTCTTGTTTAAAAAATTTCATTCATCTAGGGTTTGTTCATGCAGGATCCTGAGTACTTTTGTGAGCTGCGGCGCACCCTCAACTTTTGCTGAGCTCAATGAGTGGTGAGCACACTCAGCCCCTTGCAGGATTAACCCCCTTTCAGGGAGCAGAACCATGTGACTTAATTTGCAAAGGATGGGTCACTTCTTCACCCAGACTTGCCTGTGAGTACTTAGAAAAAATGAATGTTATCAGAAAATAAGAATTGGTCCACAGACAATTTGCTAATTGAAAGGGGCCAAATTTGCGCAATTATTATTCGCAATGAAGCGTTCAATTAGGTCTGGATATAGTGTTTGAATTAAACGCGTGGTCTCCCTTTAAGTCTCATAGCGGCTTCAGCTTAAGCACAAATCCACTAAAATATCTGAAATCAAAATCATTAACTTTAGCTGCTTAGTCAAAGCCCCAAGGCTTCTTGGCGTAGCTTTTCTTAGATTACTTTAGCATGGGAGAAAAAAAGTGCTTGGTGACAGTGCTGGCTTCAATGACAGCAAGAGATTACTGACGTCATTGATTGTATGCTTCTTCCATGGTGAAGCAGTATGTTGAATTGGTGTGTAATTGATTTGTGCATCCTGAAGCTATAAGAATACAACTGATTTCCCAGCTACCACATCAGTCAAATAGTTAAAAATCAGAAGTCTGACAGCACATTATATGTATAAATGTCTGAATATATAATGTAGCTATACACTCATAGATTTCTTTGTGCATTCAAAGTGTATACACAGAAAGGAAAGGGTGTACATATGCATTGCATGTGATCCAAATGAGCTGCTGGTGATTCAGTGGGTGGCACTTTCCCCTCTGAGTCAGTGCTGAATCAATATCAGACTGTGGTGTTAGAAGTTACTGTATTGTATCAAAGTCCTGACTACTTGTGGTCATTAACGTGCCCTTAGAATCTTTCACAAGAGTACCAGTGTTGTGACCAAATTCCAGCTTTAGTCCAACTCCTTGTCATTTCCTGGCCTAAAATGGTGTTCGCTGTTGCTGTGTGTTGCTAAACAGCTGCCATGTTTCACTTAGAGGTGGCTGCATTTCATCAATGAGGGAAGGACTTCCTGTATGTGAACACGTCCCACAGAGGGAGTAGGAAGTGCTGCAAGGTTCTCCTTGGGGGGGGGAGGGGGGGCTGTATGTGTGTTTCCAACGCTACCTTGGTTTTTGTGATGGTGGAGGGAATGAGATTGCTCCCCCTTGCCCCTGAGTTGTCAGTATGGCTCCTACAGACAGAGCACAGACAAGACCTTGGGGAAAGGATTTCCCCTCTCCAGCTTTTCTGAATGGCAGAAGGAAGGTGGCATCCAGATGCATCGTTAATCAATCCACAGCAGCAGGGTGAGAGGAGGCAGGGGGCCTGGAGATGTGCCGAGAAAACACCCAGCATGGGGAAGACCAGTGATGCCCAGGGTCATCCCAGTGATCTGCAAGGTTATCTTGTAGGGGAAGATATGGGTCAGTATTACTGTTCTCCTCTTCTGTGTCTCATAAAGCATGAAAGAAAGGATTTAGTGCATGTAGCATATTATATAAGAAAAGATCACATAAAGAAAGTCTAAGCACAAATAATAACTAGGATTAAAAGCAAAATACTTCTGATAAAAATTACAGGAGGAAATTCAATGCAACCGTCTCAAAAATGCTCTGGTTGAAAGGAGACTCTGAGGGCTTGTCTACACAAACATTTAGTTGACAACAAGCTGGAGTGTGAATCTATCCTGCACTAGTCTCTCATGCACTAACTGTCCATGTGGACCCCATTGATATGCATTTACAGTTTGTTAGTGCACTTTGCTCTACCCCGCTTTGAAATGGGAATAGATTGAATGTAGTTCTTTAGCCAAGACCCAGATAATGTTGGATTACAGGTTATTTATTTATTTACAACTTTGAGAATGATGGATTTTGCCAGCTAATTTGTTTGTGGCTATTAAGATATTTGTCAAATAGACATTTAACTATTTAATACTTATAAAGAAGGAGTTTGAAAGGAACTCAAAGTAATGATGTCTTTCTACGAGTAAGATAATGATAACATTCACCTTCATGGCAGAAATAGTCCATGGGAATACTGACTATGTTATTAATTTTAAAATGAGATGTTTGGACTTAAATCAGTACATGCATCAGTAAGTGATTCAACTAAGCTTCAGCTAGCATACAGCTCAGAGCACCAAAGCATTACTCATGTGTGCATTACCATTTTCATTTCTACTGCAGCAATAGATCATTTCCCTCCTTCCCTCCCCCCTCCCACCTGAATGCTAAGAATACTGCTGCAAAACATACTTACAAAACCCTAGAGGCTCATGGCTAGGTTTGGGCAACTGCTCATTTAAATACAAACATTAAATAAAGATAAAGAAGAGAGACTCTTTTAAACCATGTTCTGTACAGTATATATTCTCAGCAGGAATACACAGACTCAGACCTTTCCATGTAATTAGGCCACATTTTGCTTATCACAATTTGGAATGCAGAAACTGTAGAATCAATAGGCACTAGCCCAAAGATAGTAACCTCTTCACTTTAACCTTAGACTTTCTCATATTTATCAATGAAAAATCAAGTGTGAGGATAGAGCCTAAGAGTGTGATCATTAAAACGGAGACTGTGGCATGTGTGTGTGTGACTCATTATTCACTAGGGGCTAGGTTCTGAGCTCCTTACTCAATTTTTACTATGTCCCTGCTCAAGCTCGTTCCCACTGACTTCACTGGGAGTTCTGCCTGAGAATGGATTGAGTAACAATCTTAGAATTAAGTCCTGGAAATCTCAATCAGTAACTTCTAAAGTTACATGTAGAATCTTAAATGGAATGGGCCACATCCTCAAATGGTGTAAATCAGTGCATCTCCATTGAAGTAAATGGAACTGTGCCAATGTACACCAACTGATGCTCTGGACTGATATCTTCATACAAAATTATAGTAATAGTAATTTTTAGAAGACCATGTTATATTCATAAATGTATTTTGTAGCTGTAGTACATATTTATGTATTTGAAATCTGTTGAATATTTTATTTTTCAGGCTGCTGCCTGTCAGGTTGTGATGCAGGCAGGAGCCAGGTTGCAGAAAGAGGTTACAATGTAGGCATGTCCTTTCTGAGTAATAATCTTGAAGTGACATACAAGAGTCACCAGTGTAGTGAGAAACTTAACTCTAAAACTGTTGTAATGGACACTGACCCTCTGCATTAGGAAAGAGTTGCTTCATGCTCTTGGCCTGATTCCTTTGTGTTTCATTCTGACCTCAGAATCCCCCTACTAGATTGCATCATCAATGTAGATTACATTGTTTATCATGCACCATGTTGCTAGTGGAAATACTGGTGTGGCTTTTAATGACTTGGTTTCATATAATCATAGAATATCAGGCTTGGAAGGGACCTCAGGAGATCATCTAGTCCAACCACCTGCTGAAAGCAGGACCAATCCCCAATTAAATCATCCAACAGATTTTTGCCCCATATCCCTAAATGGCCCCCTCAAGGATTGAACTCACAACCCTAGGTTTAGCAGGCCAATGCTTAAACCACTGAGCTATCCCTCCCACCCTGGCAATTTTAGTGCCTTGCTGCTGAGTAAAACACTCTCAGCTAGTTGAACGTGTGAGANGCCCGCCAGGGGCTTTCCCTACACAAGTGGCGTCCCAAGTTTGGGAAACACTGGTCTAAGGATATGGAGGGTTTATAGGATTTAGTTGAAGGCTCTGTGTTTCTGTAGAATAAGTCCATGCAGATCCACAGAAACTGGAAAAAAATTGCCCAGCTGAGTGATTCAGTAGGCAATCCGCCTGAAAAAGCCCTTTATTGGTAGTATTTTGTTACCTTCACGTGACACTTGGCTATGAAGAGGAATAGAGACAATAGTGATGTGGCAATTTTATGCAATTAGTAATTCAGTAGAGATTTTTAACCCCATGCATGAATACACACTGTATTTCCATGCTAGAGAATTACTCCCAAAGCTAAAATATCTCCTCAGTGCATGCATGGATGGAGGATTGGGCCAGATAATTCATCATAGAATATCCTGCTTCATATAATTTGTTAATGCCCCGATTCTGCAAAGATCTATGCATACTTGTAATCCTATTGACTTCAGTGGGATGAATTGTATGGAAAAAGTTAAGCATATTTGTATTTCTTTGCAGGTTTGGGGCTTAGTTTTTAACCTGTTAGTTTTGCTGAGGGAAGAAATGTATTCTCTTTTGCTGTTGGAGGTCTTAAATGTCTTAGAAAACTATGGTACTCTCTCCCTTTTTCCAAAAAAATTGCAAGAGTGGCCAACTTAAGGTTCTCTGAATAATTAAAATATCTATTCATAATGTCAGACAGTCAGTAACAGAGAGAGCGAGAGAGAGAGATTAGATAGAGAGATGCATGTATCCTGGTATAGTGTCTCTGCTTCTTCTAATACTTCAGGAAATAAAGACACATTTCTGAGATCACTGTCTGTCCTTTGCAGGATTTAGGAATGCGCCTGTCAGTCAGCTAGAGGAGAGCGAACATACCCGTGGGTCAGGCTCTCAAGAGGATTTCACTGAATATGAGCATCTATTAGGTTAGGCAGACCTACAGGGTGGAGACAGCAGGAAATGCCTAGTGTTTAATGTGGGGTTTTATTAACCAAAGCTTTGAGGGTCATCATTAAAAAGGGAGGCAGCTCTTTCATTGTTAAAGTCGGCTGGTTTTAAAATGCTTTATAATATGTGGATCTCACAAATGTGGTTTATGGCAAATGAGAAAATGTTGTAAAGAAGTAGGAACATCCACAAGTATGTTCTTTTTCATCTTAGCATTCGGCTGCCCTGTGATTACAATCTTTTATTAAAGTGCTAGCGGAAACAAGATAATGAAATGAACTCTGAAGCATTTTCTGATGCTTCTCTGTATGAAAGACTGTGTTTAAAAATAAATTACAATTGTAATTGTGGCGTTAGATTTGTCCTGAAGAAGCACAGTGTGATTGAGATAAATGGTTCTGACTTTGCTGATGGTATTGCACCATCAGACAGCTTTGACAAGACTGAACAGTTAACTCTTGAAGAACAGTAGGCTAAGTGAAACAGAATGAAGTAACAAGCAATTGTATGACATGCTAGTTCAGTATTTAATGGATCTGTTCTCCAGTTAACACGTGTGCAACTCTCATTGTTAGTAATGAGAGTTACATGCATGTATCAAAGGGAGAAAAGTCTCCAGTTATTGAACAGCTGCACTGTAAAGAACAACAGAAGAGAGTAAGACAGTGTACAGTAATTCAGGAATCTAGGTAGCAAAATCAAAAACAAGAAGCGGTCGTGTAAGGCATGAGTTAGTACAGGGCATTTCATTAATGTAAAAATTTACTCCTGATTTGTGTGTAGATCAGCACTGAGTTTATGAACCCTCTTTGGCATCATTTCCTCTCCCATGATTCTCTTTTTCTATGCTTTAATTTTTCATTTCATTTTAATCTTTAGTCCTTTAATCAAGTCACATGTGACTTGCAGAGGGCTCTTACCAGGCAAAGACAATATACCAGCTGAAATCTTTAAACTTGCAGGCCCCCAAATTATTAAGATAGCTGGGAAACTGGGAGAATTCCTCAGGATTTCAGAGATGCGATCATAGCTACCCTATACAAAAATAAAGGCAACAAATCTGATGGTGGCAACTACCCCACTATCTGCTTGCTATCTGCAGGCAATAAAATCCTTGCTTGTATTTTGCTCAGTCAGCTTGTCAAAACAGTATTGAGGCCTGGTCTACACTACGATTTTAGTTCGAATTTAGCAGCGTTATAGCAAATTAACCTTGTACCCGTCCACACAACGAGGCCATTTAATTCGATTTAAAGGGCTCTTAAAATCGGTTTCTGTACTCCTCTCCGACGAGGGGAGTAGCGCTGAAATCGACATTGCCGGTTCGAATTAGGGTTAGTGTGGACGGAATTCGAAGGTATTGGCCTCCGGGAGGTATCCCACAGTGCACCATTGTGACCGCTCTGGACAGCAATCTAAACTCGGATGCTCTGGGCAGTTGGACAGGAAAAGCCCCGCGAACTTTTGAATTTCATTTCCTGTCTGCCCAGCCTGGTGAGCACAGGTGACCACACAGAGCTGAGCAGCACAGGTAGCGATGCAGGCCGACAACCGCAAACGAGCACCAGCATGGACCACACGCGAGATACTGGATCTGATCGCCATATGGGGAGAGGATTCAGTGCTCGCAGAACTGCGTTCCAAGAGACGGAATGCAAAGATCTTTGACAAGATCTCCAAGGGGATGATGGAGAGAGGCCACAATCGGGACTCCATTCAGTGCCGTATAAAGGTGAAGGAGCTCCGACAGGCCTATCAGAAGACGAAGGAGGCCAACGGACGGTCCGGGGCAGAGCCGCAGACATGCCGCTTTTACGATGAGCTGCATGCAATTCTCGGAGGGGCCGCCACCACTACCCCACCCCTGAGCGTGGACTCCGAGGAGGGGTTAATGTCATCGTTGCATGACGAATCTGCGGACGGGGAAGAGGAGGAGGAGGAGGAGGACGAACTTGTGGAGAGCACACAGCACTCCATTCTCCCCGACAGCCAGGAGCTGTTTCTGACCCTGACCGAAGTGCCCTCCGAACCCTCCCAAGGCGGCATCGCAGACCCCCTGGAAGGGACCTCTGGTGAGTGTACCTTTTCAAATATATCAAACATGGTTTAAAACAAGTATTTGTTTAATGATTAATTTGCCCTGGGGACTTGGGATGCATTCGCGGCCAGTACAGCTACTGGAAAAGTCTGTTAACGTGTCTGGGGATGGAGTTGAAATCCTCCAGGGACATCTCCATGAAACTCTCCTGGAGGTACTCCAAAAGCTTTTCCAGAAGGTTTCTGGGCAGGGCAGCCTTATTCCGTCCTCCATGGTAGGACACTTGACCGCGCCATGCTAGCAGCAAGTAATCCGGTATCATTGCTTGACAAAGCTTGGCAGCGTATGGTCCCGGTGTTTGCTGGCATTCAAGCAACATCCGCTCTTTATCTTGCTGTGTTATCCTCAGGAGAGTGATATCGTTCAGGGTAACCTGTTTGAGATATGGGAATGTAATTAGGGGGACAGAGGTGGCCCCGTTCCTACTGGGCTGTTTGCCTGTAGCTGAAAAGAAATCTTTCCCTGCAGTTAGCCAAGCGGGCGGGGGGGAGGGGGTGGATAATGTCGCTGAGTTTTTCGCGTTTGGCTAGCAGGGGTCTTCCCTGATACCAGCCACGTGGTGGGGGGAGGGGTAACGCGATCATCCCACAGAAGTGGATGGGGGGGCTAGTTTGCGATCTGCATGGATCTTCCATGGTACCAGCCACGTGGTGGGGGGAGGGGGTCATCCCACAGAATTGAATGGGTGGGTGGGGGGTGGTTGTTATGTTATCTGATGCTGCACGGTAACAGGGAAACCGCAGCACGTAAAGGGCTTTGCTTGCTATGGGAAAGGAGGGCGCTGATTTAATGCAGAAGCAGCAGGACAATGGCTTACCATGGCTGCATACAAGCCGAAATCTGTTGCCCGGCCCTGCGTCTGCTGTGATCTCTAACACCAAAGCCGCGGGCACTCAATATAAGATGCAAAAAGCGACCTTGTACATTGCTATGTAATGTGAAAAGTGTTCACCGTGAAAGAGTATAAGCATTGTTCTATAAAATGTATCTTTTTACATACTTCTCTCCTTTTTTTCCCTCCTACTGCAGCTGCAAATTCTTCCATCCTCCCGCCCCCAGCACGAAGGCTCTCCCAGATAAGGAGGCGAAAGAGGCGCACCCGAGACGATATGTTCTCGGAAATAATGCAGTCGACCCGGGATGAGAGAGCTAATTTTAACGATTGGAAGGAGACTGTATTGAAATTCCGTCAAGAGGCCAGTGACCGTGAGGAGAAGAGGGACCAGCGGGAGGACATGAGGGACCAACGGGAGGAGAAAAGGGATGAACGTGAGGAGAGAAGGGACGAACGCGAGGAGAGGAGGGACGCCCGAGAGGAGAAGTGGCGGGATGCAACGCTGGGGCTGCTGCGTGATCAGACAGACATGCTCCGGCGTCTGGTGGAGCTCCAGGAACGGCAGCTGCCGGATTACCGGGTGCCGCTGCAGCCCCTCTATAACCGCCCTCCCCCCTCCCCAAGTCCCGTAGCCTCCTCACCCCGACGTGTAAGAACGCGGGGGGGGAAGCTCCGTGCAACCTGCCAGTCCACCCCATTAGAGAGCCCGAGCAAAAGGCTCTCATTATTTTGAATGTTGTTCCTGCCCTGTTCCTTCACTCCTACCCTCCTCCCAAACCCCACCCGGACTACCTGGTTATTTCTCTCCCTATGTTCATTACCCCCCGTTAATAAAAAGTTCTTGATTTGTAATTTGAAAACGACACTGACTTTATTTTTTTTTAAATAAAACTGGGATCGAAGGGGGAAGGGGGAAGGGTGGGTTGCTTACAGGGAATGAGTGAATCAAGTGGGCGGGTTTTCAACAGGGACAAACAAACAGAACTTTCACACAGGAGCCTGGGCAGCACTGAAACTTGTTTTCAGAGCTTCTCTGATGCGCACCGCTTCCTGGTGTGCTCTTCTAATCGCCCTGGTGTCTGGCTGCGCGTAATCAGCGGCCAGGCGGTTTGCCTCAGCCTCCCACCCCGCCATAAAGGTCTCCCCCTTGCTCTCACAGAGATTGTGGAGCACACAGCAAGCTGCAATAGCAATGGGGATGTTGGTTTGGCTGAGGTCCGAGCGAGTCAGTAACGAGCGCCAGCGACCTTTTAAACGTCCAAAGGCACACTCTACCACCATCCTGCACTTGCTCAGCCTGTAGTTGAACCGCTCCTGACTACTGTCCAGGCTGCCTGTGTATGGCTTCATGAGCCACGGCATTAAGGGGTAGGCTGGGTCCCCAAGGATAACGATGGGCATCTCAACATCCCCAATGGTAATTTTCCGGTCTGGAAAGTAAATCCCTTGTTGCAGCCGTTTAAACAGACTAGTGTTCCTGAAGACGCGGGCGTCATGAACCCTTCCCGGCCATCCCACGTTGATGTTGGTGAAACGTCCCTTGTGATCCACCATTGCTTGCAGCACCATAGAAAAGTACCCCTTGCGGTTTATGTACTGGCTGCCCTGGTGCTCCGGTGCCAAGATCGGGATATGGGTTCCATCTATCGCCCCACCACAGTTAGGGAATCCCATTGCAGCAAAGCCATCCACAATGAGCTGCACATTTCCCAGCGTCACTACCTTTTTTAGCAGCAGCTCAACGATTGCTTTGGCTACTTGCATGACAGCAGCCCCCACGGTAGATTTTCCCACTCCGAACTGATTACCGACTGACCGGTAGCTGTCCGGTGTTGCAAGCTTCCACAGGGCTATCGCCACTCGCTTCTCAACTGTGAGGGCTGCTCTCATCTTGGTGTTCTGGCGCGTCAGGGCAGGGGAAAGCAAGTCACAAAGTTCCAGGAAAGTGCCCTTACGCATGCGAAAGTTTCGCAGCCACTGGGAATCGTCCCACACCTGCAGCACTATGCGGTCCCACCAGTCAGTGCTTGTTTCCCGGGCCCAGAATCGTCGTTCCACAGCGAGAAGCTGCCCCATTGCCAACATGATCTCCAAAGCGCCGGGGCCCGTGGCGCGAGACAATTCTGTGTCCATGTCCATGTCCTCATCACTCTCGTCGCCGCGCTGCCGTAGCCGCCTCCTCCTTGCCTGGCTTTTCTGGTCCTGGTTCAGCATAAACTGCACTATAATGCGCGAGGTGCTTACAATGTTCATGACTGCAAACTTGAGCTGAGCGGGATCCATCCTTGCCGAGGTATGGCATCTGCTCAGTTCACCAAGGAAAAAAGGCGCGAAATGGTTGTCTGCCGTTGTTTTCACGGAGGGAGGGGGAGGATGTTCCCAGAACCGCCCGCGACAATATTTTTTGTCCCATCAGGCATTGGGATCTCGACCCATAATTCCAATGGGTGGGGGGGACTGTGGGAACTATGGGATAGCTATGGGATAGCTACCCACAGTGCAATGCTCTGGAATTCGACGCTAGTCTTAGTACATGGACACGCACCGCCGAATTAATCCGCTTACTGTGGCCGTGTACAATCGAATTTATACAATCGGTTTCAAAAAATCGAATTCCGTAAAGTCGGAGTAATCCCGTAGTGTAGACGTACCCTCAGAGAGGTATCTACCAACACCCAATATGGATTTATATCAGGTTAGAGTACCACAGACATGGTTTTCATTGTGAGACAGACTCAGGAAAAATGCATTGAACAAAACATGGAACCATATACTGTCTTCATTGATTTAAAAAAAGCATTCAACACTGTGAGCAGAAATGGCCTCTGGAAAATTCTGCAAAAGTTTGGCTTCCCCACCAAGTTTATTACCATATGTCAATTCTATGAAGACATGGCTGGTCAAGTACTCTCAGGTGGTGGCCTCTCTCAACCATTCACCATAGTTAATAGGGTGAAGCAAGGCAGTGTGTTGGTAGTGGTCCACTTTGGTCTCTTCTTCGCAGAACTGATGAAAAACTCTTCAGACTCTGAAGGTTTTCTGCAAAGACAAAAGTCCTTGAGGAACTCATATGTGAAGCCCTTTTTGCGGATGATTATGCTCCTCTCAGTTATAGTGAAAGTGACCTACAGCTTAGCCTTTAGAGGTTCCCAGAGGCAACTAAACAGTTTGGTCTTACTTTCAGCTGGAAAAAACAGAAGTCCTCTTCCAGCCAGCCCCATTAATCACTGCCACTGAACAAAACATCACCATCCATGTACAAAATTAAAGAATGTCAATCACTTTATATACCTTGACAGTACTCAAGTGATGGTTCCCTAGATCAAGAAATATCAAACAGAATACGAAAGGCAAGCCAGACTTCTGGAAGACTTCACCATAGGATACTTAACCAGCATACTATCAAACTGTCAACAAAACTGATGATATACAATGCAGCCGTGATAACATCCCTTTTATATGGGCGTGAAACATGAAAAGTTTGTCGCAGACACATTAAGCAACTTGAAAAATGTCACCTGAGCTATCTTCACTCTATTCTGAAGGTCCAATGGGAAGACAAAATGTCAAACACTAACATCCTTGAAAAAGCAAACACAACCAGCATCAAAGCAATGATTGTCAAAGCTCAGCTTAGATGGACAGGTCATGTTATCAGAATGAGTGATGACAGATTCCCAAGAAAAGTCCTCTACAGTGAGTTGAAATTTGGAAAATACAGGAAGGGTGGTCAATGTAAATATTTCAAAGACACCCTGGAGCAGAATTTCAACTCACGTGGCATAAATATTGATAACTTCAAAGACACAGCCAAGGACAGACCTCAATGGAGAGCAGCTCTCAATAAAGGTTGCAAATACTTTGGGAAAGACAGATGCAAAAGACTGATTTTTTTAAAAAGGGTCAAGCGTCATGCCAAATCTTTAGTGGGAGCCTACACATTCCTATGTAACATCTGTTTGTGATCTGGATCCTCGCAGATCAGACTATACAGCACAAGAGAACACAAGACATACTGTGGCATCATCATCGGCTATGATGGACAGCCATACTCAAGTCCTGTATGTTTGATGTGTAAAAATTCATATTCAGAAAAAAGTGAAAAGAAGCTGGGATGATTAATCTGTTATCAGTCATGACTAAGATGAAGAGAGATATTTTAGCAAGACACTTGTTCCGAAATAGAAACCTTCCAAACAAAAAATGTCAATCACATGAGATTTAATTAAATTCCTGATAGCAATTACTTACATCATGATCCTACCCCACTGATGTTATTAGGACTTTTGCCACTGATTTCAATGGAAACAGGATCATGATTCAGGAAAGCACTTAAGCATGTTCTTAACGTTAAGCATATGCTTAAGTTTTATTGGCTCCAATGGGACATAAGCACATGCATAAAGTTAAGCATGTGCCTAAATGCTTTCCTGATTAGGGATACTTTACTGAATTGTGGCCTTAAGGAAGATTCTTGTCACTAGCTAGCAATTAAGAAGTCAGAACTTAAAGAAAGGATTGAATGACCATAAACTAACGATATCACTGGGAAGAAAGCTGACGTAAGGAAGAAATGTGATGTGTATTCCAAATAAAGAACTGATGAATCAAGGTGTGGCCAAATTTGGACAGAAGAGAAGTCAAGGTGGTTTGAAAGTAATCTTGATAGTGAAGAAGAAACAGTAATTGATTCAAGTTATGGTGACACATGAAAGCTATGTAATAATATTGGATGGGAGAGATAAGTTGCCTTCTGTTTCTCAAGGAGTGGGAGTTCTCCCAGTCTAAAGTAAGTACTCTAATAATTATCTGAAAAAAGCAAGTGCATCAATTAAAACACTCTCTTGAAAGGAGCTAATTTAGGTTTTTAAAAATTGTTTCTGTGGCAAGTATGATTTGATCCCACTTTTTCAGTTGTCTGTCTTTTTGTTTTACCTGTAGGTATGTGGATATTTTTGTTTAATGTTCCAGAGCTTCTTATAAAAATAGTAATTGTTAAGGGTTTACATATCTTTGTCAGTGCCCAAAGTGATAAAGGGTCAAGGGAATTCCCCCTTCTCCATGGAGAATTTTCTTTTAAAATACCTCTTTTAAAAGAGAGATCACATAAGAACTTGTTTTTTTCATCATGATAATTTTTTCTCCTATTGAGAGCAATTCCTATACACTAAGAACCTTTTCCTGTTCAATATTCCGAAAGGGCATTTAGTAATGAACCTTCATATCTAAAAAAGGGCTACATACCTGTTCAGTAGATGTGTTGCATGTCTATTTGACTTGAGATGTCCATGCTCCAGAGCTGGAGAACTTTTTCCCATAGCGGTACCTGTTGTGCAACACACATGCCCTCTGCACACTCATGCCACCAGCCGAGAGTATAAATGGGTGGAGACGCTTTGATCCTCCTCAGTTCCTTCACACTAGAAGCCAATATTTGAAGTGACTCCAATCAGGGGCGTGTGCGGGGAAGCAGGGGCATACCCCCCCCCCCCAATCAGTGGGGGCACAGAACTCCTCCGGGGCGGGGAGACTGAGCTCCTCCTCCTCCTCTCCCCAGGGCCACGGGGGGAGAAGGGGAAAGCCATGGCTGCCAGAGGACGGGGGGAGAGCCAGTTCCTTCAGCCATGAAGGGCACAGAAAGTGCCCCTCCAAAAGCGGCCAAATTTTTATTCCTGTGCACGCCCCTGACTCCAATATAGAGGAAAAAGAGGGTGAGTCATGGAATGGACATGTGCAACACATCTCGAAGAACAGTTTCTGAACAGGTATGTATCAGTTTTTTCCTCATCGAGTACTTGCACATGTCCGTTCCACTTTAGGTGACTCACAAGTGGTTCCATACGGAGACGGTATTGGAGTCTGTCTAAACAAGGACTGAGGCATTACTCTTCCAAACTTAGCATCACCCCTAGTGGCTTGGGAGACTGCATAATGAGTGCTGAATGTATGAACCAAAGACCAGGTGGCAGCCCTGCAAATGTCAGTAATGGGAACATGATCCAGGAAAGCTGCTGAAGGTGCTTGAGCCCTTGTAGGATCTTTAGCAACGTCATAGCACAAACAAATGCAGGAGGAGATCCAGGAAGGTATCATCTGACAGGTAACAGGCTTTCCCTTCATTCTATCAGCAAAAAAAGACAAATAGTTGAGGGGATGATCAAATGCCTTAGTCCTGTCCAGGTATAATGGTGACGCACTGTGGATGTTCAAAGTATTTTTTCCTCATCGTTGTGAGAGTGAGGTGTTGTGGAAAAGGTTGGCAAGTATATAAACGGAGTCATATGAAAATTAGAAATTACCTTAGTAAGAAATTTGGAGTGCAGACACAAGCCAACTTTGTCCATGTAAGAACCATATGAGGGGAGTGTAACAGGGTTGGCTGCCACCTTAGCATCCCCTTGGGGCTAGGGATCATGCTGCAGCACTCTGCCTCTGTTTCCCTCTTCAAGGCCACTTAATAACTCATTCAGTCCAAAGGTAATTACAACATTTCCCTCCTGGGTCCAATTTATCAGTCCTTACACACTGGCCTTCTAGGCCCCAACCCCAGTTCAGTGTCTTTCTCCCCTTAGGTAGGGAGTCATGAGCCCTTCTTTGCAGAAATGGGGTCCCAGTTCAAAGTCTCTCTCTCTCTCTCTCTGCTCCCTCTCCTCCCAACTGTGGGTAAATACTTAAATAGTCATTGGGCCAGAAAAAGAGTAAGAATGGCTCTGTTGCTTGGTGATTAGGGCACCCACCAGAGGTTGGAGTCCCATGGTGTGGTGCCACTGCTCCAATCACTCTTTCATTATTTATCCACAGTGGAATAGCTTCAACAGGAGAGATTGGGGAAGCATCATATCTGACTATCCTGTAGCTCAGTGGTTAGAGCCCTGTTCAAATCCTTTCTTCCCCATTAAGCAGAGGGGAGAATTGAACCTTGGTCTCCCAAAGCCTAGGGGAGTGCTTTAACCAGTGGGCTAAAAGTTATCAGGTGGGTAGAAGCATCACAAGGAACTGATTTGATACATCCTGCTGGCTACTGTGGGAAAGCTTTATTGAAGAAGAGACTCAATAGAGTCTTGGAGAGGTTCTAAAGGCAGTCAGATTCTGGATTAGTTCTATCTCCTCTGGAAAGTCATTCCACAGTTGAAGCCTCTTCAACTGAGAGCCCTTTTTCTTCTGACTTTCACATTTCATCCTCAGCTTTGTCAGATGCATTTTCCCAGGAGAGGGCAGTTGTCTTGGTATGTCATGGATGAAGATGTGATCCCTGGTGTAGTTGCATCTTCATACTTGATGGCTTTGTAGATTAGGACCAAGACCTTGACCTGGCACTGGCAGCAGACTGGCAGCCAGTGGAGAAATCAGAGCACAAGGGTGACGTTCACAGTACCTGTATCATTCTGCACAAACTGGGGCCTCTACATTGCTTCCACTTTAAGACCCGAAGATAGTAAGATGCTGTAATCAGTTCTTGAGGTAACAAATGCATGGCTCAGAGAACGGGTGACAGTTCCTAGCAAGCTGCAATGGAAGAAGATATTGTTTTCCCTGGCGTTACCTGCTAGTCTAAGCTTAGTGAGGAGTCAAACAGGAGCTTGAGGCTTCACATCACTTTGAATGATGTAAAAACCAATTTTAGTTGAACTAGTGCAACTTTTGTATATGAACAAGGACTCAGGAAGATAACTCCTCATAAATTTTACATCTTACATCCATAGATACCCAGTTTATGGTTAGAAAATTTTTTTTCTGCAACTGTAAGGGCTTGAAACTTACTTTTAAAAAAATCTTGGGGTTTGCAGAATCTAAATCTTTCAAGTGGGCCAGATCCAGTCTACACACTGGATGTTTAACACCAGTGATGCTGGTGCAGGACCTTTGAATCTTTAATTAAGACCTAAACTAATATCTTCCAAGTTGTATTCAATAGCCTGGCTGTAATCAAATCAAATCTCATTGTCCAGCAGTAAGTGCAAATGATTGCCAAATATATTTTAAAATGGTACCTTGCAACTGCAAAGATACAATTCACTACACTTGTTCTGTTTCAGAGAGAGATGGGCTCCCATTTCAGTCTTATGAGATAAAATATTTTTCTAAAGAGATAAGTCTGTAATAAGCCACTATAGTCAAGAGGCAGGATGATCTCTTTCCTAAACTGGAAGATTTCTCACTGTGGTTGACTGGAACACAGTAAAAGAGTAGGATGAGGCTTGATATGCACTCAGTACGGCAGCTGTAGGCGGACAACAAAAGTTATGAAGTAAAGCCATATTTATCGTTATTCCGTTTCATAGCGTGACATCACACCATCACATAAACTGCCCTGAAGGTTAATGGGACAGCAGAGATATTTTTAGGAAAAAGATCAATTCCTCAAATATACTTATGTAAGCAGAGTCAGGATGAGCTCTACCCTGACATCTGGTGGTGAATTATGGGGAGTGTGGAAAAGAACTTCAGGGGCTGATCTCATTTGCATAGGCACACCCACTCCGCCTAGCATGAGCCTACAGCAGCCCAAAATGGTAAATTTGGCTGTTGTAGGATCCCCAGTTTCTCTGTTATTGGGGCAGGAAGAATAAAGTGTTGTTACCCTGGTTATGTGAATCAAGGCCAGTGAACTGTTGTATGACAGAGGGACTCACCATCAACTAAGTAGCACTTGCTAGACAAGGGACATGGGTTCCAAAACCCAGTGAATTGAGAGAGGTTGGGGACAGGTATTTGTACCTGATGGGATGGGCCTCTTTTGAGGGCCTGAAACACCAATTGCACCTCTCTCTCTCTCTCCACTGTTGAATGTCAGAGCTAACTTTGATTCCATTAGGAGCCTAGTTATGGACTGCTGAGCTGAATTTGCTTTGGGCCAATGGTGCACCAGCACTAGGGCTCCCCTACTAAGAGCTGAAATCACTAAGAGCTGAAATCACTAAAGGTACTAAGAGCTGAGATCACTGAGTGCTGAACTAGTGGGGGAGCCTGAAGCTATATTGCTAAGCGGCTGGTGGAGTGGAGCAGTTTGCGGAGCAGCTAACAGAACAGTTTGTGGGGCAGTTGGTGTGGCCCACGGAACGGCGAGCGGTGCAGTTTGTGAAGCGGCTGGCAGAGCGGAGCAGTTTGTGGGACGGTTGGCGTGGCCCACAGAACGGCGAGCAGAGCAGTTCACGGGACGGTTGGCGCGGCCTGCGGGACAGCGAGCGGAGCGGAGCGGAGCAGTTCGTGGGACGTGGAGTGGAGCGGCTCGTGGTGAAGGCGGCAGCAGAACTCCACGGAGAGGGGGGGCAGTCGGCCTCGGACCACGTAAGGTGCCCCTTAACACCCTGCGTACCCTTGCCCCCCCCCCTTCCACCCAGGTTGTGGGGGGGCAAAACTCTGCAGCTCTGGGGCTGCACTGACCAAGGACAGAGACTCTTGGGTTGTTGGACTCGAGACTTTAGAGGTGTTGGACTTTTGGGACTTTGGGGTGATCTTTTGGGTTGTGGGACTTCAGACCTTGAGGGGGAAAGGACACTGCCAACCTTACTTGGGGGTGGGTCTTTTGCTCATGGTTTGTATTGTGAATCATGTTTGTGGTGTTTCCCTGATATAATGCCGCATTGTTTCCCTCCTTTATTAAAAGGATTTTGCTACACTCGGACTCTGTGCTTGCGAGAGGGGAAGTATTGCCTCTTAGAGGCGCCCGGGGGGTGGTATGAAATTGTCCCAGGTCACTGGGTGGGGGCTCGAGCCGGTTTTGCATTGTGTTATTGAAACGGAACCCCTAGATACTGAACCCGGCCCTTGTTGCTGCCACCTCAGATGGGCAGAAGGGTTACACTTATTAAATATTATCTACACTCATGTAAGAACACCATGAAGGTTTGATTCTGTGCTGTTGCACTGCAGCAAAACTTCCAGTGAATCCAATGAGAGTTTGCCTGTGTAATGACTGAAGGATGGGGCCCTTGATTTATTATAGCAGGAGTGTTAGCATAAGCTTTTATATTCTAACGCTGTTGTCATTTGATTATAACTTCCATATATTTTCATGTTTCAGGTTGACATTTTTCAGGCTTTTACCATTTTTCATGGACTTTGGCTTCATTATCAACTGTCCCTGTATGGGAGATCACTCACCTATGCATTATCTTCACTACATGTAGGAGGAAGTCTTTCTTTCTCTAGACAAGTTTTGTGTCCTTCAGAACTCCTATTTCCCCATGTTCTGGTCCAGTCCTTAGCCAGACTGTTCTCTGGCTTTTTGTGGCCTAACTTAATTCCCAGGGCACAATTTCATCTGCCATCAGGCTTTCCTCTTCCAACACGGATATCTCTCAAGCACACTCTGCTGCTCCCATCAATCTAGGAATCCCTGGCATGGAAGAACTCCCAATGAATATCGCCTCCCCTTCTCTGATAGGGAAGCCTCCAGGTTTTTAATATTGCATTAAAACAGTTTTTGTCATTTAATTTCCTAGGTGGTGTTTTTAAACAGAAAAAATAGGAAAAGAAAATCTTTAATTTGTGGGGCACATATAGCTTGCAGGTTTCCTAATCTGGAAATATTGGGCTTGCAGATTTAATATGAACTGACAATTCTGTCATCAAAACTTGTAGTCCCCAAAAGCGCATGTAGGACACAACCTGGAGAGATGATGAGAGCTCTCACCTTCCTCTAAGAAGGTGCCTAGCACCTTAAAGGGTCAGGCCCTTAACCTGCTGCACAATATTCAAGCCAAGTTTCAAGCTTCAGCCTTCAGACATTTTTGCTGTAGTCTTATTTTAAAAAGTGTGTTTGGAATTATTTAAAAATGGGGAAAATGTACTTTTTTACTCTCTTATGATTAAAAAATGGTGGAAGCTATTTTGCTCTCAAACTTTCCTCCAAAAGGTCTGAGCACGTGAAATTAGGGATTGAAATGGGAAATGCTTTGCAACTGGCATCTGCTACTATATATAGGATCAAATTCTCTGTTGGTGAAACTCCATTGACTTCAGTGGATTTACACCAGTGAAGAACTTAGCCCATAGTGAGTTTTCTAGTAGTATTTGTACAACACAATTTTTTTTTTTACTTAAAAATGTAATTGTGTTACATTGGGTAGAGGATTTAACATTTCAAATTCGTTTTACATTAACTCCATCTAATTAGGATTGCCTGTTTCTAAGTAACACTCCTTTGGAGCAGAATAATGCAGGAGGCAAAACATTATAGCTATACACAACAAGTTCTTCCAGTGATTAAAAGAGACCTGGCAGACCAAGTGTCAGGTATGATAGAGTTCATTTTCTATAACGGTTCCATCGTTAATTTTTTTCAGGCAGCTTGATTCTTATCCTTGAAAACAAGATCAGATCATTTATCTAGGCTAATGAACATTTCTAAATTAGGAGTGGAAAACAGATAAATGTGATGCATCACATATAAAGGGGCAGATTGTGTTTTTCCATTAGTTTTAACAATATAACTACAAAAATTAGGAAAGATTGACATGAGAAAGTATTAATCATTTTAAAAACAAAAATGAGGCAAGAGTTCTGTTAGGGTCATTTCACTCATGGCAAATCCATGTTAACCAGAACTGTGCATAAAATCAATTCGTGCTCTTATCATGTGAACATGAGTTTCCTTACCATGTGTGGAAAGGGATGACCCATGCAATAAACTAATTTACAAAACCAGCAGAACAGTTTCATAGCATGGTTTATACCATGTTTATGTAAAATATGTATTTTTAAACATGATCCTTACTTATGCTCTTTTAGTATGAGTACAGACAAGATCCAATAATGGAATATGGTGCTTTTAACCTCTAGTTTAGGGGTCAGCAATCTTTCAGAAGTGGTGTGCCGAGTTTTCATTTATTCACTCTAATTTAAGGTTTCGCATGCCAGTAATACATTTTAACGTTTTTAGAAGGTCTCTTTCTATAAGTCTATAATATATAACTAAACTATTGTTGTATGTAAAGTAAACAAGGTTTTTAAAATGTTTAAGAAGCTTCATTTAAAATTAAATTAAAATGCAGAGCCCCCCCGGACCGGTGGCCAGGACCCGGGCAGTGTGAGTGCCACTGAAAATCAGCTCACGTGCCGCCTTCGGCACGCATGCCATAGGTTGCCTATCCCTGCTCTAGTTCACTAGTTTAGGTCCAGTCCAGGCTGGTAGTGTCCAAAAGTAATTACCAACTAATGGCTCTTTGGTGGCTTAGGCCTGGTCTGCACGCAGGTTTTGTACTTATAACTCAGTTAGGGGTGTGATTTTTTTTTTTACTGATATAGATACAATGGCACAACTCAAAGCGTGGATGGAGTAACACCAGTATAAATGTGCCTTAAACCTGTATAGCTTATTCCTCTTCCCATACAGGAATAAACTAGACCCTATAAGCACATTTTATCCTGTATAATTGCATCCATAGACTTGGAATGGAGATGGGGTTGTACTATACCTGTACAATTAAAGTGATACATCTTTTGTAGGTAGACAAGTAGATAGACTCAATTGTAAATGTATCCATATCACAAAAACCATCTTCACAATTGGTACTAATTGATGTTTGCAGGTATGTTGAGTTCCCACCCTGCTCTGAACAGGGTCTACACAAAATAAGTTGACATTTATTCTCTTCCTGGGGTTTGGCTTTATTGATAAATCACAGAATTACAAACACTTCAGCCTAGGTGTTCTACTCAAGCATTGTTGTTCTACGAGTTTCCTTGCGGAGATCTCTCTGACCTAAAACCCAGTTCCTTTTACCCAAATTGGCACTCCTGCTTCCCTTATTATCCAGGGTGGAGTTAATGAGCTGTACCTGCCGCAATCAGCATTTTCCTGGAGGATTCTAACACCCGCTGATAGGGTGGGGAAGCAGAAGAACCTGTCCATATGGTACAGTGCCCTTATTTGTAGTTTTGTTAGAGAAGCCAATGATTGAATGGATAAGGAGACTGTATATATCGTTTGAAATAGGCTAACTAGAACAAGTTTGAGGCACAGAACAGGAGACATGATGTGCATGGTGACTCTCTGTGTTGTACCTGTCTAAGAACTTGGTTATTGACATATGACCACAGTTTGAGGTCTATAAAGGGAAAAATGGAGCTGATTGAGTTGGTGTAGGAAAAGTTGAAAAAAAGTTCAATGCAGGTTGTAGAACCTTATTCTTATTTCTTTCCTCAAAGTATGTTGGGTATACAGAAACACTGAATATGCAAATGATACTGAAAATGTATTTGACTTTGCCACCTGGACTTCACTAAGACATGCAATGCATACCAGTCATTTCAAAGCTACCAGCTTCTAAATATTTTTAATTACATGTTAGCTTTAAATCTTTGTCTAAAACAGTTAATCACAGAACTGTAGCTGACAGAAAATATCAGTTAAAATTTTGATGCTGACATGAGACAACATGTTTTTATTTCAACTATAACAGATGGCATTTACACTCCAAACTAAGGCTCCACTATGCACAAATGTTAACATGGGAACATAGGAATTGCACACTGGATCAAACCCGTGGTCTATCTAGTACTGCATTCCATCTCCAACCATGAACCCCAAAGCATGAGGTTTAATATCTCTTCATCACTTTGTTAGCATTAATGGTTATAACTCTGGGTATTTTTATATCCATATAAACATCCAATCTCTTTTTAGATCTTGCCAAGTTTTTGGCCTTAATGATATCCCATAACAATGAGTTCCATAACTTAATTATGCATTGTGTGAAAAAAGTATTTCCTTTTATGGGTTTTGACTTTGCCACCTTTACATTTCATTTAATATCCTCTTGTGCTTTTGCTATGAAACAGGGAAAAGCAAAGCTCCTGATCTCTCTCATTCATTCTTTATATATACCATGTGCTCTCTTATTCATCTCCTTTCTAAGGAAACAATCCAAATTTTTTCAATCTGTCTTCATTTGAGTTTTCCCATACCCCTAATCCTTTCCCATTGCTCTTCTCCGTACCCCCTCTAATTCTGAAATGTTGTATGTCGTTGAATATGTGTCTGTAACTTGTCATCCTTTTGGGAAGTAGGAACTGTCTCAACAGCCTTCAAAATAGGTCACTGGAATGCAGGAGGAAAGGGCAAGTTTTGCTGAGGGCTGAAGTGTCACCAGCAAAAAAAGTCACTTCTCACTTCCATCCCTTTTGATTTAAATTAATAGCTGCCCAGTGGTACTTCTTTGCCTACATATTTAACCACACAGAAGAGGTCTGGTCCTTTGGCTTTCTGCCGATGCACATCAATAACATTAATAATGCCTGTGTGCAAACAGAGGCATAGGAGTAGGGAGCAGCCTGGGTGTGAACTAAAGGCACAAAAACTTGGCTGCATCTCCTGATTGCATTTATTAGAATCTGTGAAGTTCATTTTCTGTCCTGTCACCTGATCACTCTAAAACCTGAATATCCCTCTTGCAAGCCAACAACCATTTTTTTAAGTGTGAGAACCTGAGTAGCCTTTAATATAACAGAAGCAGTTACATATTTTGAATCAAAAGTAGTTGCCCATAAATATTCAAACACTGTGTATAGTATGTTTATTTTGGACCTAAATATTTTGTGAGTGAACTACATTTTCGAGGGGGGGGGGGGGAAAGGAAGGGGGGAAATGTTCCTGGGTGCACATGGTTTGTTTCAGGCCAAAACATTTTTGTCTTCTATGACTGAGTTGTAAGACTTTAAAAACAGGTTTACAATGGAAGTGCTGACAAGCTAACTGGATGTTGTTATAATGTCATACTTACAATATCCAATTCTCTTTTGTAGTCACACAGCTCAGTTATAATGCATCATGGGTAGTTCTGTGAGACATGCTGCTCATCCAAGTGTATTCAAGGAATACAGCACCACAACGTGCACTTAGTAAAAAGAAATAAGCAAGGCTGAGTAGTTCTGAAGCATGTGGTGTACCAGCTTGCTCCCTCAGTTCTGCCAATTGTATAAAAATTATTTGGCAATCAAGAACTGTCTCTTGTTGAGAGGGTGCTTGCTAGCTTTATGTGATGCTCCTTTGTGAAAGGTCATGCACAGGCAGTAGCGGCGCCAGCTCTTCCGGCGCCCTAGGCGGTGGAAGGTCCCGCCCCCGAAATGCCGCCCCCAACAGCGGCGGCAGAAGGTCCCGCCCCCAAAATTGAGCAGCCGTCTGTGGCGCCGGCGCCCCCAAAATAGCAGTGCCCTAGGCGACCGCCTAGGTCGCCTAAGGGGTTGCGCCGGCCCTGTGCACAGGGCCGTCCTTAGGCATACGCAGCATACGCGGCTGCGTAGGGCACCCGAAAATTTTGGGCACCATTCCCCTTGCTGGCTGCTGCTGGAATCCTCTCTTCTCTGGCCCCCCCTGCTGTGCTGGGCCGGAGGGCTTCTCCCTGTCCCCAACCCCGCCCCCTCCCTCCCTCCCTCGCTCCTCAGACAGTCAGTCAAGGGCTCCAGCCTCTGGCTCTGCCGCCTCAGCCCTGGGGAGCCCAGAGTGGTGCGCCAGTCCACTGCCGCCCGGAGCGGAGTCCCTCCCTGGTCCCTGCCTGCCTGCGCTGCTCAGTATCCGGCGGGGGCCAGGACAGGAGGAGTGAAACTTCCACGTGAGGGTGGGGGACATAAAGTGACAGTGCGCTCACTGTCTCTCACACTTCCCTAACACACACACACACAGACTGGCTCTCACACTCACATACACTGCCTCTCACGAATCACAGTCCCCCAATACAGACTGTCACACACACACACACAGTCTCACACTCCCCAACACACACTCTGTCACACAGTCCCCCAACACACAGTCACACACACACACTGTCTCTCTGACACGCACTGGCTCTCTCTCTCTCACACACACATTTGTATTATTGTTGCTATTACTGATTGTTATTTCCTGTCAAAATGCTCGTGGTGAGCCAGAAGTGGCTAGGGGCTGCAGGAGGGCCAGGGGCTCTGGCAAGATGCAGCCCCCATGTGACAGCGCGAAGCCTGCCTTGAACCACTGCCACAGCGTCTGCGGCATACGAAGCTCGGTGTGCATCAGCAATGGGGGGTTCTGGGGGTCTGCGGGCGGGGGTGGTGGCTGTGCCTCCTCAACACACTGGGGTCAGTGGCGGCGGCTGGGGACCGCCTTCAGTGGAGTATAGGGGAACTAGTTTAATAATACTGCGTAGGGCCCCATAAATCCTAAGGATGGCCCTGGTCATGCAGCATGTTTAAGTAAGTCTAAAATGTTCTCAGAATAGTTTTCTGTCTTGGGTAATAATTTCCAAACACACATTTTTAAACATGTTCCATGAACCACAACTTTTTTTCCTTCCAAGATCAAAGAATGATTTAGGGGAAAAAAATCAAAAACCCTTTCACTCAGAGGATCTCAGACATCTTTTTATCTGGCAAATAGCAAACTAACTACAGTGCCAAACTCCTTCAGAATTGGAAACAATGCAATGTTCCTCCTAATTACGTACTTGGAAACGGAGGAATAAATCTCTTGGTGCTTGTAACCAAGGTGAAATACATGATCCCTTCCTTTCTCATGCATACACGTACATGCTTTTATGCTGTTTCTGGCTCTAAAAGGTTGTAAGACCCCAACAGGGTCTTAGTTTGATCTTGCAGCTTCTGGACCTAAGTATATATTCATATCCTCCCCTGTAGTGAATTTCACAAGTTAATCACTGGCTTTTTTTGCTGTCATTTGAACAATTTATACAGAAGGTGTTTACTGCAAATATGAAATGATATCTGTAAACCAGTTTAGCACTGGTAACGCAGCGACCTCTTCTCATGAACTACTGCCCCTGCTCAGTAGGTGTCTTAGCCTCTGTTATACAGGAGGTCAGATCACAATAGTCCCTCATGGCCTTGGACTCTATAAAACTAGTCATCAGTTACTACCTGAGGAATTCAAAGTGCCCATAGTTGCAATGTTGTGCGTATGCAATTTAACTTCACTGCAGGATCAGGGCTTAAGCCCGATTCTACAAGGTAAGCACATCCCTGACTTTCATTGTGTGAGTAACCTCATTGACTTTGATGGCACTACTCCCCTGGGCTTTAAAGATACCATGCCCATCCCCAGCAGCCTGGGACTGCATCGGCACTTGCAGCACCTCTCTGCAACAGGGCCAAATCCTGCAGTCCTCACTCAATTTTCCCCAGGCAAAACTCCCACTAAGGGGACCAGACAGCAAGTGTGAAATATCAGGACACTTTTTTTTTTTTTTTGCGGGGGAATAGGGGGAGGTATAGTTGCCTATATAAGCCCAAACCCCTAACATAGGAGATGGTCCTGATCATATCGGGAGGTCTGGTCCCCCTAACTCCCACTGACAGCAATAAGCAGCAGTACCAGCGATGAGGCAGGATCACACCCCACTCTGTGCAGGGTCGCCTCTGGCCCCGGTGTGCTTTTTACCCCCGGGGGCTCTTGGCTGTCACCGTCCTGCAGGGACGGGCCCCCCCACGCAAGCTGTCAGCACAGGCCGTGCAGCGGGGATCCCGCCCCAGGGCGGGTGCACGCAGCATCCTCCGGCGCAGGGGCTGCTGGCCTGGAGCCGGGTCCCCCCCTCACTATCCAGCGGGGCGACGCTCCCCAGGCTCGTGGGCGGGGGAAGGGCGCCCCCCGCGCAGCGGCCGGGCTCCGAATGCGCAGCCCGCTGAGGACGTTACAAAGGACGTGCATCACACCCACGCCATGGCTCACGTCATCCCCCGCCTCCCCCACACCGCCCGCTCCACGTGCGCCTCCCATCCCCCCCTCCCCGTGCCGGGGATTCTCCAGCCCGGCCTGACGTCATTCCCATGCTGCATCGGTACCGCCCCCTCCCCGGCCGCCATGTTGGGGGAGGGGGCGCGGTGCGGGCAGAGCGGAGCCGCCCCCGCCGGGCAGCAGTAGCAGCAGAGCCAGTTCCTGCGCTGCCGCCGCGCTCTATGGGCCGGCGGAGGGGACCCGCCGGCTCGGCAGCGCGCTGCCCTTGAGACCGCAGAAGCAGCTGCCGCCGCCGCGGAGCCGGGACATGAGCAGCGGCTGCGAGCGGCGGCGGCTCCCCGGCTAGCGGGCGCGAGGACATGGTGCCGTTCGCCCCGCTGGAGGACGCGGAGGAGCCGGAGCCCTGCCACAAAATGGAGCTGTGCATGAGTGGTGGCGAGGTCAGTGCGGGGCTGCGGGGGGCGTTAGGCCGGGGGCGGGCGCCGCGCAGCAGGAATGGGGGCGCCCGGCGGCCACCTGCTGTCTCCGCCCCGCTCCCACGCGTGGGTCTGGCTGCTGGGGCAGCGGGCCGGAGAGCGAAAAGCTTGGAGCCCCCGAGACTATCAGCCCCTACTTGCTTCTCACCCGCGATCTGCCCCCGGGAGTCTACGTGACCCCTACCCCAAGACTGTCAGTCCCCCACCCTGAGACTGTCAGACCTCACCTGCGCCCGATCCCATCCCTTAGAGAGCCTATCTGCCCCCCACTCCGATCCTGTCCCCGAGAGCTGCCCCCGATCCCAAGACTGTCAGTCCCCATTGTCCCCCATCCCGGTCGTGTCTCCTAGAGAGCTCACTTGTCTCCCCACCAAGAGACTGTCAGCCCCCATCTGCTCCCCCCGAGAGCCTCCTTGCCCTTCACTTCTAGATCCTGCTCCCCCTAGCCCAAGTCTAGCGATCCCCCCTCAGAATTCTTCTGCACACTCTTCTTCCTCTAATTCCCCTCAGAGCCCATGTGTGTCTCCACCCTTGGATCCTGCTGCCACCTCTAGAGAGCTTGCTTACACTTCACCTGGATGCTGTCCCAAAGATCCCATGTGCCCCTCTTCCCTGGATCCTGCTGCCATCCCCCGGGAGCCCACCTGCCCCATCCTGAGCTTGCTGTTCCCAGCTGCTGACCCCCAAGAGTCTATCTGCCCTTCACCTGTAGATCTGTCTGTGACTCCTGCGAGAGCTCTGCTGTTCCTCATCCTTATCCTCCTGGCCTCCAAGAGACCACTTGCCCCTCATCCCAATTCTGCTGCCTGAAACAATCCAGCTAGGTCCCTCTCTGTCTGTTACTCCAATCCTGCTGCCCCCAGCCACCCCCAAGTGCCTATCTAGTCTTCATCTTCCTACTGCTCCCAGTCATACTGAATAGATCCTGCATACTCATCCTGGCCATCCTCAGCCACCCCTAGATCCCAGCTACACAGTGAATTTGAACCTCATATCCTGAGACCCTACTCACCTTAAGTTGCCCCGTCAGTCATCACCCTGAGCCCTGCATTCCTGAGGTCTCAAAGTGCCCATCAACCAGTCCATCCCAAAGAATAAGACTTGCCTCAACTCATTCCCTCAACTACTCCCCTGAGGCCCCAGTCACTTCCTAAGCCACCACCTTGAACTGTTCCCATCCCCTTCAGTTAGCTGCCACCTCCTTATACCCAGAACCCTGCTGGTTACTGTTTCTGGGCTCAGCAGGAGCTGACAAACCTCTTCTCTCATGGATTTATGCTACCTGTAACACGTGCAAAGTTATAGCAGTGTCAGCTTCTCTTTGGATGAATCAATGGTCATTGAGTGTGAGATGTTAATTTGGTGTGGTGCGGAGTTCTTTGTGTGTTTAACTTAACAATTGCCAAGCTATTAGGTTGTGGTGGAGAAAATGCTGTTTGGTATTGGACTTTCTATAAACTATCCTGGTAATTTAAATGCTCTTTCTGCTGTTATAGTTTTGTTAGACATTTATTTGGGTTTTTCTGATTGCATAATTTTACCAATTAGCCCGTATTTTTGTGCCTGCATACAGAGGCTACTACCACATTTCTCATTAAATAACCATAGAGTACCTACCAATTAGGGAGAAGTCTGAGGTTAGCAAGGGTTTGGGACCTTAGCAGTTTTACAATAAAATCAAAGAAGCTCTTGCTAGAGGAGTTTAAATAAAGCTTAAGCCTTACAGTTTCCTTACTTCCTCTTAAACAGAGACCTGACCAGAAGTGGAGCACCAAATGTGATTTAGCTGCACTGTGTAATTTTAAAATATATATTTAGTACTGTATTTATCTAGTAGTGTGTAACAGCTCAGTATTATTCTTTTATGCACTTAAATGTAGAAATCAGAAGTGCACTAGAACCTGGGTTTCCAGAGTTGTCAGGTAAGACCGTTGAACTGAATGATCACACATGTGTCTGAGGGATTGATTTACATGTTACACATATGGAAGATGTTTTGTAAGTAAAGCTTCTAAAAACAGGTCTCACTCACTTCCTGTGGTACATCGGGCTGTACTTAGTGAGACAGTGCATGCGTCTCTAAGTACAAACATACATAAAGTATGCCTTGGATATTAAGGGTTTGGAGGGAATGAGGCACTATTATTGGAGGATCTTGCAGAAGTTATATTATCTGATAATGCACATTTATATATAAAAAAGTATGGTACTTCATTTCAGCAAGAAAACCAGAGGGAGCCTTTAACTCTGTTGTATTTTATTCTTTTTCTGTAGTGTGTCCACAGAGTGCTGTTTCAAAGCACTGTAATTACTATAGCTGTACACACTCTTAAATATTCTAGTGATTTAATACTTAATCACAGTCTATGTATCTAAGTAATTTAGAAAAATACTATTATAATAGTTACAATGGATGTCTGGATAAAAACATTCAGTTGTAGGTTGTATGAAGATTGTATTTATACTACGATTTGTTAAAATAACTGCATCTCAAGCAATACCTCTTTTTTATTCTGAAGAATTTAGGTGCCATCATTCAGCTGTTTTCAGCTAGTACTATAATATATCAATATGTTTTTAAAAGGTGAAATTCAGGTGGTGTTATAGGTAACTACTTAAACTTGCACATCTTTTAAATGTTGTTAGTCTCTAAGGTGCCACAAGTACTCCTGTTCTTTTTGCTGATACAGACTAACACGACTGCTACTCTGAAACCATACTTTACATTGTTGTAGTCGCTTATAGTTGGACAAATATTGCAATTTTTTTAGCTGACTTTCTTTGACTGTGTTCCTGTTGCTTTTGTGTTCAGTTTTAGCTTTCCACAAATATTCTAGCACATGAGTTTGCTAGCAGCAATATTTGGAGAAGACAGGCTTTAGCCTCAGTGCTCATACTGACCACAGCAGGGCTACGCTGTGCTTAAGTGCTTTGCTGGGTTGGGACTAAAGAAAGAAATGTGAAATTGGCAGTGGACCTTGTTAGAAACCTGATTCCAAGAGTTATGCTCAGGAAGCCAACGTACCATGTGACGTATGTCCAACCAAAACAGCTCAGATGTCTAATTTTGAATATTTATAACAAACTGTTTGTACAATTAAAAGGCTAATAATTGTATGAAGTGATTCAGTGAATAACTTTTGTAAATAACAAACTTGAGAAATAATAAACGGCTTAGGATGAATCACAAATAGTAAGACTAATGAACTGTTTGTTATGAATTCACACAACTCTATTAGATTTTTGGATGTACTGTAATTCAAGAACGGAAATTAGTATGCCTGATATTAAAATCAAATTGCATTTGCCGAACAGTCTTTATTTTATATTCCCCTTTTATGTTTTAAATGCATAAAGGACTTTTCCTTGCAGCTGCATTTTCATAAACTAAAAATGCAAATATTTACCATTTTGCAATATACTATTTTGTATTAATTGGATCACACACATACAGTAGCATTTTTGAGTTCTTTTAGGAAGTCCCTGTTGACTCAGTAACCGTGTTTAAACTGTAGTTTATTTCGAGTTAAATCTTTTTTATATTGGCGGGGTTTGATCCTGTATGTAAACGTGTAGAATTAACCTTAGTTTGTACTTTTTCATGCCACTTCATGTTTTCGATTTGGAGGGTCTAAAGTGACCATGGACTCTATGGAGTTGCAAGGAGTTAATAGTGGTGATTTTTCAATAACGTATTTTTCAGGGCAGGCCATTTACTCTAGTATCAGTGCTCCAGTCTGTTGGGTTAAATAGTTTAAGGTGACCATTCAGAAATTATCTTTGAGGATATGCTTGTTGGCTACATTTATCCCATGTTTTAAGGTAGATAAATACATTTCCAATGAAATGGCACTTATTTTTTGAACTGACAATGTAGGAGGGAAAATAAAATATTTATTATGGGAAGTACTGTTGTTTCAAGGCATAAAACCAACCTCTGAGGGATTAGAAATAAGTTTTCCCTATGGATAATTTATTCCACAGTTGGCCACTTCATGGTTTTTCTGCACTTTTCCTTTGAAGCATCAGAGGCACTGGACTAAATGGACTCTGGTCTCATCTGATGTGGTAATTCTTATGTTCCTGTGACAAAAATGAGAAGTCACTTAGTAATAACTGACATTGTTTCCTATAAACTTTTTTTTTTTTTTTTTTTAAATGAGTGATGAGTTCAGGATCTCTGTCAAGTAGTTTAGGCTTCATATGTATGGCGAATGAAATATATTTTTAGAACAGTCAATATACACAAATGTTTTCATTATGTTAAATAGATGAAAACTAAGTTTTTGCTTATAAATATATATGCAGTAATAACAGTATACTCATGGGAACTAGAACGTGAAAGTGACCAGGACACTGTTTAAAGTGTCATGTTGGCCATGTCCTTTTTAATAATTCTTCTACAAATGTAATCTCTCTCCCAAGATGAGAACATGAATGGAACTTTGAGAATTTGGCTCTGATCCTACAGTGGGATCTGTTTGGCCAAATCCCCATTGGAGCTAGTGGAGCTCCATGTGAGTGCAAGGATCTGCTTGTCCCGATACAATTGTAGAGTCAGAGCCAGATTCTCAGTTTGGTTCATGCCTTTTTCATTTGACTTTTTGGTCCACTTGAATTACGTCTTATCCATTCGTTCCATTTGGCTCTACAGCCAATTTAGGAGGAATCTGAAGGAGAGGTTGTGCCCCGTATTTGCGTCTTTATGATATATGAAACACCTGAAAGGTGGTATGACGGAGCTTTTTATATGTACATTGTGAGCTTTTTAAAGCTCTTATTGAAAGGGATTTGGTGTCAAATCTTTACCAAAAAAAATAAAAACAAACTACTTTTTATTTACGTGTGTGTTCAGGAGCTTTACTTAAATGTGGAACAACATGTTAAATAAAAATAACTTCCTCTTTCCTATCCAGTTTCACATATGATTTCTTTGATGTACTGCTTTATTTGTCCATTGACTCTCCCTTGGAAACAGTCATCAAGGATTGAATTTATGTTAAACAAAAAAGTGGATATTTTTGTGAGGGGAGAGGTAGGACATCTTTCTAATCTTATTTATACACCTTAAAGAAAGGAACAGGTCATAACCTCTTTTTCAGGTCACCTTTATAGTTGCTGTAGAGGCTATGGCCACTTTTTCTTTCAAGATAAGTCAAGTGAATTTCATCAAGTTACTCATACCAAAAGATGCTTCTATTTTTTGAAAGTTAATTAAACCTGTAGGATGCCTTTCATTGTGCTTTTGTGTATTTCCATAGAGAAATCGTGTAAAATAACACTAGGAAATCTATTTCACTCTGCATTTCTAGTTATCTTATCATATCTATAACAAATGTTTGACTTCCTTATATTGAAACAGATTGACAAGTTTTATTTTAAAAAATTCATTCAACAAAACCTGAAATCCTGTTGAGTATGAACCCCTTCCGTTCAAGGGCCCATACCAAAACATACTTGGGTTATAAAGTTCCTGTAAGATTAGAAGATGCTTTTAACTTCTTGCCATTCAGCAAACAATTTTGTTTGTTAAAAGTGGAAAACTTATTGCAGTCACTAATAGGTTGGGCAGTATAAGCAAAATGAACATTGTACTTATGCCCACAATGTATTTTGAACCTCAAAGCTAATTGCAAAGATAACTGTTTTATGTACAAATGCAAGAAGGCCTCCATATACCTACCAGAAGCTGTAACTCTCCAATAAGTTGTGTGGGTTGAGACTTTTAGATGTGACATGTTTTTGAACAATTCGATTATATTGAACTATTCACTGATTCTAGAGAAGCTAGCCAGATACACATAGAAGACAAGAGAATTCTGGCATTACTGAGAAATATAAGTGAACTTGTTTGTTTACAACATATATTCAGTTTTCAACTCAATCTTTAAAAATATAATTAAAATTAATAATTTACTTGTACTAATATTGCATTTTTGTATTGTGATACTATTCCAGAATTCTTGTAGTACTTTAGCATTTTCTTTTGAAGAAAGTAAGGGGGAATTGAAAATTTCTCTCTGTTTGGAAACGTCACATGAATTAAGAAATGCAAAGAGGTACTTAAATTGGGTATTAATCAACCTCTAATCAAATAAAGGTGGTAATATGCAAAATTAGAATTAGTGTTAACTTCAAAATCCTATGTCTTTTAATTTGGTTTATTACATCTGTCAGTCTCTTCAGATAGCATCTATTAGTTTTGTAAATTGTTTTACCCATGCTGTAAGCTCTTTGAAGAATAGATATGTACATGGGAAAACTATCTCTTCATTGGTTAAAATCCACAAGGAAATAAACCAGAATAACAGAGACCAGAAATGAAATTATTCAACCATAACAAAAGGGATATTTGCTTAAGATAATGTTGTTAGTTTTGGAGAAGGGAAATATTGTTATGTATATGAGTTAAGCCTTACTATTTCTGTTGTTGTGCCAAGTCTCTGCATCTTTTTTTCTGGTGCTCATTGTTGTATCCGTTTGAAACAAGTGTGCATCGCTTTGATTTTGGCTGCTGTTTATAAGACATCCTTTTAAATTTGTTCTTTTCATATTTTGTTAAATACTGAACCATTACTGGTGTACACTATTGGCAGAGTATCTAGAGACTAGCCATACAACTGTTATGAAAATTGGTAGTCTGGGAAGGTGAATTAAGTACCTAAATTTGTGTTTGGCTGAAAGTTTACAAGACTTATAACCTGTTTTTGAAGATATAAGAATTGAGAGGCATATTAGTAGTAGTTTATAACTTGTGAATTGATGTCAGTGCTTAGGCACCATAATGATAGACAACTTTGTGAAAATCGACGTAAATGAGAACAGGTTTTACAAAAATATCTAAGCACACAAATACTTTTAACGGTATCTGAAACCAGTGAATTAATGCTAGTTGTGGAACTACAAACCATAATAATGGGTATTAGTGTTTTTGTTTACTACTTTAGAAGTTGGGGTAGCTTATCTTGGAATTGTTTGTTGTGGAGTATGAACCTCTGAAAAGACCAGTGCTTGTTTTTTTCAGTTAGATGACTTGAAGTAGTCCACCAGGATAGCTTGCAAGAAACTTTGCTGCAGCTCTAGCTGAAGGAATATCATTATATGCTAGTTAACACAGCTGTCATCTGGGATATTAACTGATTTACATATTTAGACCTCTTCATTAAGTTAAGGAACAAGTTAAATACATCCCCATCAACTTTAAATCTTACCTATTTCATTGTCCATCCTCTGTCTTCCAATAACCTCAGTAAACACAATCATCCAGGTGCTATACTACCTCTTTTCTGCATTTCCATTATGGACCACAGTTTCCTACGTTCACTAAATACTGTTCTATAAACTACTGTCTTTCCATCATAAAATGGACAAAGAATTTTTTCAATTTAAATTTAGCCAACTTTGAGAATGGAATGAATTTTACCAGTAAACTTAGTTAATTTTGACTAAGGATACTTGTGAAATTCATTCTGTCCTTGAAATTGACTAGCGAAGGTGATTTTATTGGATTAAAGACTTTGTAGACATTTATCTTTATAAATAAAATTAAAGTAACAGTTTGGGTGCATTTTTCACATCCATGCCCTCTGTGAAATCATGATTTATGCAGGGCCCTCGCTATAACTGATTGGGGCAGCTGCACTGTAAGTGTGTCCCATATCTAGTTAAAGCTTAAAGTGTGGAAGGAGCCTTACTATGTCCTTACAGCTGGTGAAATCCTTGGTTTTGGGCTATTCAGGGATTTAATCCAGTTGTGGGGCATGGTGAGATCCCATCCATACTTCATACCGTTGAACCTAGATCAGGGACCAAACATTTTGTAACTTGCTCCAATAACTTAGTTATATGTGTGGTATACAAAGGACTTAAGACATGTTAACATCTTTTAGCTACATAGACTGCTGTGAGCTACACAGCCCAAATCTTCCCTACCTACCTAAATTAAACATATGGTCCTCGTTACTGTAGTATTGAGCTTGTCTCAATCTTTAATGTAGTTATCCTTTTGATACGCTGTGAGCCGAGATAATATTGTCCCCATTTTTATGGATAGAGACTGAAGCAGAGAGAGACTAAGTGACTTGCCCAGGGTTACACAGCCCCGGTGGAGCAGAAGATTTAACCAGAGTCCCAGGTTCGTGTCCTAGATACTGGACCATCCTCTTCCTTGTCTCATCTATCCTTCCAGGTATTGCGGAGGTTCTATTCAAGACTCATAGTTAGGGTTGAGTTCCATATATAGTGACCCGAATAATCTCCATAATTCTCTTCCTCATTTGGTCACTTACTATTAGAGCTGGTTAAGAACTTTTTTATATTTTTTTCTTGGTGGAAAGTATTGATTTTTTTTTTTTTTTAACACAAAACTTTTCTTGGAAATGTATTGGTTTCAACAAAACAATTGGAAGGGGGTGGGAGGGAGACACAGAAATACCCCACAATAGCCAGTAGCCCAGTGAATGATTGACTTGAACCTGAGTCTTCCACTTCTCAGATGAGTGCCATAACCACAGGCTATAGAGTCGGTCTACTTTTGTAGTTGTTCCACTTTGTATGAATAGTTAAATATTCATTGGGCAAAGCAAGATTTTTATAATTGGTGATTAGGCAGAACAGGACTTGAACCAGCGTCTCCCACATCCCTGTCAATGCTGTAGTCATTGGGCTGATGATTGTTCTGGGGTGCCTCTTTTTTTTTTTTTTTTTTTCTAAAATTTTTGAAAGGTCTGTTTTTGTTCCACATCAGAATGAAAATAAATGTCAAAATCTCAATATTTTGCAAAATGGAATTCCTGCTTTACATCCAGGTCTATTTAACAGTGTCATGTGAGACTTATACCTACCTACATCCCCTTCTGGAAGCATGCAAAACCTGTACTATAAGATAGCTAACATATGCAACTCAGGTGACCAGATACCACAGTGATGACATTTCAGGCAGGGGTACAGATACAGTTGATGCATATTTTATAATAAGAACAAGTCACTGTAATCAAAAAGGAAACAATTGCAGCTGAAAGAAACTTCTGGGGGGGAGAGTCTCTGCCTGTGCACAGAAATGTGGAATTTCCCAAACAAATCTCAGGAACTCTAACTTAATTAGCAAGATTGCTGTCCTTTGAATCTCACTAATGTGGCAAGTTCTCCACAGGCTTTATTTAAAAAGAAATGAGGACATGTTTTTCTGATAGCATACTTTTTTGAAAACCCTTTTTAAAATAACTGACGTTTCAGTAGACACATTTTATTTAAAACATTAATGTGGGTTGTAAAAATCCTATCCCTTTTGCAGAATAAAGGACTGGCTCATCGGTGTGTCCCCTTTGAGAGAATGTTAGGGAAGCTGTAAATCTTAAGTAATATAGTTGCAGTGACTTAGCATGGTCAGGAGTATAAGAGTGAAGACCATCTTCATGGAAGCATAGTATTTAGCAGAAACTTTTACGTCAGGGGTTCTCAAACTGGGGGTCGGGACCCCTCAGGGGGTCACGAGGTTATTACATGGGGGGTCGCGAGCCGTCAACCTCCACCCCAAACCCCGCTTTGCATCCAGCATTTACAATGGTGTTAAATATATAAAAAAGTGTTTTTAATTTATAAGGGGGGTTGCACTCAAGGGCTTGCCATGTGAAAGGGGTCACCAGTAAAAAAAGTTTGAGAGCCACTGTTTTACCTGATCTAAATGCAATGTTTTTACCTGTTGCTCCAAACTTATGAGCCCCCCTTAATATGTGGTGGCTTTACCTGGTTGACTGTAGATCTTAATCCTGCACCCCTGGTGTATTGCATTTATAAAATGCCCACTTCTGCTGCTTTTATTTTTCTTTTATTCTTTAATTCTGTTGGAAAGACAAAATGAAGAATTTTAAGTAGAGGGGTAATCCAACCAGTTTTTGACCTTTGAGAATTGGATTCCCTCATGGTTTGGAATTGTTGTCAAGCAGTTGGAGTGCTCCACTTCTGCTCTTCTCTTCTTCTAGCTAAAACCTGCATGCACATTAAAGCAAAACAAACTCCCTAAACAAGCTGAGACAACTTTAGTAGTGTTAGAACTACTGTGGCTATTTTTTTTAAGGGGCCTGTGATGACATTGAGAGTTTCTCTTGTTGGAGGAGTTATGGAACTCAGGCTGTTGTGTAATATGATATTTTACTCTAGTAGACATATTTCAGCCCTACTTAGCCAAAAGGCTTGATTTAAAGGAAATTAAAAAAAAGACATTAATGTAGTCTCCCAAATTAATACAGTGCACTCCCAACCAGTCACGGGATCCACTGAAGCTGTAGCAATGTATTTAAATTAGAAAGCAAATTACACTTTAACTTCATATAGACAGGCAGTTTGGCATTGAAAGGTTGGTTGGAGCTTCAGAGCTGTTAATCTGAAAAAGTAAGTTTCACCATTAGTGTTGTCTTGGTTTATATGATATGACTTTAGTCTTATCTTTTTGTATGCAGAGGTTTCTTTTAATCTGTACTACCAGTAATCTAGAGCACCTTTTAAAATTTATACAGTTTGCTGAAAAGTATTGCTGCAGTTAGCTTTTGAGTTGATGGTTTAATAGCCTTTTAATAATTACAAAGAAGTTAAATACTGAACAGCTGAGTGATTCCAGTGTCTCTCATTCTGATGGCACTTGTTGGTTCTCACTAGCTATGTTGTTTCCTTTCACAAGTTTCCTGTGAGAGGATTAGCCTGTGTTTTCTAGTTCACATTTCTTTTCTGAAGATAAATGCACCCAAGGATCTAGATGTTCTAAACTTAATTTTGTGCCCCCCTAAATAGATACATGTTATTTACTTGGCGGGCTAGAATAATTCCTTTATCCTTTGTATATAACAATCAGAAACTTTATTAAAAATAGCTGAATATATCTCAGTGGATAAGCCACTTGCCAGTAATAACTTCTACTGAAAAAAGTAATCTGAAAAGCCAGAATTCAAGTTAGTATTTGTTTTGTTTTTCTTTAAGGGTGTGAGTTAGGATTGATATTTTATTTAGTATTTGCTGCATAGCATTTTATGTAAGGTAATACATAATGCTGAATATTAAACCTTTGCTGAATGTAAGTAATTCTACAGAATATTAAAAAGCTTGTGACTCATTTTGTCATAATTTTGACTTTTTGTAGGTCAATAACACAAAGTTTGTGCTCTTGTTTAAAACTACTGGATTGTGGCTTGCAGTCCATGGGTTTATTTGAGGATTTGTTTGAGGAATGGTGGTTATCGTTCACAAGTGAATAATCCAGCATTGTAGTCTCCAACAATGTCAGACTGTAAAACCAGATTTATAAACTTGAATATTTCTTTGGACTAAAAAGTTGGTATACAGAGTTAAAACTAAAAGGAAATTTCTCTAGTAAACGCTTGACAAGAGAGGTGGAATTTGAGGATGATAGAAAATGTTTGTTTGCAACATTTTAGTCTTTAAAATTGCAATCATGTATCTAATATGGATTGATCTGATAGCTTATCTGGAAAATATTAGAACTAAATTTTATTTTAAAAGTGCACACTGCAGGTGAGTCAAGTTTTGGCGAGCCAAAAGCTTGTTTTTATGAAGTCTAAGTAGTCAGCCACATTGACAGAGTTCAGTAGGTGAAACTGTGGTTTAGTAGCAACAACCTTGGGATGTGACATATTCTAGTATACTTCATTGGGCCCAATAGAGTGAGTTTTAAAGATAGATAAAGAAAGAGAGACTGGACAGAAAAAACTAATACTGTATTGGAGAGACAAAACATATAACAGGAAACTGCTAATTAAGGTAACTTTTGACTACCTGCCATTAAATTCAGTAATTTATGGTATATGAGTTGACAGGAATGCAAAAGTATGGATATGCAGGATGTGTGGAAAGTATGCTGAACAAACAGCAGAATAGATTTTGGGGGGAAAATACATCTAGGCGTTGACCAAAGTTTTCATGCCTGCTTGCCTAAAGTTGAGCTCTTATGGGAGCCTACAAGTGTTTGGCATGCCTGTAAATCTGGCCACTAAAATGTAGGTGCCTAAATATGGATCCAGGAGCTTAATTTTAGGTAACCAGGCTTGAAGTTTTGGCCACACCTTACTGTTGATATCAGAGTGCCTTATAGAACATCCACAGATTAATAACAAGCTCACTAACCCATTGATTGCAATGATGACTTGCATACAAAAATGTTGTCTAATAAAAGTCTTTCATGGAGAAAGTAATATGTACATCTGTATTATTTAAAACCTCTAAAACTAGTAGTTGTTTGGTTCAGGTATCGTATATGGGATACAAAGCCTTTACGTTCCAGTCGAGATTGATAGTAACACCTGATGCCTTCAACAGCCCCTCCAGAACAGGGTAGCATGGAGAAGCTTCTGCTTATACTGAATTGTACTTCTGTTGTGGATAAACAGTGCTCGCTCTCCAGAGTTGTCATTATGGCAATTTTCATGAACACAAAATTTACTTAAAAGTAAAATAATAAAATAAAAAGACTGATAAGTCTGGTAAATCTCAAGTGGCGGAGTGCACAAGAGAGAAGTTGTACAATGTGTATGTGCACATGCACAGCTCCAGGTAGCATGTTGACTTCCCCTCTAAGGTTTCTCACTTAAGACTTTTTGTGTACAGTTCAGTAGCAAGCTGTTTTTAAAAGTGTTTTGGAAGTATCCAGAACCTTCAGGTAGTAGCATAGGGATCTGCAGTCTTGAGGAAGTGGAGTGTGTGCATGTTGTTAGGAAGAGGGGGCAGAACTGACTAGCACCTGATTAACCAGCGGTCAAATTAAGAGAGATTTGTTTAATGTGAAAAAATCATCTAACTCTGATAAAGAAGATATATAAAATAAAAAAAACTAGGAAGAGACTGAAGTTAGCCTAAACCTCAACTTTTGCTCTGAACAGCATCTTGAGTACATTTAAAAAATAAAAAATAAAAAAAATACTACCGCTTTTTTCTGGGTTGCATCTTGCTAACCAGATTTCAGATTTAGTTTGCATCAGATTTCACTAATTCAAGAATTAAACTTCTCCTAAAAATCACATGCAACAGTGAAGGAAGAGATGTATTGGTAAACATTCTATTCTTTCTCTTGGTATTTTAGATAGGCCAAAAAGAGTAGATAAAATTTAAAATCTGGCTTGTATTTAGCTGTGTAATCTAATGTATTGTCTGAATTTTCATATCCAGAAACAAAAAATATTAGTTTACTAACATGTTTCTCATAATATTTATATTTAACATTTTCCTGAGTGATGTGTGCGCCACATGAGGGTGGAGATGTTGTGATAATTACTAGTTTTTTGAATTGCATGGTAATTACTATATCAAAATGAATAATTGGCCTCACCCTTTTCACCAGGTTTTTCCAGTTTTTAAATTAATACATTGCATGTTGAAGCAGGGCATATCCTTTTATTTTTGTGTTTCTTAAGTTTCAACTCTTAGGCCAAATTTAGTGTTTGTTAGTGAGGGGGAAAAGTTTAACTACAGGACATCTACATTGCTAATTTTATAAATTAAATGTGTTTAGTATGTTGGCTTACTGTACTTTTAGTTGGTTGAGAAGCTGAAAAAGGATTATTTGTTACGGGTGGGGTAGTGTTTTATTTAAACTAGTTTCATTTTCTTCCAAATTGTTTCTATTAAATCTACACAATATTACTCCTATTTTTCCTTTTCTTTTTACGTACCAGCTGTTTAAAATGATCTGTTCACAGACCAGTTTCCTTCTCTGTGGCATCTATAATTCTTTGTTCCCAATTTTTAAAAATCCTGTGGACCTCAATTCATCCACTAGAAATGGTAGTACCTCACAAAGTTTGAGAATTACTCTATTTGCCAAGCTAGAATTATCTAGATAATTTGAATAATGGCAAGTATAACAATTTTCAAAATTACTTTAAGGAAATATAGTTATGGAATCTCAAATTATTTTTCAAAATATTCTAGTACACACAGAATTTATACTTGATTTTAACTTCTTGATAAATCTAAGACCTGTTCATAATCTTTCCTTCTTAAACGCTAAATTAGCTCATTGACAAACTACAGTTTCTTAAACTGTGTGGCAGACATTTCCAAGCAAGAGTCAGGAAGGCACTGTGCGCAATGTCTGACATAAGTGTTATGCACAGCTTCTATTTTAAATTAATCCCCAGTCAATCAGCACAATGTACCGAAATTTACAAAGCAGTTTGTTAAATGAATAAGCCGGTGTGTTTTTGTAGTCTGACCTGGTTCAAAATTGCAGTTGTCAATCCAACAGGAAACCCAACTTTCATTTTTGCTTGCTTTATAATATTAATCAGATTAGCAATGAATGTATTTCTGTTGGAATTGTGTTGTAATGCTATTCTAATTTACTCCTGTCTCTCTAACATTGCTGCTGATGTTTAATCTTTTTTCCCTCCCAGCTGAATGGTCTTAAAATGGTGGATGAGCCCATGGAAGAAGGAGAACCATACTCTTACAATGTAAGTACATTTTGACGAATATAGTATTGGATGCTTATTGCTTGCATAGAGCCGGGGGGAAGTCCTTTTAAAAAATTTACCTACTGTAGGAATTGTGCACCGTGGTTTTAGCCACAAAGCAAGCAGTATAAACAATTGGAGATGATTGAATGAGGCTGCCTTCCAGTTGGAGGCCAGGTCAAAACCCAGCCCCTCTCCTAATCTTTCATTTCTGTGGGATGATCTCAACTGTTGATTTTACAGTAGATACATAATAGAGCAAAGAGATTAATTCTGGTTTTCTTATTCCAAAGAAAAAAGCAGGCCTGCACCCCATTCTTGACTTTTGAAAGCTGACTAAGCATCTCAGGAAGATGATGTTTCATGTTCATTTTTTTCTGGAAAATGTTATCCCTTCTCCAGATTAGTAGATTGGATTATGGCCCTCAGTTTCAGCATAACTTCTTCCAGGCATTCTCCTGATCAAGCCGTGAAAGTATACATCTTGCTCCCAAATATTAATCAGAAGTATGCCTAGGATGTGTATCAGATTTAAACTGGGCAACAACCATTTCCATTTTATGATGTTATATCTTGTGCTGCCTGCATTCCACAAAGTTGTTCACTTAATATCTGGTGATGGTGACTGATCATCCTTATCCTCATAAGTAACACATAACCTTGCCAAGACGACTGGCTCATAAAATCTCCATTTAAGTCGAGGTATAATGCTCCCTTTTCAATTCTTTGGGGTTGAAGGAGAAGGTAGAAGAGTCCTGTACTGAGCTTGACTCTGCTGTTGATATTTATAGGTGCAATTCTTGAAGATACCTGGAGTGAATCTTTTGGCCACAAGCCTGAAAGCTACATATCTGATGTTTTATTTCAAAGAGAGCATCTGAAGTTTGATAGATGTTTTTCTTATTGGGGACAGAGCTCATTTTCAATTATTTCTCTACACCTCATTGCTTCTCAAGGTTCTGAGGAAGATTCTCAGCTCTTTCTGTAAAATGGGCTCCTTAAAGTTGGGTGCCCAAAAATTGACAGTCTATCACTTAAAAAAATCATGGCCTGTTTCTTTTTATTGGGCTGTTTGGATCCTGGGCTGCTAGCTAGGTATTCTTAAATATTCTGTGAATCTTCCTAGACCCGCTTAATTTAAATATTTTGATTGATCTAGCCCATGTTATTGAGTCAATTTAGTTTGATTTGAAAGGGAGAAAACTTGTCAAGCTTCAGGGCATGAGCTACTCCCTGGCAGGGATTAGGAAAGAACTTTGTCTTGCTCTGTACTACATTAGACGAGAGATTAGATGCTTTTATGAAGTGGTTTTCAATGCCCTCTGAAGCATCAGATGCTAGAACAGGGATACTGAACTTGTGTGGATTGTTTGAGAAACAAAGTGGGTGACCTTTTATTGGACCAGATTCTGTTTCTGACATTGTTTGGTCAGTTATGGCAGATCTTGTGTTGGGTGACAGAGCTTAATGTATTACTATTTTGACTTGGAAAACTTCAGTCACCCTTTTCACTGTAGTTGTTTTGGTAGTTTGGCTGTACATCTTCTGAAGTGTCTACCAGTCCCATAAGATAAATACTAAGTTGTGTAACCTGCCTATTGAAAACAAAGGTATGGTCATTTTGACCTTTCTGTGAAGATGGTCTTTTTAGAAATACTGTACGAAAGACCGATCCTGTCCAATGTTTTGTCAAGTTACATCCCCAAAACATGTTGAATATTGGTACTTTCTGTGTGGAATCAATCTGAAACTAAGTAATTTTCCACAGTAAAAAGCCTAAATTTATAATGGGAAAAGTAGTTTCGCAGCAAATATGATATCCATAGCTTCTGGATGGGCCCCTGGAGAAGAGGTGTCAAATAGACCTTATATGTAATAATAGCCAGTCTGTGCGCTACTACATTACTACCAAAATATCTGAGTCTTCTTTAAGTGGTGTAGATTGTAAGCCTGGGGCAGCAACTCTTATTTTATGTTTGTACATCTTCCAGCACAATGGAGTAAACAGCCTCCAATTTGGTAGAAATCTGTTCCACATGGTAAACGGAGATGAGCAGTGGGTTGCATCAAAGCCCTTTGCTTTACCTGAACTAAAGGAATCTCTCAGAGCTTGCTTGATCTGATTGTGAGGCGCTTGGAGCCAACACCCCTCACGCTGTAACTAAATTATTGGGCAACAAGCCAGAACTGATAGTGGTATCACTGTAGGTGCTGGATTACCTCCACTTTAAGCAGTTGAAACTAACTACCTCTTATGCAAGCAAGCGAGTCAGTGAGGCTTGGCACATGCTAAGTCCTGAAATGGATGTTGTTGCCCAGGGAGCAAAGCACAAAAGCACTTAACCAGATTTGTAATTGAAGGAGACTAGACTAGAAATAAAATAGAAACGGGTTAATATATTTTCAGTGTTCAACCTGAATGAATGTAAAGAGGAATGGTGAAAAATAAATGAGCATTTAGAAATTTTCAGTTTCAATAATATCAGATTTGTTGGGGGAAAAATTGTAATCTGAGAGTGACCCTCTGGTGAAAAATATTAAAATTTAAAGCTTATGATCAGGGTCAGATTATGTGGAATTATACTTGTGGTGAAATGTATTTGCAAAGGGCAAGTTAGTGGGCACAAGCCAGAGTGTGAATCTATAGCACACTGTCTTGCTGCAAACTAACTCACCGAAGCTACTCCCAAAAGTCAAAGTGCACTATAGAACTTCTAGTGCCTGATAGGAGCATCTGCATGGCAACTAGTGTGTTGTAGATTCACACCTTGGCTTGCCATGCACTGACTGTGTAGACATGCCCATAGCAAATACACTGCAGATGTACCACACTTTGGTCGTTGCTTCACCTAATTGAAATTTATAAAAGCAGTATTGGAATTGGTTAATTTTTTTATGCACCAAAAGGTAAAACTGAGCATTATTTTTTTTTTACCTATTCATTCTTTGATGCGGGTGTTGCAGAGGTCTCTGCATGCTCAGCAAGGGTGCCAAGTTGCAACTCTCTAATAGTAGTTAACTAAATAGTATAATAAATATAAAATAAGCTGCTTAAAATAAATGTTTTACCTTTATAAAGGGTGCTTTATATCGACTTATTCTTTATTTTAATTGACATTAGCATGAAAAACAAATTTTTCTCCTGAGTTCCCATTTAATAACTGTCAGTTTCCACAGCAACCAATTGTGATGTCAGAGGATAATGATTCAAGGTGGGTGATAAACATAAGAGCAGATGAACTCTTAAGAAATTTGTTTTCATGGAAGTATTAAGGAACAAAAATGAAGACCGTGATGTTGAAATAGAAAGGCTTCTAAGTAAAATGTTTCTCTGTCTTAATGTGAAGCATCAACAGCTATTTAAGATTTCATTAGGCAGTTAAATGTATAACTAAGAAAATTCTTGCTGTCACCAGGCAACTTGAATGCTGCTAGTATTTCTTTCCTGCCTTTTGTTTAAAGTAAAACTTACACTACGTCTGCACTAGCACTTTTGTCGGTATAACTTATGTTGCTCAGAGGTGTGAAAAAAATACCCTTCTGAGCAACATAAGTTACACTGACAGAAGTGCTGGTGTGGACAGTGTTATGTCGGTGGGAGGTGCTTTCCTACTGACATAGCTACCACCGTTCATTGGGGGTGGTTTAATTATGTAGATGGGAGAGGTGTCTCCTGTCAGCATAGAGTGGCTACATGAGTGATCTTACAGCGACACAGCTGCATTGGTACAGCTGTGCTTCTGTTAGCTTGCTAATGTAGACATAGCCTTAAATTCCTAATATGCGTAGAATGAAAACCAATTGGAAAGGCGTTTTTGGTTCTTGTATTGGATGGACTGAGGCTTGGATTTATTGTCTACATTAGGGATTTTTGCACCAGTGTGGTTCACCTGCTGTTTCCTTGTGCTGATAGAGAGAACCAGACTTGTTTAAAATGAAGTAGCTTTACCACTGCTCCCACCAGAATACACTGAGGGGTGGTATGGAAGTGGAGGCTACGGAAATGTAGTAAGTTGTGCTGTGCTTCCTTCGCTTACCACAGGGGTGGGCAAACTTTTTGGCCCGAGGGTCACATCTGGGAATAGAAATTGTATGGAGGGCCATAATGCTCACAAAATTGGGGTTGGGGTGCGGGAGGTGGTGAGAGCACTGGTTGGGGGTGTGCAGGCTCTGGGGTGGGGCCAGAAATGAGGAGTTCAGGGTGTGGGAGGGGACTGGGGAGTGGGGTGCGGGGGAGGGGGTGAGGGCTCTGTGGTGGGGCTGGGGGTGAGGAGTTTGGGGTGTAAAAGAGTGCTCTGGGCTGGGATTGAGGGATTTGGAGGCCGGGAGGGGGCTGGGGCGCGGAGAGAGGCTCAGGGGTGTGGGCTCAGGGCAGCGCTTACCTCAAGCAGCTCCTGGAAGCAGCGGCATGTCCCTTCTCTGCCTCCTACACGGAGGCATGGCCAGGTGGCGCTGCACACTGCTCCTCCGCAGGCACCGCCCCTGCAGCTCCCATTGGCTGCAGTTCCTGGCCAATGGGAGCTGTAGGGGCGGCGCTATGGGCGGGAGCAGCGTGCAGAACGGAAGCCCCTGGCTGCCCCTATTTGTAGGAGCCGGAGGGGGGGCCATGCTGCTGCTTCCGGGAGCTGTGTGGGGCAGCCCCTGACCCTACTCCCCGGCTGGAGCACCGGAGTTGGGCAAGACCCAGACCCTGCTCCCCAGCGGGAGCTCGAGGGCCGAATTAAAATGACTGGCTGGCTGGATCTGACCTGCGGATTGTAGTTTGCCCACCCCTGGCTTAATAGGTGGAAAGAAATGGAAAAGAAAGGAATTGAGCACTTGTTCTTCTATCTGAAAGTTTCTCCTATTACAGTGCCCTCAGACTTTGTGGATTAATATTTGCTATGCTGAAATGCTAATCAGTAGAGCTGACTGGAGCACAACAGTTCTGTTTCGTGGTAGCTTTTGAGGTTTAAAAATTTGTTCTCATTCTGCTTTGGAATGAAAACAGAACTTTTCAAAGTTTTTTGAGAAAAACAGCTTTCTCAGAAGAAAGGCAGAAGGTATGTCAGTGTTGCTCTGTGGCCTGGTGGTTAGGGTTCTGGTTTGGGATGTGGGAGACCCATGTTCAAATCTCTGCTCTGCCTGCTTCAGAGGAAAGTTTTTCATCCAAAGTCACTCCAAGTCGAGCAGAGCAGGGACTTGAAACCAGGGTCTTTCATATCTCAGGCCTGTACTCGAGCAATTCAGCTAAAGCAGTGGTTCTCAAACTTTTGTACTGGTGACCCCTTTCACACTGCAAATCTCTGTGTGCGCCCCCCCCTTATAAATTAAAAACACTTTTAAAAATATATTTAACACCATTTTAAATGCTGGATGCACAGCGGAGTTTGGGGTGGAGGCTGACAGCTTGCGACCCCCCCATATAATAACCTCACGACCCCCTGAGGGGTCCCAACCCCCAGTTTGAGAACCCCTGAGCTAAACTGTTTTTCTCTCTCTGCCTCAGACTCAGAAACCTTTCCAACTAAAATTTTGTGCAAACATCTCTGCTAAACCTTTTGGTTTTGGTGAAACAGCATATTTTGCAGAAATGGTATGTTTCCTGATGCATAACTGGACTGTCCCCATCCTCCTCCACACTTTGGTTCTGGGTATCTAGCTTGCAAAATTCTCAATTGTGCAGTGTATGGATCTTTGTACTCTAGTGTTTTTAGCCGAATACAAGTATTTATAGATGTACAATTACCTCTTACTAATCTTACTGTGTGCAAATCACTCTATTTACTCCTATAATCCCTCTGCTTTGACTTGTTCCTGCACTCAAATTTTCAAGCTGTTTGCCAGCATTATGAAGATGCCACCTCAGCTGTTCATAAGCTTCAGTAGCAGTGACCACTCCCAGCACTTCCACAAAAGGGGAGATAGGTGCTGTCCTACAACTGAGAGGGGATGGTGATGATTCTTTTAAAAAAGATCTTTTGATTTATTTTTTTCTTTTCATCCCTCTTTCTCTTCTGTTCTTATTCTCTATAAGCTGGGAAGATTCATGTGCCTAGACAATTTCAGTAGATTGGTGACTTACATTGGGAAGAGATCTTTCAAATCAGTTATGAGGCATTTAATAAAATGAAATATGTATCACAGTTATTCTGAGTATGAAACCATGCAGACCTTTAGGGAGGGAATGGTGAAGGGAGGAAAATGAAGGCATCCAGTCTTGGTTTCAAGACATCAAGAGATGGACAATCTACCACTTCCTTTGTTAGTTTAACCTTTGCAGCATCCTTACTGAACCATTCCCAGTGGTTGTTGCCAGCTCCAGAAGAAGCAGAGTTAAGCTACATTCCAGGGCTGGCGTGTACCTTAACTTTGTATTTTCTACCTTTCAGAAGTTTAAGTTTAGCCATTCTTCTCATTCTGGAAGGGCACGAGAAACCAGTAGGAGACCGTATCTCTGTGTTAATGAAGTCTCTGGGCATTTAATATAGTTAAAGGAGAAATGATCTTGTCACAAAAGAGAGAGTTAACATTACAATTGTAGCTTCTTGCGTCAAAGGAAAAAATTAACCTGTTCGCCTGGGCATAAAGCTTCATGAGTTAACTCCTAACCTTGGGATTTGACTTTGATACTTCCCCCAGAAGCATGCACACAGTTTTCCTTACTCCTGCCTGTTAATTTGAGTAGAAGGACCTACTAGCTTTGAATATGGCTATCAGGGTTCCAAACAAAACAACATCTTATTGTCGCTTTTGACAAAGGAGAGGCTTTTGGGGGGATGCCTTGAATCAAGACCTTAAGGAGAAAGACTGTCTATTTACAGGAAGCACTGCTTTTCCTGCTTACAATCAGGATCAGCAGAGCTTCCACAGATCATCTGAGAGTTTCCATATCTGTTCTTGCCTCAAGAGACTCTTTAGATCTGACCTTGGAAGCTTTGATGCATGATATTAGGCAGTAGCTCTCCCATTCCTCAAACTGGCCATGGAAAAATTTTGATGCCAGAAAGCCAATCCTCCCACAAAGGGCAGGGCTGGCTTTCCCCTTCCCGTCACCCCCATATCTGAGGTGCAATACCATAGTGTATGTATTGAGTTTTAGCTATCTTCCCTCAAGACATAGCTTCTGAGCATGGGAAGGAACTAATATGGAGGAAGTGGGTAGCAATTGGGCGCTTCCAGGACTTGAAAGCAGTGAGCCCAATGCCAGTTCAGGCAAGATTCTCTGGAGTCTATTCACTTCTGCTTGCAGTGCTCAAGAAATGTCAGCATTTTTCTCATCAGATTTGATCTCTTCCACCTTCAAATATTTCAAGGCTCAAATGACCTTTTCTATTATTGTGGTAGACCCAAGCACTTAACTTCATTTGAAGGATGCTTATTTGATATTCTAACTGTGTGGCTCACCAGACGTTTCTCTCATTCACCTTGGGTTAAATACATCTCCAATACATCATCTCATTTGGTTTCACCTTGGCTCCCAGGTTTTTCTTAATAGTAGCTGCTGTCGTGCTGCACCACAGATTTTCATACTGTCATCTGCTCTGCTTATGAGAGAAGGTGCCATCCCTGAAAGAAGCAACTAGAGTAGTTGAAGACCTGGTGAATCTCCTACCCTACCTCAGATTTGTACTCAACTTTGAAAAGAGTGAACTGATCACAGCAAAGACTGATCTTTCTGTGAACTGTTTTACATATCACAGGGGTGACTTTTCCATTGGATGAAGAATTCTTAAGCTTAGTTAGACTATTCATATACGGTTGACTGTCACCAAATGACGCACATCCTTCTGTTGTTCAGGTCAATAACCTCATTTGTTGTTTGTTCCGGACTCTTGCTTTTATTCTCAGTTAACTAAAAAAGATGAAGGAATCGCCAGTAAATTTTAATTAACAATATTTTGGCCAAGGCCAAGCATAAATTTCAGCCCCAGATGATGATTTTTGAGAAAGCTAAAAGGAACTGAAGCCAGGGATTTAGAATGGAAGTGCCACCTCAGCCTTAGCTAGAGTATCTCTATTGTGATGCTGTAATTCCTTTCATCTTGGGAAACTTGTAATGGTTACAATCTATCATCTACTTATATTGATCATCTACTTATATCATCTACTTATATAAGAATATTGTCTTAGTGGAAGGGAATTTGGTGAAGAAACAGACTTCAGGTTCAGGATTCCTAAAGGAGAATATATATAAACAGTAAGGAAAATGACTTTTTAAATAATAAATATAACATTAGTGCCCTTTCAATAAGTATCTACAAAATGCAGGAGGTAGTTGTATATACATATTGTAAGAGATAACTATTTCAATACTTTTCAGTGTTGTGTTGATTTCCTCCCTCTCCCCCTTCCCCCCGCCTCATTTTTTTTAACAGGATGAAGGAAATGTGAAAGAAATTCCTATTACCCACCATGTGAAAGAAGGGTGTGAGAAAGCAGATCCCGCACAGTTTGAATTACTTAAGGTTCTTGGTCAGGGATCATTTGGAAAGGTAAGATACAAACTTCCTTTTTATACTTCTAATAGACAGCTACTTAGTCCTACTTGTTAACATTAATTAACTTCTCCATTAAAGTTGGTTTTATAGCTTCTGAATCCTCCTGACTGCTGTCAAAAGTACATCTTTTTTTCTGTAGAATTTAGTGTCACTGGATACTGATGGATTCTTGAGGCCTTTGTACATTACAATTCTGCCTATGAAGCAGGACATGAATTTCTCCCTTTGATCACCATATTGTTTATCCTGCAGTCCTCATGCAGGCAAAACTCCCATTAAAGTCAAGGGTAATTTTCCTGTAAGTAACGGACTGCAGGGTTGGGTGCAGAATAATACAAAAACATTCTTAATCTTGATGAAACAGGTTACCGTCAGCAGTTTGAGACTGAGTTAGAGAAGGCCGACATAGTTTTTAGAGGCCTAATAAGCCACAAACACACACCTGTGAAAATTGGCTTGTTTTTGAGGAAGTTATTTCCTGTCTTGCAAGTTCTTGTGTGGAGGTGACAGTATTAGAAAACTTAAACCTTGTGCCCAGTAGCCCTTTATTAACCTGAACTTGCTTGTCCTTTAGACATTCTTTACCTTTTTTGTTGCTATAACTAAGTCTAACTAAGACCAGTGTTTTCCCTCCATTCTTCCTGTTATCCATGCTGAGATCACTTGTCAGTTTCTTGCAGAAGAGATGTACAGTGGGGTTCATTTACTTAGCCATGTCACATGAGGAGGATAAAACTCTTGTGGAAGGGTATATAGTATCTCTTGATATTTGTGGTAAGTTTCCTTTATCCTCTTCCACAGTTACTGTCTCTAAATGTGGAGTACATATTTTCTCACAAGTGAGAGATGGGAAAGGTCTTTTATCTACTCAATCTCCCTGCTAATGTAGGATTATTCCCTGTTGTGCACTTACTAGTGCTTTGTCCAGTCTAGCTTTAATTGACCTGTGCATTGAGACTTTCCTTGGGAGACTATTTCACAGCCTAATAGATCCGTCAAGAAGCTTCCTATGAAGTTCAACATAAATGATCCCTTCTTACTTTTATTCCATAACTCCTAATTATACCCTTTGTATGATTGTAAAAACACCCGTTATATATGTTTGACCTGCCATATGTACCCCCTGAATTGTTGTTTATCCAACTTTTTTCTCTTAAGTCCGTCTTTCCCGCCTTTTAAATGTTTTTTATTCAATGTATGTGATACCCACCTGCCTATATGGGGCTTAGAGGAAGGTAATGACATTAAACAGTAGGTTGAAAAAGCGGGTTTTGATTAGAGTTTAGAAATAACTATTAATAGAATACAGCATGGACCAGAGAAACATGTTTCAGCCTTAAATGGGGATGCTATGGGGGGTTGTCATGTTGACTTTAGTCCTTTGCCGGGACATGTCCTTAACTGCTTGTTAGGTATTACATCAGTATACATGAGCTGTCATCTGGTTGGATGTTGTGTGGTCTTAACTTTTTACTATATGCAATATTTAAACCAGGAGTGTGGCCAAAGTTCTAAATTGACTCTGTTAGAACAATACCATGAAACATTTCACTGCTGAAAAGATTTTTGTTGCAGACGCCCCTTGACCAAAAATGTGAATTTGTCCACATTGCAGTATCTGAGCATCTGCACCCCATGCACTTGAGTTCGGATTCATTTGGCCAGCAGTGTTTGTTTGGGGTCGTGCCTGCCCCCTGAGTGTCATTGTGCCTTCCATCTGAGAGCATAAAGGGTGGGGTGACTCTTAGTTCCTTGTCCCTACTGTGGATATGAGTTGGAACCAGCAGTGAGTTTCTCCCTCATTTTGATCTATCCATTGCATTGTAAATAGAGAGGATTCGTTGAGCTATTTTTTTACTTGTTTCCTTTCTTACTATAAGAAGCAGCCCTTTTCTTTGCCTGTGAGACTTCTTGGTACTGGGATCCCGTCATTATGACAATGCTCATCTTCAGGCTTTAAAAATAACTTTCTGATGGACGTATGAGGTGCTTATTGTGACATGGTGAGGGGTACATACAAGACAGAAGTGCCATTTGTAAATCATTCTCAGAGAACTCAAAAGTCGAAAGAGTCTTGCTTAGAATTGTTTCGTCTTGATAGGTCATTGTGCTCCTCTTCAGATCCTGAAGCGGCTGGGGGTGAAAATCTTGACTGTTCCTCCTCAAAGTGCTCCCACTGGCTCTTAGGCTTACATATCTGAGACAGGCACTTGTAAAGAATCATCCTCCACAGCTGCTAAAACCTCAGAGGTTAGGGGGAGGAAGGAGGACTGAATCTCTAAGGGGAAGAGATCTAGACCTCCATCACTGGGTCCTACCTTAAGAAACTAGAAATACCCTTGAATTATGTTTGAGAAGAGTAGTTCAAGGCCCAAGAAGGGACCCTGTGGTGCCCACTCAGGCATCAGTCGCAGAACACCAGGACCAACTTCTTCACCGAGTCAGAAATTACCAGGTACCAACCTCTTGCACTGAAGCCCCTGTTACTGATATCTCTGGTACCAGCACCTTACATTTGCCTACCTGCAGCACTAATGTTCTTGGTACTGAAACCTGTGTGATATTAAGGGATCTTGTGGCTAAGGTGAAGATTGTGACTTTTACTAAAAAGATCCATGACAAAATGGGAAGCCGCTGGGCAGCTGTGGGGCCGGCTCGGAGCTCAACGGTGCCCATCCACGGTGGCTCAGAGCTGGCGTGGCTCCTGCTCCCTGCATAGTCTGGGGGTGGCAGGGGTACCCCTGGGGGCTGAAGTCACAGAGGTCTTTGAAAGTCATGTAATCCGTGACTTTGTGACCTCCAGGACAAAATCGTAGCCTTACTTTATTGCCTCTTTGGTACTGGGCACTGTTTTTGGTAATGAAGGTATGGTCTGACACCCCAAGCTTAGTACTGAGCACAGCCTGTGTGTGCTCCCAGCAACTCAAGTTCCAACCCTCTTCCTCAGGCTCAGATAATAGCAATGAGGAGTCTCCAGTACATTCTCTGTGGTCTAGGTATTGAAACCCTTAAATCTCAGAGTGGGAGTCTAGGATTCATTTTTTTTTTTTTTTATCCCATTGATACTATCCCTTGGTTTCCACCCCATGTCCTCCTTCTCCCTATACTTACTGTCACGGAGTCCCCGGGCGATGCTCTGGAACTGCTCCCCACCAGGCCAGTCAGGACTTTGGGGAGCCTCCTCTCCCATGGAGCAGACCGTCTGCAGGGCAAGAAGCTCACACGGCTTCACCTCCTGGGTCTCTCCTGAGAGCATTCAGCATATGCCCCTCCGTCGCTTCCCATAGCGAGTCCGCGCAGGCGGGGTCCTGGGGAAGCCAGAGGTCCGGCACGCACCCCCACTTCGCAGTCAGACGTGACTCTCAGCCAGCCAGTAAAACAGAGGTTTATTAGATGACAGGAACACGGTCTAAAACAGAGCTTGTCGGTCCAGCGAACGGGACCCCCTCCGCCGGGTCCATACTGGGGCCCAGCGAGGCAGACACCCCCGTCTGCCCTCACTCCTAGTTCCCAGCCAGCCCAAACTGAAAACCCCTCCAGCACCTCCTTTCTGGGCTTTGTCCCTCTCCTGGGCCAGGAGGTCACCTGATCTCTTTGTTCACCTTTAGCTATTCCCTTGCAGGGGGGAAGGGCCCTGGCCATTTGTTGCCAGGGAGACAGTGTGTCAGTGATTTATGCACACTGGCCTTCATCCCCCCACCTAGAGACTTAAGAAATGCGTAGGGGAAACTGAGGCGCGCACACAGTATTCAGAGGAAACATTAAGAACAGTCCCACTTTGTCACACTTACTAGAACCTATGGCCTTATTGAGCACTATGAAGATTACAAGCCAGAAGACCAGCTTCTGCACCCCAGTCCAGTCCAGAGCTAGCCCTGGTCTACACTGGGGGGGGAATCGATCTATGTTACGCAACTTCAGCTACGTGAATAACTGAAGTCGACGCACTTAGATTGACTTACCGTGGTGTCTTCACCGCAGTGAGTTGACTGCTGCCGCTCCCCCGTCAACTCCACCTGCGCTTCTCGCGGCGGTGGAGTACAGGAGTCGACGGGAGAGCGCTCGGAGATTGATTTATCACGTCTAGACTAGACGCGATAAATCGACCTCCGCTGGATCGATCGCTCCCCGCCAATCTGGCGGGTAGTGTAGACATATCCCTAGATCCCCTTCCCCACCACCAGCTCCACTGTCAGCTCATGCTGCAGTGTTGTTGACTGTGTGGGATGATCAGGGCTCTGATGAGGACTTACAGGTGGAGGACCGTTCCATCCCAGCACCTGTCTTGTTGCCACCTTTTGATGATGGGTGGTACCTGAAATATCTACCTTACAGCCAGATGACTTCAAAATGTTCCAGGATTTGCTATGCAGAATGACAGGTACATTTGAGATTCCGGTGGAAGTTGTCCAGGGGAAGTTGCACGAGCTCTTAGACCTCCTACACACCTCCATGCCTGGACGTCTTGCAGTGCTCATCAGTGAGGGACTATTGAAGCCACCCAAGTTACTCTGACAGACGTCTACTTCTCTAGCTCTTGGTAGATTGCTGCTACCAAGTGCCTTCCTAAGCCTTTGAGCAACTTTATACGCAGTAAGTTGAAGTAATCAAGTCCTAAGGTGACAAATGCACAGACAACTGCTGCTGGGCCTGTGTAAGAAAGGAATGTGGATATATTGGCCCTCAGAAATTGATACAAGGCTTTTCTGATCACTGTCCGTAGGCCTACAGAGTGATGAGGCATCTGATAGGATTCAGTACTGATTGTTGCTTTAACCACCAAGGTTATACTTGGAGTTCTGGGAAATTCTTTTGATTTTGGGGAGTTTTTTGTTATTTGGTTGTATCCATTTTCTTCTCACCTGAGGGTCAGGTTCTGCCCTCAAGGGTATGTGGGAAGCTGGGGGGGGGGGGGGGGGGGGGGGGCGCGCGGGGGGGGGCCCGCCGGGGGGGGGGGGGGGGGGGGGGGGGGGGCGGGCCGGGCGCGGGGGGGGGTCCGGCCGGGGGAGGCGCTGTCGGGGGGGCAGAAGGGGGGGGGGGGGTGGACAGGCCAAACCTTAGTGGTGCTCCAATCCCCTGTGCCAGGTTGCAATGGCTGGAGCAGGGAGCTGGGCCCAACCCTGTGGGACAGGAGACTCGGGCTGCTGCTGTGGGATGAGTTTTTCATTTTAATTGTTTTGATATTGTGTTTTACATTTTGTGAAAAACCCCAGGCTCTAGTTGTTCTCCTTCAGTGATGGCTGGGTGAGGTCACTTTTTCAAAATGCAGAATTGAATTCTTATCCAAATAGTTTCAAGATCTTAAAACTTTATACCTGATTTAATTGAAAAATAAATATAAAGATATAGAACTGCTTTTAAAATATTATTTTTGAAGTTAAACTTACTTCTGTTGCACTCACATTCAAAGGGTAAAACTAAGAGTTAAAACTTTTTTCAGGTGTCCTCATGTGTTAGTTATAAGCACTGCATGAGAAACTTGGCAATGCAGAAAACTATTCAGAGTATACCTCATTTGACTTGGGAAAATTAAAATGGACTAGTTTCACTGGCAAATAACCATACAGTCATTAAATTGGTTGAGGAGTTAGTTCAGTGTCCTCAAATTCTTTATCCTCAAATTCCTGGCAGTTTTTAATCATATTTTGGACTCTGATGCACACATGATCAAGGATGTGCTCAGTGATGATTTAAGGATGAAGTTTCAGTGGGTGAATGAACAGTTAGTTCAGTGATGGGACCTGTTGTAGAGTGGGAAGTGAAGCAGTAAGAGGCATGGATGGGGGTGAGAAGCTCTTACTCTGCATCTGTCAATGTCTGGGTTAAAATTACAGGGAAGTGTTGTTGGCCTCTGCAGCCAAAATCTCTGAGAACTTCTAAATCTTGTCTTATTGGGAACAGCCAAACCACCATGAAATCATAGATTAAAGCATTGAATAAAGCAGTCTTTCTATAAAATAAAGTAACGTATAATTTTTCTTTCTCTCTCCCTGTCCATATTGTGATGTCTTTCTTTCCTTCAGTGGTCTTTAGGTTTCATTGTTTCACTCAGATAAATGTCCTCTAATGTTCAGTACTACTTATATATCAATATTTTTCTCTATCCACTCAGTTTTCTTCTCATTAGGTCTTTCCTTTGTTTTGTGGTTCAGTGTTTTCTCTCCCCCGCTCTCTTCATCCTCGCCATCTCCATTTTCTTTCCTTCTATTTTCCTTCTTCTATTTCTTCCCCCTCTTTGTGGTGTCATCATTCTGTATGTGTGAGTACTGTCTCTCTCATGCCTCCCAAAACTGTCTCCTTCACTCTTTCTGGCAGTGGCTATAAGGAGGTAGGGAAGAACCTGGAAGAACCAGCAGGGGGAGACAGGCCTAATCTCTGCTGCTGCAGACATATTGCATGTACTCCTTCCAAGCATTCTGTGCCACCCTTCAGGTGAGGGTTCTTTGCCAGTAGACCCCATGGTAGGGAGAAGAATGGAAAATGAAGTGGGTGGTTGAGGGGCAAGTGAGAGGAGGATGTCTTTGTGAAATCAAAAGACTCTAGTTCTCCTGAATCTTTGCAATCTTTCATTTACATAATGAATAGATTATTTGATTTGCATTTGCTCATCACTACTTAGATACATGAAAGCTTTGGATGAACAGCTAAGCTATTAAGGCACCACAATAATATGGATAGGAATCAAAATGCTTATACATTGTTGGCTTTGTGAAGAAAACTTGAATGGAGCATCCAGAGCGGTTAACAGAGACTGTTGGACTCTGCAGCTAGGTCAACTTGGAGGCTTATAGGGTTTAGTGGGTGGAGGGGCAAAGTAAGGCAGTGGTTGGATGTATGTAGCTGATTAGAGCAAGGGATTTGATTTTTGTAGCCTCTGGATATTCTGATAAGTAAACAATTTTCAATGTCTAGCCAGATGAATCTCCAGCTTTTGGAAATTTCATTCGTTATTTGCAGATACTTTTCTAAGACTGAAGTGGGAGGAAGACCACCATGTTGCACTTCCCTTCTATTTGTTTTTTCTTTTTCTTTTTTTATTTAAGTATGGGGTCTTTTTTAATTTTAACCACTATGATTTTGTTGGCAATTGTGTAGATGTATTGCCTACATTAGTCTAATAGCGAAAAATTATCAAAATACTGCAGTAGTGTTCTCTGACTTCCAACAACAGCAAGGGCTAGTGTGGAAGTCATTTTTTTTTTTTTAAAGAAAAAGATTGTTTCGGGTCTAAAATGCAGACATTTCATATGAATTTAAAAAAAAATTCCTTGTGCTGTTCAGAGGCAGACACTTGTATTTACTGGTAAACAGCTATAGCCGGAGGAAAGAATACCAAACCTCTCATTAGGCATATGTAGATATATAGCGAGAGAAACCACATCTTTTTTTCAACCCATGAAATATGTTTTACTTTGTTTTTATGCTTTTTATTGCACTGTAGTTATCTGAAGTGATTTGAAACAAAGAATATTAAGTAAAAACATCCTAATTAAATGTTTGGTGGTGTTACATTTCTAATGATAAATTGGGTTTGGTGTTTTCTTTTACTACGAAACCTACTTTATCCTGTCCCATTCCGTGCGGAAAATGAAATATCAGATGTCTGGGACAGTAAATGAACACTACAAAATTGGAAATGCAGAAATTAAAAATTAAAGTAGCTAGCCACATTTTAGGATTAACAATTTAATTCCTTTGCAAACAATTTTTTTCTTCAAATCTGGTTTAAAGTCCATGTCCTTCTGTTCTGGTGTTAAAAAAACCAAAAGCCCTAGAATGGAATCATAGAATATCAGGGTTGGAAGGACCCTCAGGAGGTCATCTAGTCCAACCCCCTGCTCAAAGCAGGACCAATCCCCAGACAGACTTTTGCCCCATATCCCTAAATGGCCCCCTCAAGGATTGAACTCACAACCCTGGATTTAGCAGGCCAATGCTCAAACCACTGAGCTATCTCTACCCCTTTAAAAAAACCTGATCCAGTTCTGTCTTTATTTCGAAGACAAACATATCCCTTCACGAATCAGTCTGCCCATTGCTAAACCATCACATGCACAGTAATAAACCTGTGCCTGTGGTAGAGTGAGGGGAAAAGTGTAATATATCACTTTTAGACCTTCTGAAAGCTTGCTGTGAGTGAATAATTGGCAAAAATATTAATGTTATGAAAACTTTCTGCTTTAAATAAATGTGTGGTAAGGTGTTACACTGTTGCTAACATTAAAATATTTGTAAATATCTGCCTTCTATCTGATGTACTATCTGTAGCTCACAAATTCCGTTTTTATTAGCAACTAATACATTGTCACCGTCTTAGTTCAGATTTTTTTAATCCACTGAGGTTTGACATGCTGCCCTTGCTACTTTTGGCTTCTCAAAGAGTACCGGTAATTTAAGAATGGAAACAGGGCACTATGTCAGTCACTGGGCAAAAATTTAAAAGGTAACAATCCTTCATCTGGATAGGCTTATGTTTAGAACATCTCTGACTGACTGACTGACTAAATAATCAAAAGAAGTTCAATCAATAGAAAGGGATGAAGGCCTGATCTTGGAATGGAAAATATTTTATTTAATAGATTAATTATACTTTTATTTAACCACTTATAGTTAAAACCATAAACAGAGTGGTAAATTTTTATGCTTCTAGTGTTGAAAATCTGGACAGAATATAAGAATGAAAAGACTTTTGAATCTCAGATTTTTGTTAGCATACTCTTAAACCTATGATTGGACTTTAATGTTATGATAATATAGTAAAAGTTTGCTCATTGAAACGTATTAGAAATGGTAATTCAGTAGTTATGCTAGAAGAGCTCGTAGTCATTAGATGTTTGGATAATGGAAATGCACATAATCCATAGCACGTGATTTTTCTAATCACATTTGTTACTCTGCAAGATCATACTCTCCAAATCTAAGCACACTGAGGGGCAAAATGGTAGTAAAACTTCTGGACTTCTCCTGCTCCCCCCCCACACCCACCCTCCAAGGTGGCAGGGCCTTGATCTTAAATGGTGTATTTCCCCACTCCCTTCTTCTCACACTCCAGATTCAGAGACCTTTATGTGAAGCCTCTCTCTATTTGAGATTATATAGCATTTGTAGGGAAGAAGACAGAGCTTAGGGACACCTGTTTCACATGCTGCCCTTTCCTAACACACTAGTGTAAAATATGCAGATACACGGCATGTAAGTTAATATTCATTCTGTAAGCATTAATTTAAGCTGATCTCTGTAGAAAAACTGACAAGTGCCTAGAGCACAGATCTAGCTACTTCAGGAACCTTGGGGGTTTCTACCACCTGCAATCCGGTTACTTGGGGAGGTGAGAGTGCAACTACTTTTGTTGCTCTGCATGCACAGGTGTGTGGCCTAGGGTCTAGTGCTCCTTCCTACACCCAACCAAAAGAAGATCCCATAGTCCCTTACTGGATTTAATAATTGCTTTCTCAAAAAGATGGTGTACTGTGAAAACCTGCTGATTTTCTCTTTCCCACCCCCATCATCTTAGTTTTTTTCTATGGAGGCTATGATGTGGTGCATAGTCTGTTCTCTTTTCCTCATACTAAAACAGACCATGATGTAATAACTTTTTGTTCAAACTAGATCACTGTTATATATAACAATTTTTGCAATAATTTTAAATATGAAATATTTTTTGGGCCAGGTTTTTCTTGTGAGGAAAATAATTGGTCCTGATGCTGGGCAGCTTTATGCAATGAAAGTATTGAAAAAAGCTTCTCTAAAAGGTAAGTGTGTTTTCTTTATAATGGTCTTGGAAAATACTTTTGTTGTTTCCTGTGTTGAAGTCAGAATTGTAAATATTTTTGTATTAAATAGCCCTCTGTCTTAAACAAGCTGTTCCTTCAGTGAAGTCATAATCCTTTCTTTGACATCAGTTTTTTTAAATAACCTTTTTGAGGCCATGCCTTAAGAATTATTTCAAACCTGTCCAGATGACTTCAATTTTTTTTTTCATATTAACCTTCTGTAAGTCCATTTAGCATTTTTTTTATTACAGCAAGAGAATTACAGAGAAATAGTTTTTCTGTATTTTCCATGGTTCTCATTTGGTCAAAACTGTTCATTTGTCAAGTTTTGAGTCAACCCTGCTTTATTGTGGAAAGCAAAGTAAGCCAAATTATAAGGTATTTCTGTCTTTGCAAGACACTTCACTGGACTCTACTCCACTGTGGGTTACATTTGGGCATGAAGTGTTACTGGTAGAAAATCCAAAATATGATCTTAATAGACAATACATATTCACAGGGGGCAGAATCCAGAAGTTGAAGTTAGCTGAAGTCCCTCCCCCTCCCCCAACAAAAAAAACCAACCTACCCAACCTTCCCCAATTTTTTTTACAGTTTTTGAAAAGAAACTTGCTAGATCACAAAATATAGCTGGATTTGTTGCGGAATTTAGAAAGATTAAAATATATAGAGGTAGGAGGGGAAAATGTAATATCTCAAAATAAAAAGAAATGATTTAAAGGGTAAATAAAGATTATTTTATATTTCCCTGGAAATTTAGAACTTACTATTTACTCCTTCCCATCCTACCTTCACCTTACTGAAATAGAGAATTATTTATTACTATTCTGCTTTTTTTCAGTACGAGATAGAGTTCGTACAAAGATGGAGAGAGATATATTAGTAGAAGTAAATCATCCATTTATCGTCAAACTGCACTATGGTTGGTATTTTTGTTCTGTTTCCTATATATTTTTGGCAGGATTAGCTGTTAAGGGCATTAGTCATCTCTTTCTTAATAGTTGGAGTGCATTTGCTCTAAAACCTAGCTTTCATTAAGCACGTCAAATGTAATCTTATTCTGCCTTACTTTTGTTAACAGTTATTGTAAGCAGGTACAGATAATGTGAAAACTAGGCATAGATAACTAGAAATTTCTACCTTCCATTATGTAACTAAGGACCATAAGGAAAACACATTTGCTGGAAAAAAGTGACATTAACAGATCAACATCAATCCAGCCTTCTGAAGCATTAACCTCTGCAGAGTTTAACAGAACCAGTATTCCTCCCTTGAGAGGTTTGAATATACCTCACTTATGTAAACATTCCTTTTATAATTACCGAGCATATCTCAGTTTTCACTATTATGGTCTACATCTCACTCTGTGTCAAAGTATCTGCCCAGTCCATTTTGTATTGACAGCCTGTGCATGGTGTAGAGGCATGTCATTTAGGCCTTTTGACTCTGAGTTTTCTTCTGTAAGATTTGAACACATCTTGAGGTGAATTGCAAATCTCTCAGGGAAATAGTTCTCATATGTACGTGCTTATCTGTTCCAGTGTAGTTCAGATCAGGATAGTGCTTTTCCCAAGAGGCTAAAGAGTACGTTAAAATGCATCACTAAGTTTAAAATGTAATTACTTGACTTTTAATGGGCAGTGCAAGGGGTTGGAGTAAGAGGCTTCTTGTGCTTCTCCCATTCACTGCACATATATATGAGCAAGTCACACAGAATCTGATCCCTTGTTTATTTTTCAATCTTATGCCATTGCCACGGGGTCCACTGACTGCTAGTGGCTCCTCCTCGTGGCAGTCCTAGGGATTAGCTCTGCCCTCCTCTGGCGGTGTCCCTATCAGTCATCCTTTCTCACCTTGCATGCCCGTCTTGCTCCAGGAACCACACCTCCTCTTCATGACTTGGTGCTTAATTGGTTGGTTGGGTCTGCCTGGCCTAATTCAACCTTCTCAGAGCCAGTATGAGGAATACAACACCCCATCACAGCCATATAACACTTTAATAATTTTTGAATGCATGTACTAGTATTAAGCTCCCCAAAGACTTTCTACAAATTTTGCAAAATGTCCCACAGATTTTTTCTTTTCCATTTTAAAAACCAATACTTTGCAATAATTTAGGTACAATAACATTCGTCCAATATAAAAACTGAGACTGGCACACCAGTGGGCGTGGTGGTGCGTGGATGACTTGTTTGAATTCCTAATCTCTTAATTTTTCAGATTGTTATGTTAGGTCCTAAACAACTTGTGGGCAAATTTTATTATAGTAGAACCTCATTAATTCCTATATCAATAATTAAAAACATAATTACTGTACAAATATGGTGGGTCTCCCCATGCTTAGCAAAGATGTAATAGAGCGGCAGTGCTGTAGTGAGATCTCTTGTCACGAAGACTTTGCAGTATATTAGTAATGGTTACCTTTTTCAAACTTCCCTGCACAAAGTATTAACAAAATTAATAAAACTAAATTACATTTCTCAAATAAATGAATATAGTACATCTTGGTATTCGTGTGGTGTTAATTATTCAGGTTAGTTCACAAATTTCAGTAGTTCATATGAAACTGTCATGCCTAATTGAATTACCTCAGTTCAGAAGTAACTGTGCTCTGTTACACTAAAATAAGTCGTAAAATAGTATTATAGAATGCCTGAGTATTGTCTAATTTCACCATTGTCATATAAAACTATCCATTAAGTTTTGTGATGTTTTAAAATCAGCCTTTCAGACCGAAGGAAAGCTATATTTAATATTGGATTTTCTCAGGGGAGGAGATGTATTCACACGATTATCCAAAGAGGTAAGTACCTACATTTTAACTGAATACAATAGTAAAATTTTTTTCAAAGAAGCACAGAAATTAGAGCTGGAAAATGTCATCCTTGTCTAACCCTTTACCAATATGGGGTTGTTCCTTATGTCTTTTTCTCTAATTCTTGACCCATTCGTTTTTAGGAACTCAGTTGAACAGTGTCAGATTTTTATTGCTAATTGGTCTAAAATTTCTTTTCTGTACCTCCCCATACCAAATTCTCTAATCTAAAAGTGGTCTTGTTGCACAGAGACCTAATTGAGGTAAATCAGGTTTATATAATAAAGAACAGAGGTGTGATTAGAGCTTGATGTCAGTTTAGCTGCCCCTGAGAGTCTGTTGAATCATTTTAGTGTTTAGTTTCTTGAATCTGGAATATTTTTTTCTAGGTAAAATACTTTTTTCAATTTTGGAGAAATCACAACCTTAACTGACAGCTCACTATTGTTTGTTTGGGGAGGGATGTTAATTGTGCTGCTCTGATGACATGTCTTTAAATCTGTCAGTCTGTGAATTTGCATGCGGACTATAATGATATTTGTAATATTTCAAGCTAAGAAATAATTCTGTTTTTCAAAACTTTTCTGTAAACATTCTAGGTGTTGAATTAAACTTTTGAAAATATCTTCATAATGAGAGTTTTTAGTGCTTCATAAATTTCACAAGTCAAGATTTTAAATCTGCTTCCATATGATTTCAAGACATTCCTTTTGATAATGTCTAACAGAGGACATTGTCTAAAATTGGGCAAAGTAGCTGACTGACTGACTTTGATGTGAAATAGATTGTTAGTAGTAGTTTCAAATTAGTATCCTTAATCTTTAAGAACCAATGAGCTGGATTTTCCCAGTGCATCTGTTTCCTAAAGTCAAGCTACATATTGGGGATGGGGCAGGGAACTAAGTGAGCTTACCTAGTATATGCCCTAAAATTACATTGAACTCCTTTTATTAGTTTGCAATATTGATCTCTCAGTATTTCACAACTAAACTCAACGTAAATATCCTGAGGCTGTGCTATGAAAATATTGAGAGAGTTGTCTATTTCTAGGAGTCAGCAGACCTGTTAAGAATTAATGAGGCATAAAGCAGGAAAGTGGTCAATCTCTACTTCCATTTGATCTGAGATGTCTCCCTTAAGAAATCTCAGTATAATAGGAAATGACTTCAGGTCTTGTTGTGATAGTGCAGCTAGAATTTACTGATCTTCAAAAATAGATACTTAAATGAAGGGTGCAAATCTGGCTGTAAAAATATTGGCTGGGTATCTGAAAAAGGCATAAATCTCTCTTTTGGGAGTAAAGAAATAAGCAATAATTTGGAGGTCACTTATTACTCAAGTTTATATTTGGTTTTCAACAAACTTCAGATTGTTTGTTTCTAAAGTACCACAATTTTTTTAAACATTTCATTTTGTATATTAAAAGACACCTGAGATGTTTTCTATAAAGAAAACACAATAGTTTTTAAAACAACTGTTTTCTATTGCAATACCACATGGCAATGGAAAGTGAATGACCCATGCTGATTGAGGGGTGGTGGGGGGGGGGGCGGTTCCTAGGGCCACTTGAAACCATCCCACACATGGATTATCAGGCATATCTGAAATTGTTTTTGAATGTTTAGCTGTTGATGAGATATTTAAAGTGTTAATTTTGGTCTTTAAAATTCTAATGTATGGGACTTTTTCCGCTGTAATGCAGAAAATGGCTGATATCCATCCAATAAAGCACTTTTACTGCAGCTTTCACTTCAGAAATAAAACAATGCAATTTGTTGACTTTTACCACATTTAATTTGGGGAAAAAATCATATTTAAAATGAATTTGTGCAATATTGTTAGGTTGCAAAGTAATAATTAGAATAATTGTATTTGGAGATTTGGAAACTTCCTTTGTATCTTTGGACTGTAATAGTCATTTTTGTTCATTGTACTTCCTCTTAATTCAAAAATAGGAGAGATGACTGTAGCTTTCTTTGTGGGCACTATAAAGGAACTTAAGCCTTTTATTATTGCTGTTGCATATAACATTGACATGACATAAACTACAGTAATACCTGTGTGCTGTGCAAATTAGGAATACATAAACTACAGTAATACCTGTGTGCTGTGCAAATTAGGAATATTTCTTAATCTTGAGCAGAGCTGTTCAGCAATAAGAGTGCATCTTGTATTCACAGTTCCAAATGCTGATGTATATTACTAAGCTTAATCAACACTGTTTATACAAGACTAACTAGTCCTATATAAGGAGACTAAATGAACAAAGTTTCTACATTCCTTTACACTCTCAATGATTTCAGCAAATGGAGAATAGTTCATTTTGGAATATAATTTGAGGTTTTAAAGACCTAAAAAATAAAACAAAACTATAGAATTTAAGTATATAGACCTCCAAAATGCTTGAAGTTATTACTGGTTATGTTATAGTTTCCTCAGATAATGACTGTCTGTGTAGCCGTATGGTACCAGCATGTTAAATCAAAATTGTAAAGTAATATATATGCCATAACACTAAGTGAAGAAAGGTGGTGAAAGGAAGAGCAAGTAGTGAGAGCAGAAGGGAGAACTCACTCTGTTTCTGAGGGCAAATATATTTTTCTCAATCCTTGTGAGGCCCCAGTCATGCAGGGTCAACCAGCTAGCGTACATGGTATTGTATATAGGTAAAGCAATGCTTTATCTGTACCCCACATATGTGACTGGTTGTTCCTTATTTTATCTGAATGAATCCCTCAACCTCCCTGCTTCTTGTCTAGGCACTACTAACCTCCCCTGCTGTAACATTTGGCTAGGTACGATTGAATATATGTTCAAGTCTCCTGGGTTATATGTGGCATTTAGAGCATGAATTTCTTGTCTAATAGGCCAAGTTGCACAAAGTGAGCAGAGATGATCATTTGAGAATCCCACCACCTCCTCCACCCCATCCCCTGTGATGTAGTGGAGAATCATGGCCATTGAAATAGTTCTCCCCCAGACTGATTTCTCTCTGTGCAGAGACTGTCTAAATGGTTTATATTTTGTATGCACACCTATTACAGTATTACCAAAGCATTTGAAAATGATATATCTAGAGAAAGAGAGAAAGGGAGGCTGGAGGAAGACAGACACAGAAACACACACATAAATTTGTGTGTGTGTATGTATATATGTGTATATATGTGAGAGAGCTTTTTTTTTTACAATCAGTAAGGCTACAAACTTGTTTTTAAATGAAAGCTGAGATTCTCACATAATCACCTGACTCCAGGAGCCAGGGCTTTGAGAAGAACAATAAATACCATGAGACTTAAAATCATGAGTTGGCAACACCGCTGTTGTGATTTTTGAAGGAGTTAAATACCTGAAAGTCTTAGAATATATTGAAGCAGGTCTAGAATAAGGAGAGTGAATAATCTCTGGGCTGCCAGAGAACATCTCTACTTCCGTTACACCAAAGAGAGGAGAAGGGGGTGGGGGCGAATATGTAGAGACTGTGCCCAAACATTCTTGGCTCTTTTACATGAAAAGCCATAGTGATAAGGGAGAGAGGCAGGCAAACTAAAGAAGAAAATTCCTGGATCTTGTTTTTTTCCCCATTGACAAAATACAACCATCAAAATGTAAAGATGCGCTTTTGCTGTTTAACCCAACCTTGTAGGAAAATGTTCAACCCCTCCCCTCCACCCTCCAAAAAAAGGAGCAGAAAAGGTTTGAATGCATCTCTGTTCATGTAAATGATGTGCAGATTCTGTCCACTCTTCAACCTCATTCACTTCAGTGAAGTATGAATTTAACTTTAGGAACAGGCAGTTCCTTTTTTAGAAGGAAACTTAATAATAATAAAAAAGTCTTAATAGTGTTAACAGCACTCAGTTGAAAACTATAACATTTTAAGGTTACAATTACACATCCTGTATATTTTATACTATTGTAAGCAATAGTATATCAAACTACATGTTAAACTGGAAAAACAGGAATAGGAAATGCTCTGTATAGGGCATTGTGGCTGAATGAACACTGGTAAACCAGCAAGTCAGATACAAAAGTTAACTTTCCTTTAACTATGCTACCTTACAGTTGCAATAACATTTATTTTTACTTTAAATTCTGTAAGAGCTGGATTGTGAGGAACACTATAAAATAATGTCAGGGTTAGATGTACAGAAAACTTCATAGTCGATAATTTATTCTTGCATATTACCTGTATTAAGTGAAATTGTCTCCTGAGAATTTGTGAAATGTAGTAGTTATGAGAAATATTTGAATTTAGGGAAGCAGAACAACTGTCTGTTTTTAGATTGCAGTATTAGAAACTGACAAGATCTGAAGGTAAATCTATACAGTTCTTATTAGGTTATGTTTACAGAGGAAGATGTGAAATTCTACCTCGCAGAACTGGCCCTTGCTTTGGATCATCTACACAGCTTGGGGATTGTATACAGGGATCTGAAGCCAGAAAAGTAAAGTAAAATTTATTTTATCCACTATTACACGTATTTTGTTTAATTGTTTCTTTGCATTTTCATTATACATCTCTATAATTATATAAAAATGGAGTAAAATATGTTTTTATAAGCTATATGTATTGGGTTTAATAGTTAAATATATGCATTGATTAAAATATAATGTACAGAGTTATTAAATTAAAGATTGGGAGATTGGTTCAGATCTGTCTTTAGCTACTGTGTTTAAAATGTTTTATATAAATATTCCTGTTACGTGTATTGGTGAATGTGAATTTTAATTTTCAGCATTTTGCTTGATGAAGCAGGACATATCAAGTTAACAGGTAGGTAAAATTTAATAGTATAGCTCTTAAATATTTTAATGAAATTAAAAATATTTTAATGAAATTAGGTATTTTAGTGTGGAGTTCCATATAATTTCTTGTATAACAATCTTGATATACCAGTACTTAATTTAACAGTTTTTTAAATTAACTGATATAGCCCGGGATTGTGCAATCTGATCTATATTAGCAGACTATTATGCCTGTGCAGAATCCCATTGAAGTTAGTGTGACTCCACATGAGTGAGATCTGCCCACGTGGATTAGATGGCAGGATTGGAGCCATCCTATTTGTTTTAAACCTAAAACCAAAAACAAAAACCACTGAAAAGGTAAAGTGGTTGTAGAAATTGTTTATAAAATGGACATTGGAAGCTATTTCATTTTTAAAAATAAGGTAAATAAATTCAGATGACACTTTATCAATAACAAAAATAAACTACTGTTCGGGTTAAAGCAAGGTTGATTATAAAATGTCTCTTTATCTGAAGATCAACAGCTAATGCGATTGAGCAAGGTAGAGGTTCAGCAAAGCTGAAATGTCAATATGCTGACTCGGTCTTTTAAGAAAAGAAAGATAAAGATTTAGTGCAGACAACATGTTCTTTAAAAAAATATAAAATGTGATTTCAGAAATTATAGTCTAATCAGTTTAAAAACAAAGGTGCAGAAAAATTCTGTATTACAAGAAAAAATGATGCTATTTTCATTTAGAAAACCAACAAGACTTGCATTATAAACATTTGGATATGTACAAAGTGTTGAACTAGTTTATTCTTAAATTATATTACCATATTAAAATGATAATAAAATTACCACTTTGATTATATCATAAAGTCCACTATATGCTGTGCTGTATAAATACTAACAGCCATTAGAACCACCTTGCAAGATTAAAAAGATTCATTATTTAAACTCTCATCCATTTAGTGCAATGTATATACACAATAGTTTTACTTGTAATCTTTTATTCTTTCTGATAGAACTTTTAGCCAAATGGGCTTTGCTTAGATCACAGAATTACTGGATATTCATTATTTAAAAGCACAACAGGATGTGTTTTTGTTTCAGACTTGCTTTAGACTCTTAGGCAACATCAGGGATTTGAATCCCTATTCAATATTATTGATTTCTGGATACCATTCTCTTGGACTGCTTCAGCTTCTGAGCGGTTTTCTCTCTTGCTTTCTGCTTCTCTTGAAATGCCAAAAATCTAAATTGAGGGATTTAATTTAGATTAACTGCTCCTTCCAGACCACATTTAAACACCTTAGCCATTTGGGGCTTTCACAGTGCAGGGGCTAGTGGAAAAGTGGGGTCGGGAGGGTGGGGGGTAGTGAGAAAATCAGGGTTACAAGATTATATTGTTTTGCAGGGTACATTAATACTTAAATTCAGTTTCAACTTGGGTCCAAAGGAAAATAACTCTTGTAATTCTTTGAGGCTTTTCTTTCCCATCAGCATTTGGAAGCTGCTTGTAAGGCAGCTTTTTGAATTAACAAGCACTTACAAAATTTCATTTTCCTTCTTACAATGGAAAGGAGAACTGAGAGGTGTTTATATCAAGTACAAGTCTGACTTTGGCAAGTTTATGTATATCTGGAGTAGTAAACCCCGGTGTAGACAGTGGTAGGTCAACAGAAGAATTCTTCTTTTGACCTAGCTACTGCCTCTCAGGGAGGTGGATTACCTATTTGCTGATGGGAGAATCTCTCCTGTCAGCGGAGATAGTGTCTACACTGGAGCGTCTACACTGCAGTGGTGTAACTGTGCCGCTGTAGCGTTTTAAGTATAGAAATACCTTAAGTCTGATTTTTACATAAGCTGTTTTCAGTAAGTTAAGGCCATGTCTACACCAGCAGTTATGTTGGCAAGACTTTTGTCGCTCAGCGGTGTGAAAAAAACACCCCTTTGAGTGACATAAGTTTTGCCGGTATAAGTGTCCATATGCACAGCGCTGTGTCGGTGGGAGACACTCTTCTACGACATAGCTGCCACCACTCATTGGGCTGGTTTCATTATGTTGTCGGGAGAGCTCTCTCCCCTCGGCATAACGTGACTACACGAGGGCTCTTACAGCAGCACATCTGTATTGGTACAGCTGTGTGGCTGCAAGCTTGAAAGTGTAGACATGGCCTTAGTACTTGGTGTTTTCTATGATGAAACATTCTTATTTAAATCTAGTTTTTCCATCCTATAAAACAAGCAGCAAAGTCTCAGCAAATAAGAAAAATAAAAGGAGGACCTTTCATAATTTTAAGGTTCTAAATATGTAAAGTTTTAAATACCTAATTGCAAATGTACTAAGCAACAGTAATGGTTGCTAAGACTTTCAGTTCACTTTCAAATGTTCCTGACACTGTACAATCGATTGTGTAATGTACTATTTAACTTTCATTCTCCAGTGAGCTTTAGGATAACCATTTCTTTACTCATAAACAATCTTTGGTTGTTTGAATCCAAAATATAAAATTATTGTATAAAATACTGTTTTTAAAATTCTTTACTAGATATATCTTTGTAATGCTGTTGTTGTAGACTTCGGACTCAGCAAAGAATCAGTAGATCAAGAAAAGAAGGCCTACTCTTTCTGTGGTACTGTAGAATACATGGCACCTGAAGTAGTAAACAGGCGAGGCCACAACCAGAGTGCCGATTGGTGGTCATTTGGTGTTCTTATGGTACTGTATGATTAATTGCATAATGTTGTTTGCAGTCAAATACTCTGCATGCCTCCACAGAGTAATGTTAAATTTATTTAGAATAAATTTGCCTAAGCTGAATTAGGACGACTTTAGGTTAAGGGGAAGATTTGGGAGAAGCTGGTAACTAGATTATACTGAAGAAACAATAGTTTTGAAATAAGTTGAACCTTGACTTGTTTAGACCTTTAAGGAAATGCATACCTCTAAGGCAGGGATCGGCAACCTTTGGCATGTGGCTCGCCAGGGTAAGCACCCTGGCGGGCCGGGCCAGTTTGTTTACTTGCGTCCGCTGGTTCGGCCGATTGCGGCTCCCACTGGCTGCGGTTCGCCGCTCCAGGCCAATGGGGGCTGCAGGAAGCAGCGCGGGCCGAGGGATGTGCTGGCCGCCGTTTCCCACTGCCCCCATTGGCCTGGAGCGGCGAACCACGGCCAGTGGGAGCCGCGATCGGCCGAACCTGCGGACGTGGCAGGTAAACAAACCGGCCCTGCCCGCCAGGGTGCTTACCATGGAGAGCCGCATGCCAAAGGTTGCCGATTCCTGCTCTAAGGATTAACAACATATATGTGACTTTGTAGCAGTCCAGAACAATTTTATTCAGTCACTTTCCTAGATTGTTGTTAGGCTTCAGTTTGAATGTTTCTTTGACACATTGCTTAGTATTTACATTAGAAAAAAACCAAATAAAACTGAGTTTGGCAAAGCATTCCTTTAAAAAATGTTTGTAACAACAAGCCTGTTGAATGAACAACATGGAAAAGTGGAATTACACTAGTAATATTAATATTTGTGCTGTTGCAGACAGTAAATTTACACCATTAGCATTTGTACTGAGGAGGAAAAATAAAGGCAAACACATTTTTTGGCTACTTTTTTTGTGGTGTAGCAGTACATGACTTCAGGGAGAATTCCATTTGACTCCTCAACTAGCTTTTGAATTATGGTCCATGAACCACCATTAGTCTGCAAAACCCTCCAAGGTGCTCTACATCATCTTTTTATCCCATCTACAGTTGATATAGATAGTCATGTAAATTGCCTTCAAAGAGAAAATGTTTAACTTTCGGATATTTTAAAAATTAAAATTAGTATGTATTTGCTAATCAATCACCCTGAAGACTTCTCAGGTCTTAGTGTGTGTAGTACAAGTGGAATACCATGTCAATTAAAATCTTGTAAGAGTACTTTTAAAATAATTAACCACTTGATGTTGATTAAACATTTGTTCTTTTCAGTTTGAAATGCTTACTGGTACACTACCATTTCAAGGTAAAGATCGAAATGAAACTATGAATATGATACTAAAGTAAGTATTTTTCTTAATAGAATTACCCTTGTTTTTTTAAAGTAACAGAAAATGTAGCTATAGATATTATGCTTTAGCTTGTGTATTGTAGTTTGCTCACTTTCAGGATGTGAAATTATAAAATGTCAAACACAAAAGTAAGAATTTGATCACAAACAATGTAGATACTGGAGAATATCTCCAAGGCTTAAAACTGTAAAAATAAACGAGTGTGTGTGTGTAAAGTTAGTATTAAAAATAGGGCAGTAAAGTACACTAGAGTTATTTACCAACCACCTCTCTATACACTGTTTGTCTTTGTTACAACATAGGTTGTTTTGTTTTTATATAAGCTATTTTATACAGATTGTGTCTATGCTATTCTCTCTGTGTACACACACACTTTCTGTATAAAATAGTTTAATCCATGTTGTAAAACCAGTAAGACAAGTGTACAGTGGTGATTGGTAAACAAGTTCTAACTGTACTCTTTTGCCACTCTTTAATTGAGGGAGCAAGAGTTTATTGCTTTTGTGAGTAGTCAAAGGGGGGTATCCTGCTGCTCAAATGGTTAGACTTCTGGGACTTTCTGAGGGGGATGGGTGCTAAAGAAAAGGGGTTTTAGTCCTGACTCCATGGCAGGAGGGAGTGTCTGTGATTAATGTATAGCAGCGTTGATACAGAAGATTGATTAGTTCACCACCTATTTCAGGATTTGTAGCATAATGAATATGTGCATGTATAACATAATGTTACAATTCTGCCTAGAAATTTCAGGCTGAACTAGACACTTTGATTATTAAAAAAATTGTTCAAATCACTTAAGTTGTTTTAAATTTAGTAATTGTCCTTACAAAATAATCTCTGTGAACTTGACCCCATTGGCTTTCTCTAATGGCTTTATGATCTAATTCTTGAGGCTTTTTCTGAGTGGAGGAACAAAAAGGTGACTTGTGGGGTTGTGTGGGTGTGTAGATTACAGGGGTGTTTTGGCTATTTCCAAATGCCTTCAAAAGTTGGTTCTGATAGGAAAGGATGAATACTTCCTTTTTGTCATATGCCAGCATGTTTGAATAGACTTAGATCTCCTCAAGGATACACAACTTTAAGTACTTCATGCAGCTTTAGTTTGAAGCAGCCTATTTGTTGAAAACCACTATACCACACTATGTGCTTTTTTTTTCTACAAGTTTCTTGAACAGGTAGCTATTTTAATATTTATATTCAATTTGAAATCTTGTTCACACAATTTCACTGCCTTTGTGACACACATTGACAGATCTGATGGCAGAGTTTCTTACCCTTAGTTTAATGAGTCCATCTAGAGCTTTTTTAGCAAAACATGCTTTTTGAAGTCCTCATTTCTCCATTCTCTTTCTCCAGAGCAAAGCTTGGAATGCCACAATTCCTTAGCCCTGAAGCGCAAAGTCTTCTAAGGATGTTGTTTAAAAGGAACCCATCAAACAGATTAGGTAATGTGATCTTGTTTTGGTTGGTTCTTTTTTTATCTGGATCTTGAAGTAAAACCATCTACAGCATAACTTGTGAACAATTTAATTGTTAAGTGAAGCTTCATTGAACAGTCATATCAGTTCTTGGTTATTCAACACACTTCATTTTATCATATTTTCTCGAGTTTGCAGTATGTTTATTCTGGGTTTGGCTCACCTGAGTAAATGACAGAGGAAGGTAGGCTGAAGATGACTTTCTTGGACCAGTCATTCACCTAGATTCTGGATGCAGCATTCTACAGAGCTCCAGTTCACCTAAGCAGCTGCCATGCAGTCTATAAGGAGAGCTTTGGAGTATATGAATTGGCTCTTGCCAACTGCTTGGATACACCAAATAAGTTAAATTTTCAGGAATTGGAACCAGTTGATCTTCTCTTAGTCACCCAAATATTCTGTGCACTGAATCTGTATTCCAGCCAGTTTCAATAGGATGTGCATCATAGCCTTAGTGTTTTACCAAACTGTTTTACCACATATTGTGCTGACTTCCCTCAGCAGTGTAGCCTGTACTGCTAGTCTGACAATGTCAGCAAGCCATCATTCAGAAAAAAGTTGCCTTTCTCTTATTTGAGCTCCCTCAATGTTCCTTTCTGTGGCTTAGTATACTGTCCCATTTTCCTGTTTTTGCTGGCAGCCCTCCACAGGTGCATGGAACAGTGGCTTATCAGACTATCCAAAAGGCTGTAATTCTGGAGTAAAAACTAGATATTAAGGTGCCAAACAAAAAATCAGGAAGCAGATTAGAAAATGCTGTTATACTCCCCCCAAGCATCGTCTCCAATTACTTGTTTGGAGGTTTAATATTAAATTAATTAGTGACTTGCAGGGAAGTACTCCTGATTCTTTGTAAACTGCTAGATGTAAAGATGCCCTGTGAGTAGAGCTCCTTTATATATTCAAAAGAAGCAAACAAGGCACAAGTCCACTTTTTTCCTTTTTCCAGGTTCCCTTTAAACGTGATTGTTTTTCTTCAACGTGTGTGAATTCTACTAGCTATATGCCAGTCTGTTCTCAGTCAAATATCTTGCTTGGAAACTCTAACCTTAGGCAGTATTCTATGAATAAGTGATTCCATGCAATTTTCCAAGAAATCAAGTGACTAACTTTTAATGCAATTTTGTATAGAGATTTTTACACTAAAGCTGGTTTTAATTTAGTCACTTTTGTTCCCTATAATTGCAGGAGCTGGTTCAGATGGAGTTGAAGAAATCAAGAGACATCCTTTTTTTTCAACAGTTGATTGGAATGTAAGTACAAAACAGTTTAATTTCAAAGCCATTTTTAGTGTTGCTACATTTGCAACATCTCTGTAAATAGCAAGATAATTAAACAGGGTATACTAGACAAATGAGACTTCTGACTATTGTATTCTGAGACTGTATTTCTCCTCATTGCTGTACAGTATTGAGGGTCTCACTAAAATTTTAAAACATGCATTAACATTTTTAATAGTAATTAGAATTAGAACATTCTAAATCTTAAAATACTAAATAAAACTCCTTCAAAATGACTAAGAGGGGAGAGGTACAGAAATTCGTGTTTTGTGTGTGATTGTAAGCCCAAGGTAGGTGTCTGTGTTCAAGAGACTGGATTCTTTTGAATAGCAGTGTTTGTCAGGGCTGTGCATGCACACTGTGCCTCCTTGTGTGAAGGCATAAAAGGCCACAGTTCTCCCTCAGTTCCCTACTACTGCCTGTGGCAGCAGGGCTGAACCCAGTGAGTGTCCAACCCACTACATTCACTGAATGTCAAACTCATCCTTTTCCCAACTAGTTTGGTGAAGAGAATTGATCTTCGCTCTTTTTATCTCGTTTTCTTTAATTTGGATATTCCAATAAAAAAGACATCTCTCTTCCCACCCACCAACCCCCCGGTACAGCAGGGGTGAGGTGCTTCACACCAATATGGAATCTAAATAGTCATGTTTCATACCCTGCCTCTCTGGCCATAGCTTCATCCCCTCACTGACTGACAGAGATATTGCATCTTCTGCCTAGGGGACAGCCATACTCCAGACAGGTGTTGAGTGTTCTGATTGCTTTCCTCCAAGACCCACAAGGTCAGAGAGACACAGTTCTAGTTACATCTGCTTGAGCAATCCATGCAGGTCATTTCAGACCTAGAGGAAACAATCATCATCAAGATGGAGGTTCAAGTCTGCCTTGGCCAGCACTCCATCATGTAGATGGATGCCTCTATTTCCTGGGATCAGGTAGAGATAGAAGGGCGGGGAAGAGGACATTGTTGAAACTGGGGCTAGCAACTTCAGCATCGCAGCCAACACCTATGCCATGCTGACAGAAGGAGAGAAGCTGAGGCATAATTTCATACGGAGCATAAATGCATCTCCAGACAATACTTGGGGCCATCCCACAAGGACAGAAACCATCACTTCTCCATGGATGGAAGCTCTAAGTCCTCCACCTTCGTGGAAACAGCATAGGGTACAGGACCCCAGTACTTGTGTTGATGCCCACAACCAAACCAGGTTATGCCCGTGCAGAACCCCCTATCTCTCTTTCTCCTGTGTGTTGACTGATACCTTCCCTGGCCCTCTTCAGAGAGCTTATTATAGAGCTTACTACAAACATACATGGCCTTGTTACTTTGTCTAGGAGCCATAGAAAAGAAATTGCAGGAATACAGGGAATGAGGCTTCTACTCTTGATATTTCCTTATCCTGAAGAAGAGAAGAGGTCTTAGTCATATCCTACACTTGAGGAGACTGAACAAATACATACACTGCTGCCCCATATGCAGGATGCTAACTCTTGCCTCTGTCATTCCATCTGTGTAGGCTCAGGACTGGTTGGTGGCTCTCGACTTGCAGGACTCATACTTCCAAATAGCCATCTGTCTGGCCCACAGGAAATAGCTGAGTGGGTCCAAATCACTGTCAGTACCAAGTGTTGGATCTAGTTAAGCACCCCCTATTCCTCGCTCATGCTGTGAGGGACCACCTCACTGTATCCCATGTACTTTCCACTGTAAGTTCGAACTGTTGAGGCACTTCCCTGGCTGTGTGGTCTCTGAGCACACAGTTGGTGCGTAGCTCCTCTGTTTAGCACACTCTCCTGAGCTGAAACCTCCTGGTCCAATTGCCTCACCCCTGGGACCAGTGCTGATATCTCAAACTTTCCTGTAGCTTAAACACACTCTCCCAGATCTCCAGGCACATGGGTGTTCTGGGTCCATAAATTAACTGGTCAGAGGCACGTGATAGGTGTAATACAACACACACTGCTAGACAGACCTTGCACAGGATTCTAAACAGCCATTGCTCCTTCTTTATTAGCACAAGAAATGCATAGATCTATACAAAAAAAAAAATCACATTTCGCTGACTCAGTTTCCTCATCACTATGCAGCATTTTTGGGGCTTGGGTCTGAATCCTCTAGAGGTGTCCGGGGGACCCTTCTACTGCAGCTCATGGCTTGATTTCTTAACCAGAGAGCCCCTCTCTATCCAGGTCAGCTTGCTTTGACTTGTTTGGTACTACAGCTAAACTGGGCTCCCTGCTATGCAAGCATGCTCATCTCTTCCCTTCTCCTGCCCAAAACTTCAGTGTAGTTCTGAGTCATCTTCCCGTGACCCACCCAGTTTCTGTGGTTTTTAAAGGCTAGCATCAAAACCTTGATGTCTTTGTCCTGTGTTTGGGGATTTTCCACTTTCCAAACACCAGCCCCCTGAAGAGGGGTAGGGAAAAACTGGTTGTCTTGGGCTCCAGCTAATCCATTGTCCCAAGATGCTTCTATCAGAATATGCAGTCATTGAGTCTCTAATGACCCCCTTTTGTACCTGGTATGGGAGGGATGTCATACAGCCTTGTCAGCAAAGGTGGAATTCGCATACTCAGAACACATTTATACCCTGTGAACAATTACTCCTCTGCCCTGAGTTCTTCCTTGTGGCTAGTCGTCCTTATGCTGCAGTTACTGTCCCATTTGCCCTCTTAGGCCAGTAAAGACTCCAACACATGCTCTCTTGCCTCAGTAATACCCCTCCTTGGGGGTCAGTTAATTACTAAACATAGCCCAACCAATCCATAACCAAAAGTCCCCAAAACTAGGTCATTTATCACCCCAGTTCATAGAATCCTTAAAACTCCACACTGTCTAGTCCATTGACAGTGCACATACTATACTCTGGCATCTTCTACCACACCTGGGGTTTTCTTTGGTCTTCTCCTGTCCTTCTGCCACGACAGCCCCTTGAACTGGAGCATAACCCAACTCTTCCCAGCACGTTCCCCCTCCCCCGTCTCTCTGCTGGGAGATCATCCTCACCAGGAGAGCATCCATTGGTCCCCCTGTTCAGTAACTCTCAGGCAGGGCAGCAGGTAGGCCCTTCCCCGGCACTCAGTCCACTGGTTCCCGCTTTGCAGCATGGAAATGTCAGAGGGTAAGCCCCTCTGCTGCTCACATGCCTCAGCCTTCTGTGGCTCTCAGCTCTGGCTGTCTGGCTTGGAAGTCAGACAGCAACTCTCTGCTGCTCTTATGCCTTCAGCCTTTCCAGGAACCTTCTACAGCTTTCTTCATGGACCTCCTTCCTTTCTGATTCTTCTGTAGCCCCAGATGCTGCCCCGCCCTCATAATTGGCCAAACTGGGAGCTCCTCCTATGATATAGGGGAGCTTGACATGCTTCATTTAAAGGAGCTAGCCACCCACTCTCATCTTCTCCCTTGCTGTGATGCCTACAAAAATCTTAACAGGTAGGCAGCTGGTGTGCTGAGACCACTGCCTATCATGCTGACCAATATTATCTTATTTCCCTGTACTCCCCTGTCTCTGTCTGGCAGGTGCTATTGGAATACAAATATTAAATAAAGAAAAAAATGCTATTTTTATATACCTAGTA